>OX246741.1:5689787-5884787 GCA_945910005.1 Isoperla grammatica
CAGACATACCTGATGATACAAAAGAGAGAGAGAGAGAGAGAGAGAGAGAGAGAGAGAGAGAGAGAGAGAGAGAGAGAGAGAGAGAGAGAGAGAGAGAGAGAGAGAGAGAGAGAGAGAGAGAGAGAGAGAGAGAGAGAGAGAGAGAGAGACAAACCTGATACCAGAGAGAGAGAGAGAGGGACAGTGGTCACTGGTCAGGGGACCACCCAACTTCTCTACGCCAAGTGCATGGTCAATTCAGTACACAATTTTAAAATGTCATGCAATTTTATAAATTTTAAACCTAAGGGTGTTAGCATACTTGGACACATCACTCACTATTATGTCATTTTGCTTCATAACAATGCCAGTTAACATTTTATTTTTAACAGATACATAATGTTAATAATTAATAATTGCAATAAAGGGTGAAACCATCACTTCGGTATTCTTATTAATGCTTGACCCTCCCCTCGACCTGTCAACATCATATTATATTCATTAATTTAGCCCCTCCAACAATGAAGAGAACCAAACGTACACCACGTAATTCGTTGACATTTCACTCTAAATAATAAATGTGCAGAGGAACCTATTTGTGGTAAAAAACCACAATTCAACGCTTAAACTTTAAAAATTAAATTTTGGTAGTTTTCCCCACGCAATCACAGATTTGGGGTACCAAAAGAATAACAATTTTTCTACAACAGATACCTGCCTCAGCCTCTAAAGTATCAAACACAATTTTGATTGTAACCTTCATCCAAACCTAAAAATTATTTTAAATAATTTTCAACACCAGTTCGCCGCTTTTGTGTCCATAACAAAAACGAAAATTACCATTATTTCACCACTATCACCTGCCTGTGCACAAGTACATGTCTTCCTAGTCCCTTGCATTTCACACACATAATCTCTTTAGTGAACCTCACGTGTTCCCATCAAGATGTACACCGAGTGTACAATCGTGTTCGATTGGCGTTCTCACGCAAAGCTTTGCATGAAAAGTTTTCGAATCCCTCTGAAGACCCGTTTAGCTCACGGGCACGGCCAAATCGTTTGATTGCTCCTCTCTATCTATCTCTTCTCTGTTGCTTTGTTCGTTCGTTCGGACTCGGCTCAGTTTCCTCCCCTATTAATTGTGCAGTGATACCTCAACCTATCTTCTCAGCTCAGACACCTCGTGTGAGACATGGGCGCCCGCTGGAGGGGGAGGGGGGGGGGGGGGCACACCCCCTGGCTGCGACCGAGTCACCAATATCGCTAATATGATGTGTAACGTACGTTGGGACAAGGATAGCATACTAAGGTCCAGTCTTACAATGTCCCAATAACTACTTATTCGTCGAATAGCTTGTTGTCTCCATGGCAACGACCAATCAAAACTCTTGAAATCCTCCAAATAGCTTAATTGCTACTAATAACTTTCCTATTATGAGATTGTAAGATCGGCCCTTAATAGAAAAATACAAGATACATAAGAGTAATACACAATACATACAAAGAATTTCATACTATTATTAGTTATGACGTGTTGTTATGGATGGTTAGTTGTTAAATAATATCATCAAGAATGGATAACTGAATGGAATTATTTTTTTAAGAAAGTCCACATTATGCAATAAATTTGTATTTAGTCTACCCACTTAGTTACAAGATCTGATTTTCAGTGGGGGACAAGTGCTCTAAAGGCTCTAAAGTCACCTACGTCCCAGTCCGTATCGGGATTCGAACCTCGTACCTACTGCTTTGGAAGCAGGAATAAACCCACTAGACGAACGAGCCACACAAAAATACGCTATCCTGTTGTACACGTACTTGTGCACGCGAATAAGAGGGGGTATGTAGGTTATTGAGACGTTCCTTGCTCCCCCCCCCCCTCACTCCCTGGCAAATATTCTGTGGGCCCCCTTGGACTGTGAGAATATTATTTATAACAGCAACTGGGAACGTGACAGGTCCTGCTTGCAACTATGTGTTTTTACTTTTTATGTCGTTATGAGATGAGCTACATCAACCGTGACTTGACGACTGGGCTGAATGTGGAGTGAAGATGATTTGTCTGAGGAATGTTTGCTGCAGGGTGCACATTAGCTTCACCCTAATGGAACCCTCTGCAGGTGATTAACTAGGGATATTAGGGTATTAAGATACTTGGGAAGTAATTAAAGGTCCAAGCATTTACCTCATGGCAGAGAAAAACCTTGGGAAAGGTCTGGTTATTTGACAGTGACGACTTGTTAGTAATTTCCCAACACATCACCAGATCACCCTTTACAAATGTCCACATCAGCTTCACCCCTTGTTCTGGATTAATTATTATAGGCTACTTTCTGCACCCAATTCCGAAATTTGATTGGTGAATTTCTTATGATAAATGTGTTCCCAAATTAATGTTATTCTCATAATTATGCTGAAGTCCGATCAACAGTATCGCGGACCGACATGGTTTTATTGATACCGGTCGTATAGGAATCTCTTATGACGCTGGTGGTCTACCTACCTTACGGCAGGTTGAGGGACGCGTCCACTGTTGGCATTGGCGGGGGACTTGGGAACCTGAGGAATACTTGGGAGGTGTATTAGGCACTTGGCAATGTACCCAAGTTCTGGTTATTGTTCCCTTTAACTTCCCAACATTCTTCCTAACATGCATCTCATTAGTTTGTATTCATACTTGGTTTCCGGACACTTAGATTTAGAGGTTATCCTCATCCGGCCCAGAACCCTTCGTTGTTAAAAGTACAGATAACTAATTCACTACCCCCCCCCCCCCCCCCCCATATGTAATTTAAACACTTCCCGCCACATTGATCGAGTAAGAATGAAATGAACGAGATGGAAGTCTAAATGTCTTCAGAGAAACAGAGACTACAACGTGTGAATACTTATTAAAAGGTAAGTGCTAATAATAGAAATAGTTTTTTTTATAATTTATCAATGACCACTTTCTAATTCATCGCAGGGTTGTGGATCGTCAACCCTCTCTCACTTGTTTCAAGTAAAACCTACACCTTCACCATTCTCGCCTCCTACAAATACAAAATACAGCTCAGCTATTTTGATCAGAACATTGCGCCATTGGTATGACAATCCCAAATGTGTCCCTCCAGCTCATAAATTCTGGTAATACAGTTTTAAATATTTGATATCTATTCCCCACAGAGCCATAACCCGCTCTGCTAACAACATAGCAGAAGACGCCTGGTTAGGACATGGGTGGGAGTGACTAGAGGATCCTAAACAGTGTTAGAAGCAGGTTTTCGGCTGCACGGACCTAATAATTGCACGTTTTGTTTGAGCCTCGGTTGGCTGGCCTGGCTATAGGTCATGTACATGCATAAGTAATCATTAAGTAATCCGCCATTAAATTATGTTGGTAACGGACAACGGTCAACATGAAGAGATGTTTAGTAGTTTACAGTCACCCTAATTCAGTGGCGTAACTAAGACGGATTTTTGCTGAGTAGACTATTATAATATACACCACTATGAATTTGCATCCCTTTGCAGTGGCGCACGTTTAATTTAATTTAAATGATTTATTTTTTGTATATTCCACTTTATACAAGAACAAAAATATAAATCAGTTACGATACCAATAAAAAAAGTAACATTTCTTGGAAACTCAAAGTATAATTTTATAATTTCGAGAACAAACGTGTTTTTTTTTCAAAACTTTTTTCCTAATGATATACCGGTACACATGTATTTTTATTTATTTCTCTTTCACTCGATACTATAAAATGCAGCACAATACACAAATCATGTCCGTGTATTGTCGGTAGTCGAACCACGCAACTTGATTCTGAGTCAGTATCAGCCACAGTGGACGACCGAAACGTACTGGGGGTGTAGGCCGGCCTGGAGGGTTCGTTCATCGCTGAATGACGGAGCGATTCGCGTTGGAGGATGTTGGTAGATACAATGACCAGCTCATCTACATTCTACATCCGCCTGGATTTAAACTAGACAACTACTGCCTGCAAAGCGTTTTCAAACGGCCCACCATGAATCCCATCTTACCCATTCTCATTAATTGTATCATTAATTTGCATTCTTAATTACAGCTGAAACTAATTAAGTTATAATTGAGGGAGTGAAATTGGCAAGTTCATTATTTATAAAATGGAATCCAAGAAAACTAGAACATTTCTGGGGGGGGGGGGGGGGGATAATAGAACTTTTTTTTAGTGGTCTTGCCCAAAAATGATCTGTGCATACTCCCTACCCCTGGGTCCAAAAAGGTGCCCCACCCCATTTTAGCTTAACCTGTTCCAATAATATCACCCTAGGAAGCTACCCGTGCATTAGAACCATTGGTAGCCCACACTCATTTGCGTATACACAACGCTACTGGTTATTATGACGTCATAGTTTCAGCATTGGTCCTCCGGGCCTCAGACTTCCTCCTGTCTACGCGACCACGTGCTCAAGTAAAGGTCTACTCTTCGTCTAACAGCTGCTTCTTCAACTCAACTCTTTGCGTCTAGTCCAATTTTATAACCAACATGTAATCTTTCTAAGTTCATTATTTTTTTAAATTATAGGCTTATAGTTTTTTAATAACTTCTATTATATGTCTACCTCTTCGTATTCGAAGAGTAAACATGAAAGTATAGCTGCGTTTTATTCATACGGTAGTTTATAATCAAGCTTCTACTATTTAAACATCTCTTTACTGTTGTAATCGTTGTTGTAGATCAAATTTATACGGTATCTTGATTATAAGTGCCCGGTACATACATAATAGATGGTATTGTGCATGTAAACTGGCACATAAACACTTGGTTGGTCGTCAGGGGCGGGTATGAGAACTCCTTGTGTTCATTCAGTGAGGAAGGGGAGTGTTCACAGTTTGCCTAGTGTCTCCACAATCTTCTTGTAAATATTATTGTATTCAATGACGATGAAAGACCAGATGAATACTAAGGTGGGCTTTCCTCTATTTGATAGATGTCTCCAGAAAACGCCTTATAAACTTGCGGTGGATGTTTCATTTGATCCCAGAAAATATGTTAAAAGGCTGCCTAAGAGGGGGTTCAAACCTAACCTATGTAGAATAATAACTTCTAAGATCCCAAATGTTTTGAGCTGTTGGATCCCTATCGTTACACAAAAACTTTAGTGATTTAGTGAGCCCTGCGCATTTAAAAACTGAAATAACCTCGCTAACTTAGTACGACAATGAATTTAAAAACTGTCATATTTTGTTGTAATGGTTATTATTGCTATTTCAATAAGTGATTAGCTCTAAATTATTGAATTAGTTGCAGAAATACAAACCGGAACAATCACTTTTTCGATATCTTAAAGCATTCTGAAGATAAAAATAAAATACCGATAATTTTGCGTGGTATAATAATATTATTATTGCGAGCTAACTAAGAATCTAACATCCTTAGTATTTACCTATTTCCTTGTTATCACCATCAAAATTCCCTAACCAACTTCTCGCGAAAAAGTTGCCGTTTCATTTCGTACGTCACCTATAGCTGTATCTGTTATCAGTAGTTTTCCCGCCCAACTGACGTCACATCCGCCGTCAGTTCTCAGTGTCGGCTTTCATTGAACACTTCAGTAGTCACAACAAACCGCAATATGCAAAACATGTCTGCTGATAGCGCACTGCATGGTGTAGCTAACTGTACGCACGTTGTAGAGTATATAGACAACCATGAGTACAATTAACGGCGATTGTCTATGTTCTATCTATAGTCTGTCTAACTAACCCTATCTTGTAACACATTTTCAGCCCTTGTCTAAACCACTTGGACCGAAGACTGGTGAGTGTTGAATGAGAGAGAAAGTATGATAGTATTCCTTCTAATCCAATGAAGTTCGTATAACTGTCACATTCATACCTTTGTTCATACTATGAGGAGTAATCACTCTTACTGATTATTTGTCCTAATTGATTTATCTGTCTAAAAAACTCACTGACAGTCCAAGAAAAACAAGGTATTGTCTTATTGAGTATATTATCTACTTTGCAAAATTGATTACGTTGGATTAAATCCGATAATACAATAATATTTCAGTTATCGGAATTAATTCACACGTAATGAATTTTGCATTAGTATGTTTCATTATCTGTCGACACTGATCATATTTAGCTGCGGCATCTTTTAAATTTTTAAAGTTGATGTAAAAATACGAACGGAAAACGCTTTTTGAGCTCGGACTGCTGATTCATACATTAGGCGACAAAAGGAAAGTAATAAGGGGTATACGAAGACGAGGGAAGCTGTTCCCAGGCCCCAGAGGGTCCGACAGAGATTATACTTCCATCTCTCTCAAAGAAAAGAAAGTCGCGATCGGATAGTTTATTAGGTCAATCAAGTTCTATCGATAGACAACCGCTATCATCAAGAAGTTATTTATCACTGTCAGGTTTTAGTTGACCCGTGTGAGGTTAGATCAACTAGAGATTAGAGATACTTGGCCCATAAGGCAGAGGCGTTCTGGATGCTTCGTGTGTGGGGGGCAAAGGGGGGGGGGCGAGCGAATCTGTTTTACAAAACTGATTTCGATGGCTAGGTTGTTGAAAAGTGGAATAATATATCCCAGAAAGAAACCCAGAAAACGTGTTTAAGCAAAGAGATCATGTAACGAAATTGTGTATTGAAAATGTTATTTATTTTATAGACTAAAGATTAATTTATTTGGATATATTAAAATAAATTACGTTGAACTATGTTTTGGTACAATCGCTCTGCACGTATAAACTACCAAACAATACATGGCAAGTAATTTATAAGGGGGAGAGGGGGGCTGCGGGATACCTCCTCGTCAAACTCTTGATTATTAAATAATATTCGTGTTAGTATATTGGGAATATTAATATAGTGGTGAAAATGAATAGCAATTTTCGTTTCTGTTATTCACAAAAGCGGTGGTGCAAATTAGTGTGAGAGAGCTGTGAATGTTCCCGACTATGCCAAATGAATTATATCCCCTTTGAGCGTCGCACGTCCGCCGGATTGTCCACACCACACTAAACGAAGTATGTCCGCACCGCAACGAGTACTTAGTTGGTCAATTAACAAGTGTCCTTGGTGTAAAGTCCCCTCGCAAAAGAGCAAAACGAGTTGATCCAATCAATATGCAGTGTTGCAGTCAAGTACTGCATGCACTAAATTATCACTCGGCGATTTCATTAGCGGTACTGCGATAAGTCGTGAAGCACCTACATCAGTTGATGTGGTGAGATGTTTTCGAACAGTGTTGGCGTTTTTAAATTGCCTCGATGGGTCATTTCGTACATAGGCAATCTTCAAACATGACCTTACGGACCTGAGCCTAACAAGCGCAATATAGCTTACTATCTCAATGAAGCTACATTGCATGTCATTCATTCTAAAGGAGATAAAGAAGTGCTATTATAGTAGTAGTAGTATTTGTCATTTGACGTCGGCTGAATCACATCCATACGACATCGCTAGAGCGGTCATGAGGGAATCTAAAATATGGGGGGGGGGGGGGGTAGGCGTTTGGATCGCTAAGAAGGGAAATAAAGACGAATGAATGAAGATCTATACACAACACCATTATTTTTATTTGTGTAAAGAAATAGTGCCATTAAAAGTGCAATTAAAAAAATAAGAGTGTCATTACAAACAATAATATGTATTTACCTATAACAAGCTTACTTTCAGTAAATCATTAGTCAGCTTGCCAGTATTATGAGCAATAGTTTGTTTCACAATCTGCAGAATTCTTTCAGAATGGAGTTAGTATTTTCTTTTATATAAAACAGTTTTTGTTTATATAAATAATATCAGTCTAGTTATTCAAATACATGTGTATTGTTTACATGCAAGTAAATAGTAATATTCAAGAATGTTGACTTCTGACAACACTTGTACGAATTATAAATAGTACACTGACGCAACAAAAACAACTACATTAATTTAATCAAGACGCTTGCACTGTAATTTACTTGCTAGAGATTTGACGATTTGTATGCAACAGCTTGTATTGCAACCAAGTTGCATGCAAATGAGAAGGAATTCCACTAAAAGAAACTTGAAATAAGTTATGCACGATCATATTTAAAGTAACTACACGAATACCAAGACTTAAACCCGTTCTATTCACCATTAAATTCGCACTAAATGTCTAAATTCACGGATTAATTAAAATTTGAAACACTAAAGGACCATGTTTATTAGAGTCAATAAATTCTCGTCTCATTACAAATTTGTTAAATAATAATACACCAATTATTTATCTACGATGTCATAGGTTTGATATACACGGTAGAGTACAACTCAAAGAGCTAATACGCAAGTTCTTCCCGTCAATCCGTTATGTTACTGTCGATCCTTGCGTTGACCCTTTAGTAAAAAAACTATAGACCAGGGCAAAGCCGTTTCATCTTAATATTAATTAAGTTTATTTAATAGCAAACAGATACAAACAGTTTAAAATAGTGGTATGAATCCCTTGAGTGGGTGATTTATTTCAGTGGAAATAAGATTAATTGTTAGAATTTTACCAATCGAGTAAAAAATGCAAAGAATAAAGTTATATTTTTATGCAAATACGAAGGTCCACTCCGTTTTCTGAAAGTTTTGGATGTATCTACAAGACCAGTGATCATGCTTTGCCCTAACACGATGGTTGCAACATTGTGATATAATAAAATGCAGACACAATGTAACTCAACACACGTGGTAGACGTGATACAACAATAGGAGAGATATTATTGGATCATGCGTACTAGTTCAATGACACTAGACACGATCTAAGGTGTATCGCACTCGCTCAGCGGCGGCCGAGCAGGGGGGGGGGGTGTAGACGTCTGCCCCCCCCCCCCCCCCCCCCACCCCGCACGTGCATGCGTAACACGCCGCGACGCGACGTGGTAGCGTGTTGTGGCGTGGTTTGTAGATCATATTGAGATCAATGGTGACATTGGATTGTGACTTTGTTCGCGTGAAACTTGAGTTTCTTATGACCAATAATTGCTTGGCATTCGTTCCCCTGTCTTACACTGGGTCAGCTACACTGGCCAGTGTAGTGAAGTGTCTAAACACGAGCTAAATAGCCAGTGTAAAAAGAAAAACATCCTACACTGGCTACACTATTGAAGTTTGAATTACAGGCGAACGCCGTAAAAATATTTACACTGACTTGCACGGGTACAAAAGGACTCATTGCTGAGTGACACCGACTTAGCTAGTGTAAAGTGTAGGACAGGCGGACAAAGCTAATGGTTCTATAAGTTGGGGTCGAAGTTTGGGTTCAAATACTTTCATTATTTAGGGGGGAACCCACCTGGACTAATTACTAAAATTTCCCGTAGGTAATTACGATTTCCGACCGTCTCCGTCGGACCGGGACTCGAACCCTGACCAAACGTCTCTTCGCTGGAATAGCAACCACATAGACTCGTGTGTTTATAGATGGTGTTTATGGGTTGGGCGTCAATGTGACAGCAATCATAAAAATACCCTTAATTTCGGCGTTTTCAAGCAACCTTTCCTTTGTTAGGCGTGCAATAAAAACAATCCAAACCATACGCTTTAATGATTCTCCCCCTCAGATGAATACTGAGATTGGGTCCTTAAAACCGTCGAGAACATTTCGGACCAATTTATAAGGAAACCTGATTTACAATTTACATATCCTAGTTAGCATAAGTAACCTGCTTGACCCGACATATTCCACAATGCCCGGACCGAACTGGAAATGGTTTCTTCATTGCAGAGTTAGACTCACATACGAACAAATACTAATGCTGAATGCATCAATGTTCAATCAACCAATCAATCCCCAATACAGATTACCAAGGATCGATCCCAAATTTTTATTACTGACATGAATCTATCACTATCATCATAAACGTAAACAATGACTTTGGAGCTTTTATACGAGCGAGAGTCACATAATAAATAATAATAAGAATAAGAATAATAATTTCTCGTAGGAATCAGAGTTACCTTCAGGTGACTAATTAATGGGTATGGTATAGGGTGTTTAAATAGTTGGGAAGCAATGTTTGAGAGGGCTGTTAGTGGGACTCAATACCACCATTCGCCCCAAGGAAAACCACGGGGAAAAACCTTCATTCAGGATTGCCGGTGGCCGGAATCGAACTGGCGACCTCCCAAATTGTCGCATAATACCGCTGAACCACCTCTATTAGTAATCTATCAATAATACGTTGACTTTGAAGCCGAGTCACATAATAATAAATGATAATAATATGTCCCCCTCACGTTCTTGACACAGTAGAAATATTCATCCATTCATTCATTCATTCATTTGGGTGTCATTGCGGCAGACATGCGACTTCAACCCCTGCCGAAGAAGAAAAAGAAGAAGAAGGAGAAGAAGAAGAAGAAGACGCTAACAGCCTCAACAGCTTCTGGTTTCACCCGGAGAAGACAAGAGAAGGTGTTCATCAGTCAGTCAGTCAGTCTGGCGAGGTGTTTCCCAAGGCGCGATGGTGGGCCCGGCCCATTACACAGACAGACACTGATAAATCATAGAAGTATACGGCATACGCACTGCGTAAGACAAGACGCATGGAGGGGGAGGGGGGGGGGAGAGTAGGGGGAATCCCTCACGCTTCTAATTGGTGTCGCCGCAGAGGAACGTATGCAAACGAGGTTTCCTCGTATAGAGAACGATGGGTTTTACGCGGCGCCCTTCTTTCTACCGCAATGGGATAATATCAAAGCGATTACGGAAGTTGTGGATGACGGAAAAAATATGAGGAAAGATTAGACAAGGTTGTTTGGTGGCTGGATAGTTTCCCGTCGTGATTCTGGGTAGTCTTTGCAGAGAGTGAGGAAAGAGTGGACAGGTTGTATGGTGGCTGGATGGTTTCCCGTCGTGATTCTGGGTAGTCTTTGCAGAGAGTGAGGAAAGAGTGGACAGGTTGTATGGTGGCTGGATGGTTTCCCGTCGTGATTCTGGGTAGTCTTTGCCGCTATTTAGAGAGAGTGAGGGGACCGACTATTCAGAGTACCACAATTCTGGCTGAAGATTTTCCTCAATCATACGGTGAATAATTGGATAGTTTTTTAATAAAAACCCTGCGGCATTTCTTCAGAACTGCAACTACATCAACTGCCTGAAGAAGTGCATAGGTTGAGCAAAGATGCATCCTAAACAGGTATTGCTACGAGAAGTTAGATTATCATAGGATGACATGAAGTGTACATTTATGTTTAGTGTACTTTAGTATAAATATAAACTTTAAATACTTCGGAAGAAATGTCCTTCGTTCATTATATACGGACACAACCCCATCATTCACCTTTATAAGTTATGACTCAAACAGATGTTAAAAAACCTCTTCAGTCAAAATGCCGGGGGGTGGGAATCGAGTCTTTACTTTATATTTTGAATAAGAAGTTCATACGCTAGCACTGAGCCAAATATCTCACTATTTTTTATCATCATAACATGGCCAAGTTTACCTCATACAAGACAATAAAGTATAGCAAACACAACAACAATAATAATAATAAACAAAACAATAACTAAGCCTGGCCCTACTACACATGTGTGCACCAACATTCATACTTCAACTCGTAAAAAATCCAAAGCAGTAAGCATGCATTACTCTGGCCGGTATTCGAACCCCGAGCTGCCACCGAGCGTGGATCCCAAGGATACAGTGAATGAACTAACAATACACACGGCGCGACCGAGAGGGATAATAACAATGTCACTTACGAGTGTCTAGTTCAGTACTTTGGCAAACTGAGTGAATTATTCATGTATTCATTTGATTAATTCCTGTGATTAATAAGAACAAGGTCGTATACTCGAATGTCAATCACAAGGTGTTCACACACGTGTGATTAGGTGAGA
This sequence comes from Isoperla grammatica, assembly GCA_945910005.1. Taxonomy (NCBI): domain Eukaryota; kingdom Metazoa; phylum Arthropoda; class Insecta; order Plecoptera; family Perlodidae; genus Isoperla; species Isoperla grammatica. The sequence continues at coordinate 5,701,599 of OX246741.1, forward strand.
CCTGTTCACACTTGGTAACTCAGCACATAAAGGGTACCTAACTCGGTAAATTAATGTTTATTTATTGATTGAAACTTCAGAACGCTTCAGGATGTAAACAAAATTATTCGTAGCCGCGACTCGGTTTTGTATCAGCTAAACAAAGAATTTAAAAATTTTCAAATATTGCAATTCTTACGATTGTAATATCTGTAATTACAGAAATAACATCTCAAGCAATTACAAACAATTACTAAACGCTTTTCCATTCATCATGTAGCTAATACAAAACCAAACCCGGGTAGCTATGGATGCATTTTTCTTTATCTTGATGCGTTCTCGATATATCAATAAAAGGTTTATAAAACATTGCGAGCAACCCTTTGATGTGTCTATCAAGAGGACAATCAATGAACTAGTATGGCCACGTTACGAATAACCAGTGGGTATAACAAAACAATCTTCCCGTAGGGCACACATACATTTAGGGTAATTTTATTGAGTCAACCAGTATTTCCGAGAAGTGTTTGTGTGTGGTGATTTGAAGAGAAGAGAACATACATCAACAGCTCAGCTACACAATCATGTACAGTCTTCGCTATTTGCTTTCCTCAAGCAAGAGTTATTATAAATACATGAATGACATCCGTGAGAGTAAATAAAGATGGCGGAACATGCCAAAGCAAAGTCTATAATATACAGACTGGGCGATCATGTTTGTTAGCATTGTCTCAGACAACGAACGTACCGTCTAGCATATCGTTTATTTGCTCAGAGTTTTTGTTTGCCTATCTCGGTAAAATAAAATGTCCTGCGAAACTGGTAAATCCTGTATTTCAATTTGCCATAGCTATGAGCTGGGATAAGCAAACTTCAAGTCTCGTGTCTAGCCTTTCGAATCAGTCATTCATTCTAGTCTATGTACAGGGATTTACCATTTATATTGTCATAACTTGTATCAAGAAGAGTGATGTCTGACTCTGAGTTACAGAATGATCTATATTTTTTTTTTTGTAGGCAGGCCGTCTTCACGTACATCTTGACCTTCACGTACATAAAGGTCAATATGTTATAGGGGGTATTCACGTGACGTCACATCGCACATATTAGAGGGCAAGATGTGTTCGTTAACATTTGAGCTGTCAATAGACTAGACGAATATGCTACCACGAAGTACTATAGTTTTATGCGGTTTTATACTACTTACACCCCCGAAAAAGACTTACAAAAATGGTTATCTGTGTCTTTGTAAACAGCAAAAAGAGTGGACGAGACATGTCAGTTTCTTTGTGTTGCTTATTAATTTTTAGTAGCAATTGTAAACTAGTGTTAGAGAACAGTAGAACTTCAACTAAACGCCACCTGAAACATTTCAATTCAAATAGTCTCTATCTATGTATGATTGCATTTTGATTTCACAGCTATTATTTCAACGGTAGGTTTCCTTTAGATGAACAAGATTTTTTAAGAACACCATTGTGTCGATAAAATACAAAAACAACAATCGAAACATACAGAAAAACCACACGGAAAATATTATAACAGAAAGAAACCGGAATCACATAATGATATAAACGTGACGGATGAAATATAGTTTGTATTTTATTGGGACTTTGGTGTGTTATTATTATAAGACTCAGGAAGAGTGATACACAAACAGGACGAGAACTGCAGTGTCAACAACAGTTACTGTTACGTTGGTGCTGGGTTTATTGACAGGGACTGTTGTGGTCTCTGTCTGTGGTTGCGATAATTCACACCAGTGTGAAATATGCGTTTGTTTATTTCTAGCGGTGCTAACTTTACCGTACACAATGACGCAATATATCATCTTAAGTCGATGGACTCTGTTGACAGATACGCCGGAAACATTCTTAGGAGATTTCTGCTGAATTATTAGTTATTGAATATAAATATTTGTCTTCCTAGAAAATGGCAAGGAAGGTGTGTTTTCCGTAATATAACAATGCAGTCGACTTTGATAGAATGTTGTTGAATTCTTATAAACTCGATCGAGATAAGTTCAATTGTTGATTGAAAATGATTGATGATAAACTTTTATGTCTCACACTTCGAAAGTGATAACTGTGAGAATAATAATGAAGGTATGATGTTGGCCTCGTTAACAACATTTTGTATAGTTTCCAAGGATGTACAAAAGATGGTATCGATGTGTATAAATGAAAGTAAAATTAAAACACCAAATAGAGACAAATATTCACATTACTTGTTATGAGTTTGTCAAATGATGAAGAAACAACTTGTCCGTGAATCAAACAAAATGGTTTTCCAATATCTAATCAAAATGTAAACATCGAGACATTGTCATCACTTACTGCAAGATCAATTTCAAGGTTTTCTCTGCCGTAAGTGGAATGTTTGGGTGTAGCTTAATTAGATAATATTCCTTTGGTTCCACACGTTTACCAAGCTTATATCGTTGGACATAGAGGTTGGAGAATGGCTACAATATAGTGGCTCAGACTGTACAGACCAGTAACATCCGCACTTACGTTGCATTTAGACATACACTACAATGTCAGCAATTCAATATTATTTCTCAGTAAATTTGTCGAATATGTAGTTTCAACATGCGTGTTATTGTGTATACAATGTGTTGTAATTTGAACTATGCAAAGCCTCATGTCCTACATACATACACTAGACACTAAAGTGTATTCCAACGAATGAATTCACTGCCGTTTTTGCACGCAACTGCTATGCGCGCCAAGGGTCTTCCCCCACCACCCGGCCGCGCGCTCAGAGTGAGAGACTGCTCGTAAATTATACCTGTCCTGTCCTGTTGTAAATGTCCTCTATTCATACTGTAGTCACACATACAAAATCCACAGATTCATTATTTCGTAAGTTTTAACACGATATTTGGATTCTTGAATAAAAACCAATACGTTTCCATGTTTGAATCGTCCTAATAGGCCAACAGCTTCATAAAGAAGAAACAGTCACTACTTTGCCGTATACTCTCAGCAAAGATTAGACAGTTCTAATCTTTGCTCTCAGTCACTATACAAATGCATTACTTAGGAGTTATCATAAATTATTGTAAATTATAAATACAAATTTATTTTTATTTTATTTATTTTGTTTTATTATTTAAAACAGGAAATTCTGCGACATGTGTAAAGTTTTAACTCATTTTTTTATTGACTGACAGTTTCCGTCATGGTGTTTGTTAAATGTTTTTATCACTCATTTGTTCATTTGTTTATATTTATCTTCAGTGCTTAATTAAACCATGTTTGTATTATTCGTCATTTGTGGGTTCTGTACCTGTTGAGAGTTGATGTTATGCAATAAACAAATAGGCCTAAATAAATAACTAAACTTGGTATACATAACAATTCACAGATCATGCACGAAGGCATTCGCACACTAAAATAGAAACTTGTTTTCACTTTATGAGCCATATAGTGTGAATACAAGTGTTCATAGTCGACGCCTACCCCATTGGAAATCTGTATAAACTGTTGCTAATTATTTTATACGTGATATTTTCCATACAAAAAAACCCTAGCAAATAGTGTTGAGTTCTAATGCAATTAATTATCGACTCTGAATTCGTACGGATCTCAGTCTTAATGCACTCTGCTGATACACACCCACGCACGAGTAGATTATTATAATTTAGTTGTACAATAAACATTAAATCCGTCGTCTCACGTCGAAGACACGAAACCGTCGACTAATCTTTCCAACAAAAGGCAATTATTTAACAAAAGAGCATTGAAGATGTTGTTTCCCTGCCAGATGTCATTTTTCGATGTCGCCAAGTCACTTACAGGTGTATCGCGGGACATTCAACTTTCTTTCAAAATATACTAAGGGGTAGGACGAGTGACAAAAGAATGCGTTGATGATTAACGGTGATGTGACAATTGTGTAAGGAAGGGTTGGTCAGTTAGAGGTGACTGACCCGCTTATTCCGCACGTGCGATTTGGGATTTGCCGATGGTTCGCCGTTTTCGACTTTGAAAGAATGATCATCATAATTTACGTATTATAACTTGGATCATCTTCCATCTATAGGCCTATTATGCCCATTATGCCTATTCTATTATTATGCCTATTATGCCACTTTCCACATCCAATTAACGTATGTGTTGTGATTAATCGGTTACGTCATCTGAAGAAGTTATTCATACCGTATTGAAGTGTCAGTATTATCTTCTTGTGATGTAGTCGGTCTATTGGGACGTTTCAAACATAAAAACGTGTTGATTTTTATTCAAGAATCCAAATAATTGGTTAAAAGTTAAGAAATTTTGAATCTGTAGATTTTGTATGTGTTACTGAAGCGATTAACTGTATCAATAGAGACTGAATAGAGGGCATCTTGACAGGAATAATTTACGGTCAGTCCCTCGAACTCGCCGCGCGGCCGAGTAGTGGGGGAAGACCCTTGGCGGGGTCGGAGGGGAAATGCGGCTACGTCAGTGAATTCATTCGTTGGAATACACTTTAGACGGTAATGTTTGGCTTTTGGTGCTTGCATCGATGCATGTACATTCCAAAAATGAGCAAACACCAAATAGAAACAAATATACACGTTGATTATGTTTTACGAATGCAAATGATTAAAAAAACATTTTCATTAGTTCCTTAAAAAGGATTTTTAGTTTTTACAAACAATCAATCAAAATGCACAAGTATAGAAACCTTCGTTTATGTTTCAACTACAACTATGCAAAATTTAAGATGTGTTAAAATGTTTTCTGAGAGCAGACAACACTTATAGCCTTCAAGGGCAAAAGCGTTCTGTGAAGCCCCATGCATGTGTTTGCATGTGTTTGCATGTGTTTGTATAGTGTTTTTATCTTCACATCTGGTAAGATGGTGGGGGGGGGGGGAGGGGGCACAGAGAGCGAGGGGTTTTTGTAAGTTGTCTCTTGTGTGAATTTTCCTTTCTAAATACACTTGTAAGTCCCTCTCTAACATCCATAACATAATTTTATTCCATCTACCAAGTTTATCCCCATTTCAACATGATCCTACAATACCATTTTACAATTGTATTTACCTTGTATATAAACGAATATCTTCACTTCAGTAATCAAATGGTATCAGTAATGAGTATAAAAACATGTGATAGTGTTTGGATCTGTAAAGGTCAAAGATCTATGATAGAGACTAACCTTGCACTGGGTTCAAACTGTCTGCTTGCTTTAGAACACAGAAGACAATGAAGTATACAATCACGTCTACCAACGTGCTTTGTATCTCACTTGAGGGGAATCGCAAGAAATATTAACAAATTATTTACAGAGGTGTTTGTGCACTCAAATGTCGTCAATTTCGTTGTGGTTTTTTCGTGATTTTGACAATAAATTACACCAGAAGAAACCCATATAATATGTATATTCGCGCCTCTGTTAAGAAAAACTCCAACATCTAACTACCAGTTTGCAAATAGTAAACTGATACCATTCCATTAAATTCAAGAATTCCGAAATAATGGGGACATACAAACATAAAATCAACAACATAAAAACAAATATAAAACAAATATAATAATATAAAAATAAAAATACTACTGTTTTTAATATTATACATAATATTTGCCATACTTTCTAGTTCTACTGTACCTACGAAACTACATGGGGATATCTTCTCACTTTTTCTATGTTGTGTGAAGCATTCTCGAGATAAGTCGTTAAAAAAAAAAAAAAAATGTTACTTCGCGCAGAGCTCTCCTCGCCCGTAAATACCCCCATTGTCCCGTCAACACACCACAGCACAACAGTGTTGCATTTTATTGCATTCTCTAAAACGTTTCGTGCTGTCGTGTGACCGATCGAGGTAATTGCATCGTTGCAAGGGTAAGCGAAGATTGTCAAGGCGAGAAGAAGAAGAAGAAGATGATGATGAACCTCGGAGCGCCAGAGGGCATCTTAAAGTCACGACCATACATAATATCATGGCTTGTGCATCGATTGCAAACATGGAGAAATGCATGAAACCCGTGCGCGCACTATGCAATCTCCTCCGCCAGGGTGGATCTTTCAAGATGCCGCCAAGTAAAGTAGACGGAGAACTCAAAGCAAACCCTTTTCGGTGATTATCTGAGATGCGGGTTCGGAGAACTCGGACAATAACACGTACAAGAAAATAATAAAAAATATATAAAGTAGTGTGGATCGATGAAAACTAAGACGAATGTGGTTGCAGACAAATTGGAGGAATGAGTTAGAGATGATCAGACGCGTAGCAACTCTTTGAAGCAGTGGGAACGGGATAGTGGGTGCATAAGATGGTGTGATTATAAACTTGTCTATGGTAATTGTTTCATTTCAGTAACAAACAAAAAAAACTGTTAGTTTGCTTTTAATGAATCTTGAAGGAATACGGCTGCGAAACGTTAATGCCTTTGAAATGGCAAAAAAGAACTTCTCAAACCTTTGTTTAAAGTCCAAATACAGTATGAGACATAAGTTAATCAAGTACAGGTGAGAAAACCCAATAACTCTTCAGCATTCACCTTTTATCTGATATGGTTATTGATAATTATTTCTCATCATTTGCCTATTGATATGTAAATGAGATTGATCCAACAAATAATATGGTGAGTGGTTTGAATAAATACGATATCTGTCCGACCTTTGATTTATTATCAGTTGGTGAGTACATCTATAAATAAACAAAGTTCACTGAAAAGTTCGTTCACAGAAAGTTAATAATTAAATGCTAGGAACTCGTGTCTAGAGGCATTTAAATTTAAGTTCAAACATTTATATCATGTAGTATTTAATTTTCCTAATTATTAGATTTAAAAAGGGTGCCTGTATTAATTTTATTTCTTCACCTACTTTTGCCCAAGGAGGAATAAGTCCGGTCGATAGAGGCGACTGAAGGTAGTGTACAGGTTTCCGAGTGTATTCAGTTCAGTTCAGTGCAAGGGTTAGGTTCGGTAAGGTTCAAATTGGGATGCACAGTAATATATGCAATCACGGTTGCAGGTTCCGAATACGGAGATCCGGGTTTGATTCCCGGATCGGGTTAGAGTTAAAAACGTTGGATGCGAATACCATTCGAGGTTAGTTTGTTTTGGGTTTACTGGTTACTCCAATAAGTTTTATTTTGGCATTCTAAACCACAAGTGTGTATGTTAAACTGGAATTTGTAAATTTACAAAAAACATGCACAACAGGGTTGTGTAGGATTCGAACCCACGTCCTTCGGTTCGTACGTACGGTGAAGACCTTCAGTCACCGTTAGACGTAAATCGGTCGAATGTAAATACAAGTCTTGATTTTTAATTTCAGAGATCTAGAAACATTTCTGAAAACCTAATTACATAATTATCTCGGTAACAATTATTCTGAAGGAAATTCTGAAACCCCCGAGGAACTTCCGGCCGACAAGGAAAAGGGCGCCGCCGGCTTTCAAAGCGGAAATGACGTAAATAAATGTACAAACATAACACTAGCTCTGAAGACAGTTCTTCCCTATACAAAGACTATTAATTGAATCTCATATGAAAAGAGTTAAGGCTTGAGTATGGTTTGCGGTTAGGCGCGATGAACAGCCCTGATTGGATAAGACTATGTGGGTATATATTACACACGAAATGAGCACCGAGTGTCTACGCAAAAAACACGTCTCAGACTCAAAGATAAATATGACCAGATGTTGGTACATGAGAATTGTGGCAACGAAACGACTTTAAAAAAATCACCACGTCTGCAGTCACCGATAAATATACTGAGTAAAATTAAACTTGCAAATTTATTTCTTCATTATGTTGAAAAAGAACTTTGTTAATCTACGTTTGGTTACCATGGTTACAATTCAACAAACATTAGGCTACGTTCAAGCTGCATTGCAGTCGCCATGTTTGATCGTACACAATCTCTGATTACATACTAATCGGGGTGATGAAACCTCGGTCGGCCTATGAGAGGTTTTAACGGATTAAGAATAGGTCACGTTTTAGACTAAATTATTTCAACTTGTTCAAACAAAGTGTGTTTGTGGTTGGTAATGGGTTTCATTTGTCTTAGTAGAGTGAGATGTTAGTCGAGAAATGTTTTTGTCGACAGAATAATTTGTCTCCACCTTCTAAGCTTATACATGTTAGGGCTGAATTCGTGACTACTACGACATTGTCAAGGGTTAAAACAAAGCACAAATATCATTACTGTCATAGGGGTTGGTTTTGCATCTTTATTTATACAGTTCAGTTAGAGATGAGTTTAAATATGGACAGGTGAGGACGAAAGAGTTCCACATACTGCATATATATGTATTCTCAAATACGGGATTTGAACCCACGTCCCTGGTTGCAAAACACAACATCCTTCGCAACAATATATGTCAGAGGAAATCTACTTATTTCTTATTATTGACTTCAAAATACTTAATTTAAAGCATATGAGCGCCACACAATCTATATGTACTTACATGCAATATTAATATCTATAATACAATCGTTTGATCTGTATACAGCGTTTTAAAAGAAGCGGAGACGACTCGGCCCCATTATAACATGAAATAGGGAAACCAGGAGCGGTTCCGCGAAATCAGGTCACTACGCATCAGGAAGCAACCGCGTGCAGGATAATAACTTACTTTGAAACAAAAGAGCGGGTTTTATTCTGTTACTTTTCCTGCAGTTAAAATACGTCGTTCACAGAATCCCAGCTTTCTTGGTTTGCAAATAAATCCGCCTCTTCATAGTTATCACCGATTACGTTTTCATTACATTGTTATGAAGTTCAAAGTATAATTCGTTCTATACTGCCACCCAGATGCTAGAGATTACACTTTATCTCTCATGGGATGAGCTCATCGAAAGTGTCGTTATTTTATAATGTCCTGTTGTCTGTTGAGTGCTTATCCCTGTCACAGGAAAGGGTTCACCACAGATAGTATAATGAATATCTATTATAGGTGGTGGGACCGAAGTGCTATCCTGTGGGTGCTACATTAGATGACTGGTATTATTTCCATTCTGAATTATTATGTAAAACGTACAAATTTTAACTGTCATACATTGCAAATAATTTGAAGATTACTTATTTCTTACAAGATATAAACAAATACCTTGCCAACATCCTAAAAAAAATCAATAGACAATGCTAAACTTACTTAACATTAGGTTATAAATTCCAACAATCTGCATTTCCTTTCAATAAAAGGTATTTAGAATGGCATCATAAGTCTCCTCACGCCCCTTATTTTCAAGAACACTCTCGTATTTCATAAAACATCATTTTCATGGTTGTCACATAGATCTAAACTTAACCTTTGGCAAATGATAACCATACAACTATACGATAAGGAAAGATTAGCTTTGCGCAAGTCATCAAAACGAATCATGAAGGCGAAACGTTTATGCTGACATTACACGACTCAACACTTTCGTCAAACTTATTGAACTCAAGAACTAAAGCGAATCAAAGACAGTTGGTAAAAAACTGCAACAATATAGCTTCTATTAATTGATGCTTTTTTGTCCTTGAATTCTAAGTTTGACAAAAGTATTGAATCGTGTAATGTGAGTATTGTTGTTGTATTTTTTAGATCGAACTCCAACTGTTATGTACATGCAGTCTACAAATAAAAAGTATACCCACAATATGCACGAATATGATTTTCAACAGTATTCTCAACAATTCGTTTCGCATTTCAGTAAAAATTAATTTACATATCGTCCATCTTGTTTTCGATTGACGACGTTCGAGTCAGGTTTGTTGGTGGAATGGATGGCGACAGAATTTCTTTGTCTTTTGTCTGAGGTAGGTTCAAGTTGGGGCCACACCTTGGCAAACAGTGGCCGTACAAGTCAACATAAGGCTGCATTCCTACAGTGCAGCAGCAGAAATGAGCAAGTCACTTGACAAATATATCTGACTGCTTGCTTGGTCCTTCGCTATGGGTTGTTCACTATGTAAATCTACACCAGCCGACAGTTGTAAGTCACGGGCAATGATATTCAACAGCTATAGTAGGCTAGATGCGCCACCTAGCAGCCACAAGCGTGTCAATTTGATGCCATCTTGAAATGGGCAAATAACACAGACGGGAATAGGAGTTTCTAATGCGGCTTTCTGTCATTGGCAGCGCTAGCAGTACTAAAAGGTCCAAATTAGCATGTAAATTGCCCATTTCAAAATGGCTTCAAATCGCTACGCTTGCTACTGAGTGGAAGGTTGGGGGACTGGTGATCTAGCCTGCTATAGCTGTTGAATATCATTGGTCACGGGTAACACAGAAACCTTCTGTAGTTGTCGTTTTCTAGTCTCCAACCAAGTAGTTATCATAAGACATTCACATGAATCACAATTCTCAGCAGCTATATTGGATATCAAGATATTTGCAGAAGATTGTTGGAATAAGGAAGGATACCGTCTTACTCTCATATCATTCAATGGTCTACTCATGATTTGCTTCTGTTTCCTACTTTAGACTCTTAAGGTCACTCCCCAACGTAAACAAATAAAAAATCAAAGGTCAGGGCAAAAATGTGTTGATAATCCATCTGCATCAAGCACTAAATGCTATATTCTAATTTATAATCAACAACAGATCAGCAGCCGTATTACACAAGTAAATTGCAAAAAAGGTGTTAGAGTAAAGAAGATTTCTTTCAAACTCGTTATTATACAATTTATAGCCAGCTGTGCATTTGAATTCGAGCGTGAACTCAATGTTATTCAAATATTTAAATATACGAAAATATAAAAACCCTTATCAATACAGATAATCCAATTACCACACATATATCGTCCATAGTTCATGCGAATTAAAAACACATCAATAATTGAGCGTGCCGACTATACAGCTTCCAATAACATAAGATAATAATGCTGCAGATAAGCTAATGATTTATTGACGATAGCGTGGCAATGAGACGGTTATAGTTCATCGCTATCGTCCACATGGTATCATCGTTGGAGTGTATTCTAGTCACTACGCCGGACAACAGTTATAGTTTCAATTGATGAGAAACGTGACAAGGATTACTGATACACATGTACAACCAATTGACTGTCTCGTGATCCATTAATTAACAATTAAAATAAGTTAATGTGTCCATGAGAGATGGTTTAGAAGCGTAGTTCTGTAAACTAACTGATATTTCGTAGTAGATCTGAGAGTCTGCAGCAGTGTAGAGCTCAAAAAGCTGGAGAATTTAAAGTTTTCTGTTCATAACTTTAAATCTTTCCCTATACCTATACTTGTATAACAGCAAGTGTGTTTGAGCGTGTATGGTGGATTGTATGGTATTGAATGGAAACTGGAAGTGAGTGTATCTGTGAGGGTGCGAGAGTAAGCATGGGATTGTTGTGTGAGTGATTAGATAAGTGTAAATTGTAATAAGTTTGTATTATTATGTATTTTATTGTATTCCACTTGTGGGGCGTATGCCCTGTTGTGAATAAAGATTACATACATACTACTTTCAAAATCAAAATACGAACCCAAGTTCAAAATACAGCAATACACGTGTCACCTGAAGAGGGACACACCAGTCAAAACTAGTGTGTCCCCTATAGCATAGCAGGGATTTCCACGAAACATAAGTGATTATTGCCGCACAACTTTCAATTGAGTAATGTTTTGAAGGGTTGCGTAAGATACGCTGTCTTGCATGAGTGAGTTGAATACTCGCAGGGAAGTACGTTGAGAGCTGACGGATGAATATCAATTTATCCCGTATATGCGTCACTTGATGTGAACATTTGATACGACTGTGAATTTCCTACTTTTCATGATTTCCTTCCTTTTTACAGCTATAACGTTGGCCCAGACGTATATGTGTCCTTTAAAGAACCTTTACATCGATTATCGTTTGGAAGGTTTTGATATTGTCTTATTGTTTTTACAATTTTTGAAATCATGTTATTTTTTAATAAATAAAGACAGTTTATTGTAACACGTGTGCAAATCTCCACAAACACAAATTGGTGTATATTTATTTTATTATATATACCACACTGGTATGGGATGATCATATAAAGAAACATACATCCTGGCCATATAGCAACCTTGTGGATGATGACATCATAGATGAGTGAGTCGGAGCCAATCAGCGGGTGATTTTTTTAAATGCTGACATCTGGTTGGCCAATGTATTACACTCATCTATGACGTCAGCATCTAAAAGGTGGCTGTGGAATGACTGTCGTGTCTGCTGACAAGAATCGCCGCCTCCACACTTGAATGTGTGAGTGGGGGAGGGGGGGGGGGGGGGGGGGCAGATGCTGAGGGGTCACTAACATGGAATCTAACGGATCCAACATGTCTTTGGTTTGTAACGTCAGCCTGTTTCATACAGTTGTTTTTCTATCACTGAAAAATACCTGTAGAGGACAGAGTTGCTACGGCAGAGTATGTTCTTATGACGTAACGCACGTATTATTAAAAGCGCTTGGAAGATACAATTTTGTTCATCATAAGCAAAATGGCAGAGCAAGTGGAGTGTAAAATATCAGCTGACCTAAGAACAATGCCTGATAACAATATGGCTACGGTTTCTAGATAAGACCATCCTTCAGTTTCAAGATTCCCAGTGACAACTTGAGTTGTTCTTATCTCTAGAAAATGCAGACTGGTGATAATGTCAATGCCAACTTATTTCAAAGGTGCAAGACGATTCGATAATAAGATTAGACACAATTAGTATTGATTATATGACCGAGAACAATTCGGGCCAATGCCAAATGATTATGTTTGAGTAAGGTGATTGATAATAATAGGTGCTCCTGGCAATGCAACTTGTGCAATGTACAAGATGTGCTAATTATTTTATAATAAATTCACAAATAATAATGCCAATTGCTAGCAAATCTTAGTTTGTAGTGTACACAGACACAGAGTCAAGAACTGATTTTGAGTGGAGGACTTTTATACAATTTCTTGTGTTTCGTTGCTATGACAGCTCTAAACTCACCGCTTGAATGTACACAATTTATAAAGTAAAAAAAGAGAAAAAAAAACAGCCCGAACGGGGATTTAACCTAGTGCAAAATAGGTTGTTTTTGGATAAAATAAAACTATTTCAATAATACCTCAAATTGTCTAATTGCATCAGAACACAATAAATTTGTATCCTTTTTTGCAGTTGATATTAACTACACCCGTGTCATCCCAAGATTTTGATTTTGAAAGTAATTTAAAAAATACGAACAAAAAAAATTAAACTCTCACGCATTTCCACCCATTTGCGACCCCATCGTCTTTGAAACGAAGCCGACAGGGGTGTGCTACGGGCCGACGCCTCGGAACAAGTCAACGCCGTCCGACTTCCCCCCCCCCCCCCCTCCCCCCCCAGAGTCGCACGTGTCAGTTGTCACGATTCAATCCCCGCCGCCGCCGCCGACTTCTCAAACACATAATAATCGGTATTCGCGAGTCTGCGCAGATACGGCCACTTGTTGATCACCTGTTGCGCCTCCTATAGCCATGTGACCATGTGCTTCGAGCCTCTGTAGTGGGCAGACATAGAAACAGACGGGCTCACCCGCCAAGGAATCATGACATCACTTCTGGTACACTAACTCCTCCCCACCCCCCCCAACCCTTTAAAATGTCATCTTGAAACTATTTTAATATTTTGGCACCCTTTCATGTTGAAGTATTGGTTTCCCTATTGGTTTCGGACTTACACGCATTTTAATTTGGGATTGATTGGGCCCACGAAATCGCGTGCTTTCCACTGAGCTGAGCAGAGGTCTTGTGAGCTTGAGTAGGCCCCTATATATATAATAAGTATAAAGTATATAATAACTATATATAATAAGTTCCATTTTCAACATCAACAGCAACATCGTCGCAAACATAATTTAACATCGTGTTGAAACTGCCCTCATCTTAGTCAATAAATAGAAATATCTCCATCGAAAAAATAATTGGAAACACAAAACCATCCTTTCGACCTAATTATAAAGCAAATTAAACCCAATATAATGTTGACAAACAAACGATTACATAAAACCACATCTCTTTCAAACGATAACGCAGCCTGATTGATAAGAATGTCCTAGGACGGCCTCAAGGCCTCAAGGCCGCCTTGGATAGCATCTCCACTCAACACGCGCTAACTACCATGTTGACGCGACCCAGTCTCGTAATCAGTAAACATGCATTAAATAATAATTAAAACACCAACGGGAATGTTAACAATGACGTCAATGCGATCTCTATAAGTCGCCAGCTGTCAATACGTTTAATTTATAAACAGCTGGGCAACGTTAATCACAACAAGGAAATCAGATCGTTAATTTGTTTTCGAATGGGTTCTTAACACTAACAACCACTTTGTTAGCGTCGTAAAACTTGTGCTGCAGATTATCGTAGAAAGTTGTGTTATATTTCTATAATATGCATGCATATTTGGGAAGCAACACTTAGGCGCTTCAAAGGAACAAACAAGACATAAGTGAGGATGTTTGACAACGGAAATCGAACCTGCTAAATCCTGAATTGGAGTCCCCCAAGTCACTACGTCGAAACACAACACTGAATGAATGAATGAATGAATGAATGAAGGTTTTTCAAATACATGTTACAGCATGGAGAGTAGCCCCCAAAGAGCCTAAGCTCGCTATAAGGGGCTTTTACATTATAGTTATTTGTCTATGATGGACAGAAATTGAAACTGAAAGTAGTAATAGGAAATAGATTTGTAAAAGCTTAAAAACAAGGACTTATTAACTTAATAATAATGAATTAATAAATAAAAATAAAAGGACTTATACACTGCATATTATATACCCTGTATGTATCTATAAGATGCTATTCAAATGATTGTTCAATACAATTTAGAATGATTGACAGGTTCGAACCGATAACCAACAATTTAGAATAGTTTATCCGCTGTTGCGTTCTCGTTGAAATGTGGAATATTTTCCCACGCGCCTCCAACGAATGGAAACGTAGATTGGTCATGCGCATGCGCGCTCTGGCTGAATCAACAGGTTAAACCGAATCAATCATATCTTCGTGTTATATCGGCTTTGTGACGAAAGCTAATCGGAATTCTTCGTGACCGAATAGGTGAGAAGAAATCTACATGGGTGCTTGCATGGGTATAATAAATAAATAAGAATGGTTGTTGATGCATGGCTACAATTTAGAAAACGTTTATCAATGTCCACATGATAGTTCACATTCACACAGTGTTCTTGTTGCATAAACCTAGCCTGTGGATTAACTGATTAAATGGAATTGCAGACTGGATGATTGTAAATGTGATCCTTAGATTATAGGATAAAAATGGATTATGTCAAATGATAAAAAGTACTTTTATACAATGTTCTGAAAGAATATTATTGCTATCACTCACATACAATTCTAGTACTTTCTTTCACATTTATCCTCACACGGTTCATATAATTGACTGAGTTCCCCCAAGTAAAATATACAGTAGTTTGAACAAAATACCAGGTATCACTCTCCATGGTTTCGTTACAATACTTGTGGTATACAAACCCTAACTGAAGTCTAAAACACTGTGTTGAAGCAACTATTTTCTACATTTACGAATTTTCGTGGGACACAACCCTCCCTCATCATCAGTCGATATTCGTCTGAGGATGGTAACGGAATATTCTCCCCGAAACGTTTGCCAATCTATCAAGAAATGTTTTCAGACGGAGGTTTACACATCTGTTAAATGATTCACTGTGTCTGCAAGTCTCTGTCTTGCTAGTAATTAATTAACCGTATTAAATCAATAAAATTATAGACAAATTAGCGTATTATCGCAATAATTATATAAATGATCGATTTTATTTGTGATCACGATTCACTAGTTATTACTAACACATCACAAAAACTGACCTGTGAATTACTTTGTCGTGGTTAAAACAAAAAATAACGTACCGTGATATCTTTGTAGTCGGGTTGTTGACTGTTGTATGTTAATGTCTTTGTTGGAATCGCGTGCTTGTAAATGACAGAGAGAAGTGGAAAAACGCGTCATTATTACGCATGGATCGTCCATTAAATTCACGTTACAGTTTTGTCGGAATAATCGTCACGATTGGTCTCGCTACACTAAGGAACGTTAAACGTCAACAGCGATAAGTAGTAAGTACATCGTAGAGGAACCTTGCTGAATTATACTTAAGTCTGAGGCAGCACAGCGGGAGAACTTAAAGGTTTCTGTTCGTATTTTTAAAACAACATAAAATCGAAATTTTTTGTGGGTTCATCAGCTAAATATTATGAGGATCTATAATCAACAAAAACAAATATATGCCAACATTATTACGTGTGGATTAAATCTGTTAAAACAATAATATCGTATTAACGCATTCAATCCAACGTAATGAATTTAGCACATATGTATATATATTTGTTTCGACATTTGTAGATCCCGATAATAATATCTAACTGATGTAGAAATGAAAATGAATGTTCGTACTTTTGTTTCGTTATATTGAGATTTTCAAAATGTAATTTACAGATTGTTTTGAAATTGTGTGAAGGTTTTTCACGAGTACATCAACAATGCAACGAATTTCTTAACATATTCCTCTTGACACGTCTCACAACTACTCATTTATGTCCATCTGTAAATACCACCAACAATAACATATGGAAACATCTATTATCGTCAACCATAACTTCCCCAAGTTGTTTACGACCATTTGTAAATGTATTTGGTCATAAAACCGAGTCGACCACCATTGTTTTGTCCCGTCAAGCGTCAAGACGAGACATAATGTGAGCTGTATCAGCGAGGACTGGGGCCAGAGCATTGCGGTTAACTATGCCCTGTGGGAATTAGTTAAGTGACACGAATATTAATAATTTGACACGGCCGAGCACGTCATCGGCATCAGTGGCGCCCCTCGTGGCCAACTCACGAAGCAGCTCAGCTCAGTCCGTTGCTCTTGTCTTGGTCATCGAGAGTCAAGTCAGGTAGACAGGCCCAGTAGCTGTCTGAGCTGCCGAGTACGCGAGATACATTCTGAGTCGTTGCCACGAGGCCTGGTCGTTGTTGAAACACAAAAGGTCACGAGGCCTGGTCGTTGTTGAAACACAAAGGGTCACTGAGGCCTGGTCGTTGTTGAAACACAGAAGGTCACCGAGGCCTGGTCGTTGTTGAAACACAGAGGGTCACGAGACCTGGTCGTTGTTGAAACACAAAGGGTCACGAGGCCTGGTCGTTGTTGAAACACAAAGGGTCACGAGGCCTGGTCGTTGTTGAAACACAAAGGGTCACAAGGCCTGGTCGTTGTTGAAACACAAAGGGTCATGAGGCCTGGTCGTTGTTGAAACACAAAGGGTCACGAGGCCTAGTCGTTGTTGAAACTCAAAGGGTCACGAGGCCTGGTCGTTGTTGAAACACAAAGGGTCACTGAGGCCTGGTCGTTGTTGTAACACAAGGGTCACTGAGGCCTGGTCGTTGTTGAAACACAAAGGGTCACGAGGCCTGGTCGTTGTCGAAACACAAAGGGTCACGAGGCCTGGTCGTTGTTGAAACACAAAGTGTCACGAGGCCTGGTCGTTGTTGAAACACAGAGGGTCACTGAGGCCTGGTCGTCGTTGAAACACAAAGCACAAAGGGTCACGAGGCCTGGTCGTTGTTGAAACACAAAGGGTCACGAGGCCTGGTCGTTGTTGAAACACAGAGGGTCACTGAGGCCTGGTCGTCGTTGAAACACAAAGCACAAAGGGTCACGAGGCCTGGTCGTTGTTGAAACACATAGGGTCACTGAGGCCTGGTCGTTGTTGAGACACAAAGGGTCACGAGGCCTGGTCGTTGTTGAAACACTAAGGGTCACGAGGCCTGGTCGTTGTCGAAACACAAAGGGTCACGAGGCCTGGTCGTTGTTGAAACACAAAGGGTCACGAGGCCTGGTCGTTGTCGAAACACAAAGGGTCACGAGGCCTGGTCGTTGTTGAAACACAAAGGGTCACTGAGGCCTGGTCGTTGTTGAGACACAAAGCACAAAGGGTCACTGAGGCCTGGTCGTTGTTGAGACACAAAGCACAAAGGGTCACTGAGGCCTGGTCGTTGTTGAAACACAAAGGGTCACTGAGATGACTCAGTGGTTATAGCATATGCGGTTCTGACTTGGAAGGTCGTCGGTTTGATGCCCGCTACCGGTTATTCTGACTAAAGGGTTCTCGAGGTTTTCCTCAGGCGAATGATGGGATTGAATAATATACTAACAGCTCTCGGACATTCATTTCCAACTACCCTAACATACCGAGGTAATATTGTTAGTCACCTGAAGAGGGGCAGTTCAGGCAAAGTTGGTGTGTACCCTACAAAAAATTATCATTTATTTAGTCACTTGAAGAGGGGTTTGAATTATTCCTGGACAGGAATCATACGAAACATTATTACTGTAATAAATCACCTAACATCTAAAATACAAAATATGTAAAACAGATATGTGCGGTATTGATTACTAGAATTTGATACTAAATATGCTGAGAAATTGATCGTAGATATGGATGCGCTCGCTTATCAACGCGTCACACAGAGCGTTTTCCTAGTAAATTATACAGGATTGGAGATACATTATAGAGAGTATAAAAAACGAATCAATGACGTTCTTTTTTTTTTTTTTTAAGAAAACCACGCAAAGAATAGGAAAGTTCCTGTGGCCAATTAAAAATGATTACATGTATTACTAACTAAGTAATGGATGATAATACAACTCACTTTTTATTGCCCACCTAAACGAACACAACCGCAGGTTTCCAATTTGTGTCTATGATTCGCCAGTTAATCATTTTAACGTGTCGGAGTGAAATAATTAACTTGAATCGTTAATTATACAGTCATCACAGCCAAGGGTGTCTCTTTTAATTGCAGACCACATACATATAATCATCTATGATACCTTGTTCATTATAACATTCCTACAACAATGCTCCTTCCTACACGTTTAGCTAGAAGTCAATACCACAGAACGATTCACGTGCAACCTGCAACGAGATGTACTATCGGATTCAAAAGGTGTGACTCTCGACTTTGTAAATTCACACACAAATAATTACTGGTAATGGCGCAGGAGAGGTACCCACATCGATTCCATTTTTGGAACTTTTTCGAGTACTTTTAGATAAACTGCATACGCGTATGTGATCAACCTAACTTAAAAGTGCAGCAGTTGTTCACGGATTTCCATTGTAAATTTATTGTTGTAACCATAACAAAAACCGACAAAAAGGATTACATTAATAATTCAATTTTTTTTTAGAATATAATAAACAAATTTTAAAAGTATTTAATTTGATTTTCCACTATTTTATCGACTGTTTTATAAATCAATGGGCACACCTTTTTTAATTCGATAGTAGTAATATGCCTGTAGCCCGTTTTGAAGCCGAGTGAAGCCGAGTAGGTGTATAATAATACTTTGTCGCATTGCCATATAATCTAACGTCAGTCCTACAGTGATACCACCTGTGAAACTGTCATCTATACAGTACTACCACATCCCAGACACAACTTATTACCATCTGAAAGCGTCTAACAAGACTGAACAATGAACATTAATAGAACAAATATGAATAAGGTTATTTGGTTTGGATGTTTGCAGACTGTGATTGGCCTTGGGATGGTGGATCATCTTTTGTGTTTGAGGTTTTTACAGCTTGGCTGGCTGGCTGGCTGGTTTGACATCTGCATAATTGTGCGGTTTGATGTGCCCGGTTATATGCAAAGTCTCTCCAGACTCGTCTAGACTATTTAACACGGGCGAGGGCGTGGAGCGTGAGAGAATGGGATCTAACGAATGCTTGAAAGTGATTCTATTTCGAGCATTAATTAGACAACAATTATGAGTTGTCAGAGACAATAAGACGCTGCAAATATCTCACT
Organism: Isoperla grammatica; assembly: GCA_945910005.1. Lineage (NCBI taxonomy): Eukaryota > Metazoa > Arthropoda > Insecta > Plecoptera > Perlodidae > Isoperla > Isoperla grammatica. The sequence goes on from OX246741.1 coordinate 5,721,388, forward strand.
AATCATAGACATGAAATTCAAATATATAGTGGGCATGTCTTCTGGAAGTGTCCGCCAGCAATTTAATTTAATTCTGCTTCATTTCATTTTTCATTCTTACAATTTTCCAATTATTACTGCTGTTAACAAACTGCTGTGGTCCTTTTGCTAGATATTACGAAGATATATGTTAAATCTATATGATCTATGAAGCGATGGTCAAGAGCTGTTGTCAAAACTCAACCCTATAAAAAACCTTACTGAAGATGTTTGGCACAGGAATCGAACCAGTACTTTTCCGTATAAGCCCTGAGCACCTCCATTAAAATCGTGGATATTCATTTGAGGGTTGGTGGGCAATCAGGTCGCAAAGAGAACCGGCAAGAATGCAAACAAAAAATACTTAATTTCAAGAAGTGTGTTCATAATATATTTATGTGATCGTTTTTGGTTTTCAAACATGCTTGTGGTATTTTTTTATTTGTTGATCGATTTTAATTTTTAAAATAAATCCTGATTGTGTGTATTAGCAACAGTACGACGGTTTATACTATCCACCAAGCAAATCTATACTCCAGCCAAGGAAACAACTCCATATAATAATATCTTCAGACAACCACAGTATAGCATGATACATTGTAATAATAACTGTGCAACTATTTTCTTAAATGGCACTTTCCAATTACCGTAGTGAGTGCACTGTGCTCATTTAACAATTAGAAAAACAATGCAATCAATTTCCTGTAATTGTTGTAACAATATGATGTACACATCAATGCGCACTCGGTACAAATCGTTGGAAAACACTATGACGCAAATAGCTTCTTCACTTGTCATTTAACACACGGTAGTTAATTCAATATGCGAATGTGAACCATTTATTTCCATAAAATGCATCTCATCAGAAACATCTTCGCGAAACCAAACCAGCAGACAAGACATAAATTTACAATCTGTCACCTGGACCGAAAATGGTGGTCGTAATTCACCTGTCTAATCTCTTAGCAAGCAAGATAAACCCACTTCGCCTCCCAATATTTACAAGCCAAACACATTACTGCCTGTGTGTTGCGGTGTTGCGTGGGACAATGCGGAGCAGGAAGCCGATAAGACACTGCCAGGAGTCGTTTTGCTCAGGGGGGTAGTGAAATCAAACAGCGATTTCGTCCCACGGGCCCGTTTTAGTATTGCACGAAAACTAAAGATCTTATGTTTTGGCGATTGTTAATTATTTTCAATACAGCAATGTTTAATTATTGACTAGGCCTATTTTCAATAAGCACAGAGATTCTGCAAGGAAAACAGGACTCTTGTTATCTAGATAACAATCGCTATCACCGGTTTGCAAGGCGGTGATTGGATGAACCGCAGGATAGCGATTGTTATCTCGATAACAATTAGTATTGTTATCCTTACAGAATCGCAGGCCAGGGACGCTACTCTGTAAGTCTTATCTCGATAACAATTAGTATTGTTATCCTTACAGAATCGCAGGGCAGGGACGCTACTCTGTAAGTCTTATTGATACTAATTGTCGATACTGTAATTAATTCTGTCTAAATTTGAACTATTGTTCGCTCAATATTTTACTTGTCTCCACCTTACAGAATATGCTACTTATGCTTACATCAACAAACTCATACAGACATTTCGTTCTGGTCTATACCCAAGCGTTTAGCAGTGCAAAACTTGCAAAGCATCATCTTAGCATGCGTGCAGACAGACAGGCACTAACACAATTTCATCCGTGTTGTATTTGTTTTATTACTTTGAATGTGAGATGAGTTCTTATTGCAACCTGTACTTACATGTAACATGTACTCAGTGGAGAGATGCGCCCGTTCTGGTGGGCTGGCGCAGCCTGCAAGCAAATGCACACAGCCGAATTAATGAAGATTAATGCAACATCATGTATAGTATTTTGTTTTGTGGCGGTAAAGAAAACTGAAATTATTCTGCACGGGCACGATTGCATCGCATGTTATAATGTAATATGTTTGGGCGCTTGGACCAAGTACTGCATAAGGGTTATTAGGTGCATCTTGACTCAAAAATCATAACTATGTAATTTTAATTCTATTGCAATAATAGTTAGTGAACACTCTAATGAAAAGTGTAATATTCACTACATAAATCATGCCGTATATACGCATGGTAAAAGAAAACATTTTTCGGTAAAACCAAAATGTACGTCGTTAAACAACCAAATAATTAAGCTAAATAATCAGTCAAACCATGCAATCACTATTTACTCTTTATTTTTTTTAAAAGGAACGTTTCAACGAAAAAAGAAGAAAAGAAAAAATAGAGTAAATATTGTGATTAGTTGGTCCGAAAAGTGTTTCTTTTACGATGTTTTGCACCCAACAAAATTTACAAATATATATGTTATATAATTATATTATTTTGTTAAGATATATATAGTAAATATAGTGATTACTTTGTCCGAAAAGTGTTTCTTTTACGATGTTTTGCACCCAACCAAATTTACAAATATATATATGTTATATAATTATATAATTTTGTAAAGATATATATATATATCACCCTCTCTCTCATCCGCGTGATTACTGATTAGAATCACTAAGCTCTAACAAATGTATAATATCTCTTCAATTTAAACTCATACCTCACTATTTATATATTTGGTTAACTGTAATCTGTGCCAGCGATCGCGTGCTCAAGCACGTGGAACACACATTCTTTAAGCACGTGTGGGGCAGCCGAGCCCTCACAGGGTTATAGGTATCGAGTGACGCCGGCTCTACTCGGGGTTTTATGCAAATCCCTTTGTTGGAGGAGATCGCATGTTGCAAATTATCGAGGTTCGACCTAGACAAAATTCAACAACAAGGAAAAATTCGCATTTTGTGTATCCACCTGCTGCCTATTACACATGAATGTAGCTGGCGCCTATAGCTACCTCGCATCTGTAGTGAGCTGATGTTTATACATACCGGTACTATTTAGAGCTTAGGCGTATAACGAGATGTATGTAGGCGAAATACCTTACTTTGATTTCAGGGTCACAAACGGGATATTTTTTTTTTTTTTGGAATGTTAAAAGTAAGAAACATAACCTTAATCAGTTCTTTAAATAAACAATAGTTATAAACGTTTATAACGTAATGTAAGTATTATTTGTTATTCATGCGATTTAGGCCCGGTCTTTCAATCGGTTAACGGGGTCGTTAACGGGGCCGTTTGCTGACGGGTCGTAATCTGTAACCCAACACCCTATGCAGATAACGGACCGTCAGCTAACGGCCCCGTTAATGACCGATTGAAAACTGGGCCTAAAAGGATTATAAACATATATGTGCACATCTTAGCATGGGTCTGTTACTAAATTGCAAGTTTGTAGAGTTTTCTACACAAAATCCATTTTGTTTTGATTTTGAAAACCAAAATGCTGTAAACCAGTTACTGTGGTGGGCGTGGATTCACGAGATCCATAACTCTCCTAACCTAAGTTGTCGGTCAGCAAATCTAAGTGGTATAATTGACGCATGTGCTATGGTAGTGTGCCACCTAGTACAAAATTGTACAGGTGTGGCAACATGCATATAGATAATATACGAAAAACTAGTTTTGAATATATCATAACCAAGTTTGTGGAGGCTTTGTCTTAATTTTTGTAATTACTATGTAAACAATCTTTTCGTACACAAATCTCTCGTAGACGTAAATAATGTAAGACAAAGATTGCTACACTTCATTTTTATAGATACATCGTCATTGATTATAATATAGCTAGTTACACAATGGTTTCAGTTCAACGTAAGTCCACTATTAGTTTTAGTTCTAAGAAGTGTTTAGAAATGACTGCAATCATATCGCATCGTGGTATTTCTAAGAGCAGCCAACGTTTCATGTATGGTTGAACCGGTTGAACCCAGATAACTGATTGTGGTTGAACCGTCAATAACTCCCGGCTTTCGTCGCTTAATTCATACTTCAACAGATGTAAAGTATGTCCCCATAATATCATTCATTTTCTTTTTTATTTACAAGATTTAATTAATGCTGTGTAAAAATTGAATTCACGACGAATAATTAGTCATGTATATAAATAGAAGTGATATGAAAACATTGAATACAAATTATTCTCAACATCGTGGTTTTGAACAAGTTTTTACCTCTATATTTTGCACCACCCATTTTTACTTCAGTTCAGCAGTGTTTTCGACAGGGCGGCTTCTTTGACACTACATTCTAATTAACATAATACATAACTAATATGTTTTATCCTAAACGCATGACTAATTTAACATACCCTGTTACCCAAATAGATGTGTTTGATTACAAATTATAAATAATTTATACTAATTTGGTTTGTTGTGAATTTGAATTAGATTCGTGTAACTGTTTTCATTTTACAAAATTTATTACATAGATTTTATTGTAGAATATTTTGTGTGAAACATTTATCAGTTTCAAAAACACAGCGTTGCCGTGTTTCGGTGTGAGACGTTGCCAGGTTGCAGGTTGCAACACGAGACCCGGTAAATCGCAGACTAGCCACGACAGCGCTGTGAATCTCTTTTGCAAACACGAGGTATGCAAGCGACATATAATTAATTATACATCTCATTCGAATAGGAAAACAGGTTCCTAGATGTTCTTCTCCAACATATCTGTCAGATGAGAATAATTTGTGCAGGTTTTTCACTGCCTTCTGTTCCTTTTTGTGCATGGATGCCGTGTTGTGTTGGTGAGTCAGTGCGACGGCCAGGAGACTTGAGGCGCATCACATAAGCTGTTGGCTTTCTTAGAGAAGTTATTTTGTATTCGTGATGATGTCGTGACAGAAAAACTGGTGAACAATAAATATTGTGATAATTGTCGGTTACTATATAAAACTGAGCCAACTGTATTTTGACTTCGGTCATGAAGAAATACTATCAAAAACGTTATCCCGGTAATAATTTAACACGTGTCAACAAATTTATTATAAAACTTACTATGTATTGTGCGACATGCACCATGCACCAAGAAGAATCATTCAGTTTACTTTAATTTATAGTCTATTGGTGAATTACACAAACTGTTAGCTGAATGTCAATTCTTGCCCGATTTTTGGAACTATATAACTTTATACTTAGCTAAAAATGCACTTTTTGCATATTTGCTAGTGTTTATAATTGAATTCCGTTCTCTGGGAACGTATAGTACTACTTATTTTTCTATTCATTGTTAAGCCTTGTAGATTGTTTTGAGTGAATCAGTAAATAAACACCTTTCGTTCGAGGATAAACGGTATTGTTAACACTGCAGATTCCTTGTTAAAACTGCAATTATATATTTACCAAGTACAGCAGTAAGTATGCATAAGTGAACAGTGCATGCATGCAACCACTCACTACCTATACATTAGTATTGCAACAGCATTGCGTGCAGTTCACCATTACACCTACCTATATTATCCGACCGCACGCAAAATATATGAATCAGTATAAAACATCAGAGCGTTGTTCACACCTCATCTCGTGTCGTGAAACAATCACCTCATTGAATCCAGTCATCAATTAGATTACAGTATAATGGCCATGTTGATATCAGAGTTGAGCGGGCGGGCAATTGTCGAGGTGGTACCGTATAAACACCTCTCATTCTGTTGGTTCAACGCAAGGAGTGATTAATATTACCATACAATGATCACGTGATGATAATCATAGGTAAACTACCTACCTGCTGCCTGGCTGTAGCTCGGATAACTTATAAGGTATACGGGCAATTAGTTACGCGAGCCCATGACTTCGAGAGGCAGCGTGAAGATAAAATAAATACATAAATAAAATAAATTCACATTTAGAGTCTACCCACTCAGTAACGAAACTGATTTGCTGTGGGGGACTTTAATTTAAAGCGACTGAACCAACCCTTAGGCTCCGAACACCATCGACGAGTGAGTGGTAACCAATCAAAGATCGATAACTTATTTAATTTGTACATTCATAAAAAGGTTCAACAACAATAATGGTGACGTCATAGATGAGTGAGTCGGAGCCAATCAGCGGATGGTTTTTTCAAATAATGACAATTTGTTCGTAAATGCCTCTCATCAATGACGTCAGCATCCACAAGATTGCTGTGGAACAACTTTACATAATAGATACTGGTTGGCAGAGAAGAGCACAGTTCCAAACATGACAGATTCGTATTGTATTGTACAATAAACAATACGTATTCGTGTGCACGTTGTGGTTGTAGTAAGACGCGACCGATTATGTCAAATGATGGACGTATAATTCTATTCCGAGAAGTTTAGCAGCAAGAGAGGTTTAACCCAACTTTCACATGAGTTTCGCTCTCTCAATGCCTACCGAGTACTTAACAGTGGCGGCTGGTGGGGGGAGGCAAGGGAGGCCGGGCCTCCCTATTATTTTATACCACGAGCCGCCACTGTACATAATATCATCGTCATCCGTCCGCCCTGAAGAAAGACGCAGCGATACCCAAAAGCTAGACCACGTTAAAAAAAAGACGGATTTCCGCGATGAAGTCGTGAATGCATTGTTGTTGTCGTACGAATCAATTTCGTAAACGTTTCACGTGTAAATCTGTATCAATCAGAATCAAACCCGCTCAATCTCGCTATCGACAGTTGCTCAGACAGTCGCTCAGACAGTCGCTCAGACAGTCGCACAGCACCCGTATCAATCATCCGCCAATCATCAATCATCGAACAAACGCTTTTTATCGGCGTCGCATAAGAAAGACATATTTGTTGACATTGATTTTCAAACATCTCAATCTCGGGTCTGGCGCGCGGGCGGCCGGTGTCAATGTTTGACTACCCGTCTGATAAGAACCCCACTTGTTGAGAACAGGTGTTCATTGTGTTGTGTGTATGGGCGCTGCCGCACACTCAATACATTTCCTATTGAACTTCTCACCATACTAGCTAAAGTATACTAAATTATAACTTTTAAAATGAAAGAAAAAACATAAGATGAATTAGATTTATTAATTATAAATTTAATGAAATTTATGCCAGACAAATGTGATTCTGAGTCGACAAAGAAGTTTCGAACTTCTTTATCGGCTCTGTTCAAGGCCCTTTAGAATCTAGATGGCCGTGGATGAAATTGGGAGTTTCGAGATTTTGAGCTTCACCAAAATTCCGCCAGTCTCTAAACTATAGTCTAGACTCTAGAGGACCTTGACTTCGACATTCTCAAGCAGGCTGTGGAACAAAAACAACAAACAGAACCCTACTTCGATTGTTGTTGAATTTCTCCTTCGATAACAAGAACGCGTGATTTATTTTTCATTAAAAGTGGCGTCCTTGCCGTCTCTAATTACCGTTTACCAATGTGTGTGTAGAAGCTTACATAATTTAGTTCAGCTTTGCCCTATCAAGTATGGATGGAAAGAAGATCTGTACTCCCGGAAGGATGACTCTAAGAAGACACAGAATGACACCACCGCTAGTATCATCTGTCAACATCCAGGTACTACCCCAAGAGGTACTGCTGCACATATTCTCCTACCTGAGTCTCAGCGAGTTATGTACCGCAGTATCTAAGGTATGTACCCAATGGAATCGCTTGCACTGGGACCCACAATTTTACCGCAAACTCGAATTCCACCAAGACGAAGAAACTACCCAAGATCTCTTCAAGTGTCTGAAACTGGCACCGAGGTTAGAATCGCGTTACATCAATAAGGTAACCATCAGGAAAATCATCAAAAAGTCACTAGACTTGCACTGGAAACTACGACGCACAACGCATGATTTCAACAAGCTAGTTTACGTGTTTTATAAAGATTTAAGCATCATGTTGCCTCACTTGCACGCCGTACATCTGGTCCACATGTCAAACACTTGCTCGCTGCCTTTGTCGTGTCTCCTCAACTGTTGCCTTCAACTAGAAGAGCTGAGGGTGTTTGACAACAAGGACATGTTCATCACGAACTTTGACCTGATAACGTTGTGTGACCAGCTGTGTGGTACCCTACGGGTCCTACACCTAGACTGCGAGGACTGGACCCTAGATGGTGTACAAGCCCTGAAGAAATGTCGACGTCTCGAAGACTTGGCAGTACTGGAAGCGCGAGAATTCTCTGCAGAATGTCTTCTCGCCATCGGAAACATGTCCAGTCTACGTCGCCTCAAGATACAGTTCTGTTTCGAACCGTCGGTGGACGTTTGGATGTCGACGTTTACGAACCACGCGTTGAGACGTCTCACGGAGTTGACACTTCACGATTGTAGTTTTACCGATTCTGTCGCGGTGGCCATTGGTACCAACCTGAGGAACCTCACGAAATTGTCACTGTTGAAGAGGATATCGGGACAACCGAACACGAAGCGATATGTGGGTAAAAAGGGGATGGAGAGCATCATTAAGGGATGCAAAAAACTGGAGATACTGGAGATTGATTGTGGGGGGACGCATCCGGTTATGAAGACGATTATGCTGATACCTGATTATCTACCGGGACTCAAGAGACTGTTTGCGTTGTGTCTGCCGTCCACTACGTTCAAGTGGAAGACGGCCATGAAGGAGAAGATGCCTCATCTCATCATACGAGAGCGGTGGAGTAAGACCTAGAAGAGTTGGAGGTGTAGATCGGTGTAAATAGGTGTAAATCAGTGTAGGTAACGTTTTAAGTTAGCCTATTTAAAAGCAAACCTAGTTCAGAATTCAGTGATAATTAGTATATGTTATGTGTATAAAACATGTCTTGCGATATGAGGCCGTTGTATTGATAATATGCTGAAAATGAATTATTTCAATTTAAATATAAAATTATAAGCTCCACTCTTGTCTGTGATACGCAAATATTTACAACAAATAGTATCTACGTACAGATCTATAGCAAACTACACTGTTCACATATCACTTGGCGATAGGTTCCCGTTAAAGGCAAAATGTCTTTCTTGTATACGACTAAGAACCTAAACGCCCCCCCTACCCTCCCACCAAATGATCTGATTTCCCTTTATGAACACCCCGGCGATGTGCGATCTATCTGATTTGGCAGACGTCATATGACCTACAATAATCAATAACAATAATAAAACATTATCATTTTTAAATCAATTTACAGTAGATATTGAAAAGTAAATACGTATTTAATCACTACTATAATTTATATTGATAAACCGATTAACTCTTTCAGTCGAATAACTGAATAATCTCGATCGCTCTCCAGCCAGAGAGTCTGAGAGACATTATTGGTGGGATTTAACCCGGCTCCAATTACCCTTCCCACGCTGCTTTTCGTAACTGATGTATTTCTATCGACAGCAACTATCTAATCATGCTTTATAGTCTGTAAGTGTATTCATGAAGGCGGACGGATTTCTTTCGGGTGTTGGTCGGGTAGAGAGCCAAGCAAGGTATTGCATGCATGCTTTGCATTGTTGGGTTAGCACACAAGGGTGGCCAAACAGGTGATGACTGAGCTTTTGTCATTTCATTTCACACATAACAATAATCATAATCATCAACATCATTATCCATCGCCGTTTCCTGCTTCTGGCTGGGTCAGCTTGGGTTTCACAACCAAATTTTTCCACCTCTTCCTATCTTCCCACAATCATACTTCCTCTACTTGCTCCCAGTTCTCTCCTTTCGTCTGTAGATCTTCAGCAATCTTTTCCTTCCATCTCTTCCTTGGTCTTCCCCGTCTTCTTCTTCCTTCGATCTTTTTTTCATACAATAATAATAATTATTAATATTTTTTAATATAAGTTCGCACGCTTTTTATAGTGAGACTAATCTCAGACAGGAGTGTATGAAGAAAGTCATGTTGAGCGTTGAATAACGGTATATTTTTTTATAGCAGGATCAGGATGAAGTGTCTGTCTGGAGGAAACACCTTCAACATTACTAGAAATGTTATGACTGTTGATTGTGATAATGATAATCGTGAATCAAATTGCATCTGTTTATGGGTGACTAACATAGCCGCAGCTTGTCTGCAGATGTTATTCGGGTAATCGTTGCAAGTAAATCATACACTACCACACACGTTCTGTTCAATAGGGCTGCTCTTCCAAGAAGAGTGCATTGTCCCGGCAATATTTCCTTCGAATTATTACACACCCACCTGTTCTAGAAACGTTTTTATTTTTATTTTTATTATGTTAATCGATTGCTTGGTTGGAACTAAAAATTATTGGGCGTATGTTTTTCTTCGATGCCGAGAAGTATGAAGTTGAGCGTGGGACAACGAGGGCAAAGGTCATGGGTCATACACTGCGCTGTGTTGTGTGTGACATGGATGGAACATAACGGTCTAATTTAGGCACAACGGCTCCAGTGATCTTTCGTTGGTTTTGAGAAAGTGTAAAATTATATTACTTTGTGTAACTCTCGTAGTCTTGGGCCAGTGATCGATTCTTTATTCGCATTTGTTTGTTGTTGTTATTACATTTTTTTGTTGAAGTTCAACTATTTGCGTTTTATTTATCATACTCCGGGCTAATAAGGTGCTGTGCTAGCTCACAAATAAATATCCCCCCCCCCCCCCCCCAAATTAAAAAATTGCAACAATAAATCATATTCTTGATTAATACAATCTTACAAATTATAACCCCCCCCCCCCCCCCCAAAAACACAAAATACAATAAAATGATTGCCCAATTAACTTCATAATAAATTGTCCGAGCGACTCCGCGTTATCTTTCCAATAAATAAAGCATAATTAGGATTTCAACCAGCAATCTTTATTGTATAAACTCCTAAACTAGTGCAGCACAAAAACAATTAAAATCGTTTAAAAAGTGTTAACAACCAAATAAAGCCTTACGCCAGGAGGTCTTCCTTACAACCGAATGTATCCCCCCCTGTAAAATATCCCGGCGACGCCCCCCGGGACGTACTGACGTACTAACGGACTGACGTGCTGATGTACTGACGGACACCCTTGCAGATATCACATCTGAGTGGTCGCGACCGCGGCTGCAGCAGCCGATACTCAAGACCGGTGATTACCCGACGGCCAGCGATGGAATGCACCTGTACACTCCCGTCCAAAACACGGTAGATATTCTTAACACCTTGACTGGGCATCAAGGGGGAGTGTTGCACATAGCTTGCACGCGTCACGCCTGGGGCTGCGTGGTTGGCTGGCGTGGATGCAACATAGCAACACTTGCAGGAGGCCACCTCACGTAATAGTGGTAGTGGGTTGATTACGCCTTTGCTTTGCTTCTAATATAATGCAGAAGGTCCGGGATCGATTCTCGGTTCGGGCTTTGGTTTTTATCAACCTATGATACTGATTTAAATTCAAACGGAGCCGTCATAACAACGGAGCAGAGTTTGCTAATTTGTGAGTTAAATTATTATTTGCTTCGACCAGTTTATTAAAACTGGGAAAGAAACGACAGTGCAAATTTATGTATATTTAGAAATAAAAAAAACCTTTTCCCCAATCAATTTTTCTTGTACATGATCTTTTTTCTTTTATTCTTGTGAACACATTTTTTATATTTTATTTTTGTTCCGTGTTTTCCTATTGTTCACAGTAAATTATTTAGTTTTGTTTATTGTCCTCCTCTGTAAATCTGTGTTTTATTTTTGTAAATTAAAATAAAAAATGCATAGTAACAAAAAATGGCGTGGGTTGACGATAGCCTCCAATATATCCAATGCGTGTATTGCCATAAAGAAGCCAATGACCACACATTACACAAGCTCTCATTATCCATAGACATGCAAAATAATAATTGAACATCATCCAACCCATATATAATGCATTCCGTCTTATGGCGTTTAGACATTCATGGAGGTATTGTGTCTATTTGTGTCTCTATTCTAGCTCGAAGCAACGCTGCGAACCATATTTGGAGACACAGCACTAAGTTGCAGCAATACAAGAAACACGTTTCGCTCTGTCTCGTTGCAAATAAATCAGGCTGTCGTTTGCTTTCAGCGTTCTACAGGTACACGATAGTGGCTACATTGCCGTCGTTGCATCTGAGAAGGTACAATCACCCTCAGAAGCACAAGCATACACGCGCACGTGAACATACACTTACATTAGCTGCGTTTAGTTTAATTGTTTTGCTTGTTATCAGCTTTGTATTCCATCCTCTATTCTGTGACTCTCTATGTCGACATATTCATTGCAACATGACATCATTTCTTCGTTCCTCAAAGTCTATCCACTTGTACGATCTCTTCTTAGTAAACGTTTACTTTTTTAAGTGTACACTTGCACCTGCACATTATGTGCAATTCCTAATATTTTTACAGTGCTTCAAATTATTGTAATTTTAATTCTGAAATTAAATAAATATGATGTATTCGTGTCGATCAGCTGCATGGGTTACAGGTAGGCCTTTTGATTCTCAGTGGGGTGACTTTGTGAATTGAGCGCCTCGTTCGTTTGGGGCTAAAAAGAGTCAGTTCAAAATGTAGAATTAGTCAATAATTTAGTTGTGTGATATTCTGAGATGAACAGTAAGGAACGTGCGTGCCAGGCTCCACAGTGATCGCGCATAGTACACTAATTTAATATAATGGCCCAACTAAGTGAAAATATAGCGTTTTGACAGGAACCTACTGTCCTCCCACTAACTGCCAAAGTAAAGCCCACTCGAGCAGTTTATCATTAAGTTTTCTAGTTTATTACCATTACATAATTTACACCACACTGTTGCTTGGCAAGTGTTGACAAATAGTTTCTATTATTACATTTTTAAATGCCATTTAGGCCAAGGGCGTTGTAGCTAATCCCTGATTAGCTTTAATTTACTACCCAAGCAATTATGGATATGTCAAGAACATTTTTTCTTTAAATTTAATTTTTGTTTTCAATATAATATAACATATCACTAATTTATATTCTTGTAACGTAGTTCTGAGTGTTCCAATGCATACTAAACTATTGTGTGAATTTTAATTCTTGCTTAGCAATATACGATAGTGCGACGTATAAGGAAGGGTTGCTCAAAGTGCATCATCTACTTGCATTCGTGTCAAGGAGAACACACAACCGAAATACAATAATACGTGTGCAACTCTCAATACAACAAAGTTAGCCCAGTAGATAAGGCTATCGGTGGTTCTGTTAACTATAATGAGATGCGATACTGTACACATACAACATACCCGTCGATTATCTTACACATGTGAGACTTTCCCCGTTTTGCATTTAAATGGGACAGACGTAAACATGTCTTAAAAGCAGATACTATAGGGATGTATAGCGAAAATTTTATAGTGACCCAACAATTTCATTGCATTTCATTGATTGATTTCATTGATTTTGATTTCTCTACAAAGTAACATTTTCAAATTGTAAATGCTTAAAATATTATCAAAATCAATCCAAAGAGGAATGGATAATGGATATTAATAATGCTTGCCTTCACTGAACACACCGCCGAAATTACTTACTTTACAACTTAAAACGCAACCTATCTTTATAGAATGCTATAGTGGCAATAATTGGATGATGTTTGAGCTGAAATAAGGTAATGTCAAAAATACATTCACAGATTTAGTTTCAAATCTGCAAAAAAAAACTCCGCCTTGATGTATAGATAATTGCGTTGTTATGGCCTGGACACCTGCACACTTCAAAGACTACGTAGGACTAGGACAGACTGCGGTAGGCAAGAGATCCGGCCTAGAGTCAGAGGGTCTGGGTTCGATACTGGGCTACTTCCAGAGCACCCTCAAAGTCGGCACCTACCACTCCTTCACAATGAACAGTCTTCTTCGCTAATTAAAACGGAAACATAGTTGAACAGTAAAACGTTATATAAGACCTAGTAATTGGACTGTACACTGTTCCTTGTCAAGATAAAAACAATTAAAACCGCAATATTTCGAACCCTGATCAGAGCTCTTCAACGGGCGAAAACACACTGAGGTTGGAATTCATAGTCGGCCCCTACACCTAGGGGCACCCATTGTTGCTATGGATTTGTTTTGTTTATGGGAAATAACATGCAAACAATTGTTACCTTGGTAACAATGGGTGCCCCTAGGTGTAGGGGCCGACTATGAATTCCAACCTGAGTGTTCAAATGTTTTCACCTGTTTTGAAGAGCTCTGATCAGGGTTCGAAATATTGCGGTTTTAATTGTTTTTATCTTGACAAGGAACAGTGTACAGTCCAATTACTAGGTCTTATCTAAATAAGTCTTCTTCGCTCTCTATACATCGCTGTAATGAGCCTCTTTATACCAAGACAAAAGTCCGTGAGTGCAGTTTTTAGCGTTGGTTGTACTTTTACAACAGTTGCGGGTCGGATCGGATCGACAGTGGATGGACGGACAAAACCGAACCGGTTCGCGATACGAGTCAGGTCTGATCGACCAAGAGTTCATCTCGATCAGACGGCGAAGACAAAGCTACTAGATACGCTAGAGGTCTTGATACCACCTACACTATTGGCATTGCACATCTTGACACAGGCTAACGATAATATTAATGGGTCATACAAGAACTGTCCAATCACTGATTCATATGTTTCGTATTTGAAATATCGATCTTTGATTGGTTATCGCTCACTCGTCGATGAGGTTCGGAACCTACAGGGTTGGTTTAGTTGCTTTAAATTGAAGGCCCCCATTGAAAATCAGTTTCATTACTGAGTGGGTAGACTCTAAATGTGAATTTATTTTTATTTTATTTATTTAAGTAACTATCATGATTTTCAAATCGATGTAGCTCAAATCGGGATCTGCGATTACAGTGTTGCAAACCTAGCTACTAATTTTCCGCGTCCTGTTTTAGTTTTTCAAAACTAATTTGAAAAAAGCATCCTCGTTTGGCGGTTTGAATTATTTATAATTATCTTCCGAACTCAAGGGGGGTTCGAAAATCGAGCTACGGATGCAAAAATAGTACACTCACAAATGAGAATCGTTTTGAGGTCGAATTCAAAATTGGGAAACAATACCCACCCGTAATACTTCAAAAATCAAATTTTGTGGTGCAAATTGCAAAAAGGCGCTAAATGTGTGCAATAAATTAAATAAAGTAATATAGCAGTATAGTATAGTAGTAGTATAAATTAAATATAATAATAATTAAATATAGTTTAGATTGGTGTGTAGCAAATACGCGTGACCCAACTATAATGCAATCCACTACGTCACCTTTAACCTTCATTGCTCTTTGCTCACATCAGTAATCGGAGTAAGACAGGAGAAGTCGGTGTACTCGTGTGTTGTATCGGGAGTAACTCATAAGAAATTAATCCGGGATATTTTCTATGACGTCAGGATGGTTTGGATACAATATGCTATACATATGTTTACTTAGTAAAATTGAGAGAAAATTCTTTTTGTAGGTTAACGTATGAGGAACATGGGAAGCGAATTTATTTTTCAGAATCATTATCTTTTCATTCTGTTGACAGCGGGTATGTACTTATTAAATTTTACTGCTCCTCACTCACTCTCATTTCTAATCACATACCCACTTGGAAAATATATATAAACAAAAAAATGTATAAACTAGAAATTTGATTGCTGCATATTGGATAATTATCCATAAACCCTATCCCTCGTTCCACACACACAAACCAATCGCTTCTCACCAAAGAACTCAGTAACGTGACAATCTCTTCTCACCAAAGACCTCAGTAATGTGTCGATCGCTTCGCACCAAAGACCTAAGTAATGTGTCGACCGCTTCTCACCAAAGACCTCAGGAATGTGTCCATTGTTTCTCACCAAAGACCTCAGTAATGTGACGATTGCTTCTCACCAAAGACCTCAGTAATGTGTGAGTGTAACAAGTAACAACCACAATTCTCACCAAAGACCTCACCTCAGTAATGTGTCCATTGTTTCTCACCAAAGACCTCAGTAATGTGACGACTGAGCACCGCCATTGTTACACGACACGTGTGATTGACCGTCCACATGTCGGAATCTCTCAAAGCATGTCACTATGAGGTTTATGACATGATTGCATTGCATTGTACGGCTGTGTTCATGCACTCACGATGCAGATAATGCGCAAGTAAGTGCATTAAGCTCTCTCGACATTGCACACTAGCTTCATATATACCTGCAATTGCAATTGCACTGCAATCAGACACGGTGCGCGGTACGAGAAAGAAGACCCGAGTTGTTTAGGTCGTAAACAATAATTGTATGACTGTCACTGTTGTTTGTAGGAAAAAAGCGCACGCAAAAACATTCCAACTTTTATGTTTGAGAAGATGTAACTCTGTATGAGGATGGTTTGTTTTGAAAAATATATTTTATGCCCTCTTACCTTCCATCAACAATTACTTTATGATCCGTAACAATTTTATCCATTAAACTGGTTTTGTTAAAGAATACAAAAAAAGTTCACAACAATATTTATGAAGCAAACATTTTCATGTTCGACAGGTTCTTCGTTCTACGAATTAAACAAATGTATGCACACTTCACCTGTATGATGTATTCGTACCCTGAAAACAAATCTGAGCTATAAATTACAAAACAGTTCAACATGGACATAGATTATATTTTCAAATGAGACGAAATTTAAAAAATGTTCATTTGTTAACAATTTTATTATTAGCATAATTACAAAATAAATACACTTATATTCACTACTTATATCTACGTTTATTCAATAATAAACATGTCTAAATAATGGTCGATCAGATCTGAAATTTGAATTACCACTCGGTTTGATAATCACGCCTCTCTTCTTATCACTCATATCATTCCACAACACAGTAAAAAGTAAAATAAAAAGTTTTGAACCACAGTCAAATAATCCACCAGAAATATCACCAAGTTTCAAATTTTATCTAATTCATTGCTCACTGCAAAATATAATCGTCATAAATTAATTATATGACGCGTTAAAAGGGATGTATGAACCCCAGGGGTGCAGCAAGGGGGGGGTCAGGGTGTTCGAGTCACCCCCCCCCCCCCCCCCGAAATAAAAAAAAAGTCTATCTTCAATATATTTTATAAATCTTTTTCAAATGAAACATACAGCAGCTACAAAACCCTGTTATTAGTAAGGAGCAAGAATTATATCCCTACCCCCTTTACAGGTGTCATTAATTCCCCCCCCCCCCTCCCCCCGAAACAATTAATCCTGGCTACGCCACTGTTGGTCCCAGCTTATCCGTCTCACTGTCCCCATTCGGTACCGACGTCGGTTTTACTTCTTCTAGTTCAATAGCGATTTGATTCATCAACTCTTTGAACACAAACCCATCCATACTCTTGCCGATATAACTGAGGAACAGCCAGTCGGCATAATCGCATCGCTCCGTGACAGTTCTGAGGCTGTTTCCATCCAGCGCCGTCTTGAACACCATCTTGTTGAAGCTGCGGCTCTTAGAGTGCAGCACCAGCGTCAAGACCCTCCAGATAATACCGGAGAACGTCGCGATAACCATGACAACCATCCAGAACCAGAGGAAGGTGTAGATCTTCTCGTTGACGATGTTCAAGGCCATGACACAGAGGGAGTCGTGTGTCTGAATGGACCCAGACGGTCCGTACTTGTGGAAGGTACACTTCGTGACCTTGGGGAACACGATATCGAGAGGGTCGACGCCGTAGTCCCACCCTGAGCCCAACACGCGTGGGCCCAAGGTCATGAAACCTCCCTTAAGGAACTTATCCATGAGAAAGATCTGCGTTACGACGTTCATCGCGTTCAACAGTTCGCACAGAATCAACCCCGCACTCCAGTCTCGATTAATATGTAGACGTTGTATGAAAACCTTCCGTACCTTTTCGACCTTTCCTTCGTAATCGATCTTTGAGGGTACTTTCCCCCCTTTTGTCTCCAAGGAAATTTCCCCCAGCGCAAGAGCGGCGTTCTCGAAACCGTTGACCAGAGAAAGCACGCGGCCTCCCTCGATGCGCTTCCAGATGAAGTGAGGGATGTAGAACATGAGCGCCTGCCCGAAGAGGACGAAGGGGACCCACTGGTAGTAGGCGTGGACGATAATGGGGTCCTTGTCGTTGAAGGGGCCGATACCGGGGTGAGGGGGCACGTGCTCACCCAGCATACTCTCGTTCAGATATCGCACCACGGTGAACGTCGTCGTGAAGAAACAGAACGTCTCGATCACGTTGGTCGGGACTCCCTGGTCCACGATGCAGCGGATGTGCTCGCCGATGTATTGACGACTACTGACCAGTACTGTACCCGCCAAGAAGATCATGAAGGTCAAGCGGTAGTGGAGTTTGAACACCGGGTTTTCGATGACGGCGGTTTTGTTACTTAGTTTCAAGTGTTTCTTGATATCACCGAATGCTGCCAACATTTTGGAAAATTTATGTTCACTTTTTTACAATCTGTCTTAGAAATTAACAATGTACCTCATCCTTTAAACCTCCAAACACTGACCGAATGATTGATAAGCAACGTCACACCTATGTTTACGCACACCCGGTTGTCACTGCAATGTTCGGCCCACTACGCGTACGTTGTAAGACGGAAGGAACCTCCAACCTGCTCGTCCAATAGAAACTAAGCGACTGGTGGAAATGTAGGCCTACAGTATTTTCAGATAGCTTATCTCTCACATGTGTTTTCGTAGAGGTTACAAGTCACAGGCCGTCTTATCCGTGACCTCTTGTGGATCAACAGTATATTACAGTTTATTATACCGTCATAATGAGATTGTGCATGTCTGGCGTGGATGATGATGAGATGATACTAATGAAGTCATTAACAGACACATTGATTGTCTTGGACAGAGTTACAGACAGAAATTATGAAATAATCCCAAACTAGGCACGAATCCAGGTTACCCATTTGTTGGGCGTGTGACCATTGGTGACCGCTAACGTGTTTCTGCGTCCCAGGTTTGAATCCTGGATTGAGCATAATATATTATATCAGGTGACGATTTTCATCTTCATAAGTACCCCGGGGACTTATATCGTCTTGATAAGTATCGTTGCCAAAATATGAGGAGTAAATTCCAAATATAATTATCATCATAAGTGTACATATAGTTATGCTGTATTGGCGACTGGATCCAAGTATGAAAGCAACACACAATAATTTCCATTGCTTAGGGGTATTTGAACGAAGAATGCATAAACACCATAGACACAGATAAATAATTGTTGTTATTTTTTTGTAGTTGTCTTAATTGTTTTAATTTTTTTATTTAAATTTGTTTAAATTGTTTTAATTGTTGTTAATATAGGTTATATCTCAGCAATGAACTTAAATCTGAGTAAATCATTGATAATTGTTTTGACACTATTACAAATGGCGGGGATCGAGCTCATAACCTTCAGTTTACCAAGCCACCAGACCACATACCGATGATGTTAGTCGTAAAACAGTTACGAGTAACGTCTGGTCTGCCCACCAACAAAGCTATGTAGTAATGTAAGTAACCTGAGTACTGTCTTACATCACTCTCTCTGTACACGGCAGTAAAGTACGATACATTACACAACACACAATGAACGACCAACAAATTGCCCCACTGCCACCTTATCACAATGCAGAGACACCTGTGCTGTGTGTATATTATATTTAGAATCAAACTGAACATTCCACTCCACTTACAAACTAGTCAATAGTCATGCATCAGCTCCTTTATTATTGTTTCCACTCACTCAACTGTAAGACATTGTGTTTAGTATATTTAATTGCTATTAAAGTGATTCGTAGTCACCATTTACATCACTCGTTTTATCCAAACATCAACTGTAGTCTTGAGTTTATTAAATATACATTTAGGTATTTAATAAAGCCTACACAGTACCCACCTACCACTCTGCTGTGAGTGTAAACAATTACTTTTGCAATTGAGAGAACTCAATGCAATTTCCATGCGCTGTACTGTCAAAATAGAGGTATTTTTATTTCTTTCAATGTGAACCCGGTTTTGAATTGGGAGAGTGTGTTATATATAAGGAGTAGCTCTAAAGAGAAACGCCGACCTTTTATATCACCAAAATTATTGGCAATTCCCTTTGCACATTTTGTTTTACGTGAGACCCAAGATCTGCAAATAGCCCAAAGGAATAACTATTTGATAATAAATTACACATGAATGTACTGTGCGTGTGCTCTGTAGGAGAGAAATACGATAAATCTATTCGATGGGCGATCAGCATTCATCCTCGAACCAGCCTCATCGATAACCACGATATCAAAGAGAAGAAGAAGAAGAAGAAGAAGAATACAAATCCCGAAGTGAAATTTGAAAAGGGTAACGAATCACGGTTGTTGTGTAGCGTTGACATTCTGTTAATTAACACCTCGATTCATTAATCACGGCTTCGAGATAAACTGCGCCAAGAGACCGACGTGAGATAGACTGTAGAGGGTGTCTTTAGTAAGAGCTGCCTTGCGTGGGCTGGTGGATAGATGTAACGCCTAAACTTTGGCCAAGGCAAAGCTGAGTACGCCGCAGGGCATTTTTTCACTGCATTTATAATAAGTTGTTTGTACAGCCCGAGTGCAACCGCAGTTTTTTTGAAATTGTTGGGTCCGAACTGTCAAAAAGTAATCAAATGTAATCATTTGTTTGTTGTGTGGACGCCTATTATTTGAATAGATGTTGGGCTTCCAAGAAATGTGCGCATGGTTGAACTGTTATGGCTTCTGGTGTAATGAATTCGGGGATTTCGCCCCATGTTTATGCTAGTCAGGTAGTGGGGGTGTACATCATTTGTGAAATACCAAGACCGACTGATTTTCTTGTTCTCAACTAAGCAGTGGCGTATCCAGGATTTTGGAAAGGGGGGGGTTTTAACTCATATTATAGAGAGTGGAACCAAAAATAACCGGGTGGTCCGGGGGGTTTCCCCCCGAGAAAATTTTCTCGTCAAGGTCATTTTGGTGCAAATCTGTGCGTTTTACAGCGGCTAACTGAGCTAAAATTACTAAATTTCTGGCAACGATTTTCTCCTTAAGAAACGAAAAAAGCTTCAAAGAACAACAATTGAACTGAAGTGTTAATACACAGAAATTTAGAATTATAGAGCAATGTGTGTATTTTTAACAAAAACTAATGTCTTTGGTATTTAATACAAAAATACTGTATATTTATATAAACATTTTTTTTCAATCCAATGCAATTTCCACTTTTCCTTTGCGAAAGTGGGGGGTTTTGTGCCCCCCCTCCCCCCCCTTGGATACGCCACTGCAACTAAGCCACGGACCCACTGTACATGTATGGTTGTTGGTTACTCTTACTTGAGTCGGACTCTACCTCGCCGACGAGATCGTGATGGGAGACGATCTTCACTCAGTCTGTACGACGAAGAGCGAACTACATCACGATCCAGTGTTGCTCTCTCGTGATCTGGGTAACACAGAAGAGGGTTTACGGCCGATCATTGGGAAGATGAATCGTTGAATACCTCGAGACTTTTTATAGGAATGCTCGCGCGGACCCTATCCGGTATCAATGAATCCTACGGTACAGTCGTGAGCATCGTATATGAAGCGTTCTAACACACTTGAAATGGATCTAATTAGAAATGTTATTCACGTTGTATCATGCGTGGGTAAGTGCGTGTTGAGTTCCAGGCCCATCTTCATATTATATTTTGAACTGTCATCTCGATTATCTTTGTTGTCAGTACCAAGATGTGAATCGTAAAGTGGAGTTCATGAGTATATATATTCTTTTGCATTCCTGATCTGTTATCATAATATCATTGTAATTTTTTATATTACCCATATTATTTCAATATTTTTTACAAACTTACGAAATTCAAGGACCAACAGCATAAATTTAAACCAGTTATTGTTAAATTTTTCTAACCAAACTGTTTCTGATTTCTTCTTGTTCTTGAATTCAATAAGCTTTACGAAAATATTGAAACGTGTAAGGCGAACATTATAAAAACAATATCGCTAGCATTTTATTATTTTATAATGCGCATGGCTTGTATTATTTTGCTTTTGTATAATTCAAACAACGAACGCCATTTTTTGTAGACTACGAAGCTAATAGCTAAATTAGGTTTCTCACTACGGGGTCTAAAGATTGTCACTCTTCAAATGATTTATCATCTCCTTATGTCATCATTCATCAACTAACCTTTTCTTCCCTTTCATATTCATAACTGTTTTCATTACACACACATTACAAACCCATCACAAATACATTACATTAAATTACATTAAAGTTGTGAGTGAAACGAATTGATAAGTTATTATAGTTTATTGTGTACAGGAAATGATGATAGCCACATGTGTTTTCTTGTATTGTTGGCTGGTGCTTGTGGTAGTTGTTTTCAGCGTGAAATAGATCATCATCATTATGTTCAAATTGTAGCTTGCAGTTAGAACATACATGTCTCCACTATTTTCTCTTACAGAAAGGTGAGTCTATTTCACTTATCCTTCCCTATACCCAGTTCAACCCACAAATAAAATATTGTGGACAATTATTTCATCTTCTGTTCATCTCTACTATTTCTTCCTCATCCACTTTCCCCTCAACTATATATTATGGTGGTATTCCGTTGTGCTTCAAAATGGCAAATTCACGACCTCTCATATCATTGATTCAGAAACAAAATTGATGTCAAAATAACAAACATACGACGGTCGACACCATATCACTTCAAAGATCTTAAATTTTTTTTTAACTCTCCAAATCACTTTCCTGAGAGAAACGTTTTCCGGTAGCAAGACTCAGACAGGTGGATTTCCATGAAGAGGCCAAAGAATATTCTCTTCCTAGGTTTGAAAATCCAACCCTACATAGAAACATAAAACAAAAAGATAAATAGTATCAATTTCACCCGTCTGTCGAAGACTAGTGCTGCGATCTATCGGAGATACCCGCGCACACTTCACGGACCTACCACACTGTAGTTCTCTAACATGCACCGATTACATTGTCTACTCTAACTTACTCCCATTACGACTACGAGCATTGAATCCCACGTTGTACAAATGAGCCACTTCCTCTCCTCAACATTCTTATACCAGGGCGGCGACTGAGTTCACCTGCACCGAGCAAGCCCTTCAATCACGGAACACGGAACACAGAAAGAAGACGCTGTAAGGAGACGTGACGTACAACAGCTGGCAACAAGAGAGTACAACAACAGAGTTTGCAAAGTAAATTCAAAATAGGAAAACAAAATTCAATTCTACTTTGTTTATATTACATGTACGAAAATGAAATACAAACAAATAACAATATATACATTTGTATGTTTGGGTAGATCTTAAAACCATATCACGGCAGTGCGCCACTTCCAAAAGGTAGAGGAGACTTCCTGGTTAAATCCCCCCCCCCTCTCTCCCCTTCGGAAGCTCTTCAACTTTGATTTACCATTTCAGAATGGAGAGATAATGTCTATAAAAGTATCAGGGCACTGGATAATAATAGTGGAATAAGTTTCCACTTACGGTGCCCAGCTGGTGCTCTGCTCAAAAATCAATCAATGTAATCATCCAATATCCATCGAACTGAAAAATACCCTCCCATGATCAAATCATGAGCACTGATTTTCTCTTCCTCCAAATTACTCACATTGTGTCATCTATATTGAGCTCGTTAGTACTCGAATGCTCGATTTGTTTTATAGAATCGTA
The DNA here is from genome assembly GCA_945910005.1 of Isoperla grammatica. NCBI lineage: Eukaryota > Metazoa > Arthropoda > Insecta > Plecoptera > Perlodidae > Isoperla > Isoperla grammatica. The sequence continues at coordinate 5,744,850 of OX246741.1, forward strand.
ATGTGCGCAATCACCAAGACCTAATGCAATGTCGCCTCGTTAACTAATGAGCACACAAATCTACTTCATCCTTAAACGTCTCTATTTACATCGAAAACGGATTTACTACTCAGTTCCGCACAATTAGACTTAATTAATTTGTGTTTTTCATGTGTTGTATATTTTCGTGGGAACGGCTGCGTGGTTCTTTATTTTTTTCTACAAGGAATGGTAAATGTTACATCCGCTACAGATTACTTTGCTGTCCACCCCTAAAGTATGTGTATCTTGTTAGTTACAACTACAATGGAATACAAAGACAATAGTTTCACAGCAACCCGTGTTTCAAAATTTCTTTAGTGTGCGAATGTCAAATGCCATCACATTGTTTTCGTAAAATATGTCCACGAAAATAGTAAAGAGTAATCTTATAAAATGTTCAACACTAAAAATTAAGTTTTACATTCACGAAATTTGCGAGCAAGATAAAATGTTTGAAGGTTCATATTTTGGTATTGCTTTAAAACATTTTAATGTGTTAGTATGCGAATCTAACCCCCACACAAATCAACCATACTAATAACACATCGAAAGCTGTATATAAAAACAACGCATGTACTTTAATTAAATATAAACCATGCAAATGCGTAGGTTTCCAAGCAAGTAGGCAGGAAAACGTGTTTCTATATCTGCATTAACCTATTTAATGGCAGAACCTCGCCAAGTTGTTGCAGCTTTGTACACCGCGTCAATGATACATTACTCTGATATCTTAGATAATCACACCCGTCATCTGCATTAGAAACAGATACATTCGTTCCTTCGTTGAGGTTTGTATTAATTATACACGGAGAACACGAGTGAATGCAATCTCGTTTTACTACTTTACCGCATCAAGTGTATGATGATATGCATATCGTGTTATGGGAATAAATACATGTGCATGATCTTGCATTAATTACAGAGTGGTTGTATTTGGTGGGGATTTGTCGTTATAGGGATTTATGTCTCACATTTAAACTAATTAAGGCGATAATCACTGAAGAATGAATGATGAAGGATGAATGACGATTGATGAAGGATACTTTCGGAAAGGAGGGTAATGATTTCATGAAAATAATTGGGACTTGCGACCAAATCCTAGGCCTGGATTCACAAGTGCCCTAAGTGGTTTCCTGATCTTATAGCTGTAAGACCAGCTAACTTTGAACCTCCTGTAAAACCAGACCCAGATCACATGAAGAAGTTAGTAATTCCTGGTAGGCACAAGGACAGAACGAGCATTCCAATAATATGTTTTAAAGTCTGTTCTCAGATATTTCCTGGATCCACAAGAGGTTCAAAGTAAAAAAAAAAGGATAAGACCGAAAAAGAACTTAGGACACTTGTGAATCCGGGCCCAGGAGTTAGACTCTTCATGTGATCTGGGCCTGGATTCATAAGATATCCAAAGTATATAGTAGAACCTTAGCGAATCCAGACCCTGGGCGCCAATATGATAACCTTGCCTGGGCGCGCCATTAAAGTCTCCAAATAATAACCACGAGCCTCGATACCAAAACGTCTTCTGCATTGGCGAAACCTGCTCATTGACTGGTTAACACTGGTGTGTGGTGCTTTACCCGTTTAACCAGTTAAGCTAAAGCATTGCTCCTGTCCCATGTCTGCTTGCCCGCTGTGTTCTCGTGTGATGCAGTGCATTCAAGAGGAATCGATATAAAAAACATTGTGATTCACAAGAAAATCTTAATTCTGGTAAAATGTTAATCACTCATACCAACTATCTAACTGAAGGTAAAACATAGGTTGTGCAAAACATAACATAAGCAAATAACCACGACATAAAAAGCTAAACAATAAACACATAAAATACGAATGACGCACAAGTTTCTAATTACAAAATAATTGAAATACGCTTGGTTTAACATGCTCGTACAACAGGTGTGTATACATAAGACGTTGACATACAAGTTGCAAGACAGCAGCTGTCGTAACAAAGACAGATTCATGTTAGTAATCAATAATAATAATTGTAAAGGTTTCATATGAATCACGGCCAGACTTACGTTAGTGAATGACGACATAAGAAGTATATTGCTTAATTTTAATATTTCTTCGATACCTTGAGGAAATGCCAACCATTATTTTCCTTGTTGCGTGAAAGGGTTTTTGATACCACTCACAGCGCCAGAGCTAACTAAGTCTTCCTCTCCTCTCCTTCCATTGCACTTTCTCCTCTTTGTTCTTCTTGTCTTTATATATTATTATATGCATAACGATTCTTCGTGACAGTTCAAAATGTATATGAAGCAAATCTTTTAACATAGATAAATCTCTTGTTTGTGTAGCAAAAAAAATGCCTCTTCAAAAGATCCATACCGATATTTTTCGACTCACAACTTTGTTTCATTTTAATAAATTCAATTAGTCAATAATAATAATGATCATTTACGGAGATTGATTATATGGGTTGTACGACAAATAACACTGTATTTTGTAAGTAAATAAGACGTATTTTGTTAAAAAAAACACCACTACAAAGTGAACATACTGCACTAAACACTATTTTCAATGCTTCTACTTGTAACTTTTCTATTTGTAAGACAGAGTCAACGCATTTCGAAGCTGCCATGATCGAATTTGCAATTTTGGAAAAGATAATTTAAATTACGTGATAAAACTTGAATTAGGACGTGTACGAGTTTGTGAGTTACATCATCGCCTTTCTTAGCCAGACTGTTTTATCTGGAATCGGGATCTGATGCCATTTCTACAACACTGCTCCCAATTATTCTGTTTCCTCCGTGGGGCTGGCAGTGAGCTCATAGTTTATATATATTTTAAATTAAGAACATAAGGAAATGCACACATGCTTCTCTGCAATAGCTCACGTCACGAGTTCGTGTAGGCCCATTTCAGACATTTCAGGAGATAGTATTAAGGTTTTGGAAATAATTGCTTAACATTATCAACGACAATTAAAGTGAATATATTAATGATTATTAATAATACATAACTGGGAAAAATGTAAAACATGACAGTAAATATGGTTACAGAATTGTGGGTTGGAAAATATTATTCTATTATTGTTAATTGTTGTTATCGTTTTGTTAAAAATTATATTATTATCATTACTGTTATTATTTTCATTTTGTTGTTGTTACTATTCCACAACTCATTTTGTGTATTTAATAATTTAACTTTGTTTTTCGATCTTTCCACTAGCAACCTTTCGAAAAAACCACCGTCAGTAAATGTGTTTATTGTTTGTTTTTATGTCCAACAATACAAAAAACCCATACCAATTCGATTGTAACATTACACTGGACCAAACATCTTTTATGTCAATTGTTTGCACTTATAGGTTTATTTTTTAATTTAAAATGTTCCACGGCGAAACAATAAGAATGAAAATAAATTAATGTAACTATAAATATGGCAAGTTTAAATTGGGCATTTTCCCAAACCGAATGAATTGGCAGGAAATTGTGTCATATCTAGGAAAGAAATCACATATTCCGACAGCTTCGGCGACAACTTCATTTATTCAGTCGCGCGATTTTATCCTCACCGCCTCCTAAACGTGAAGTTTTTCTACGGCAGTCTGGCAACCGAATTTATGTCCCAGATGAAACTTTGAGATTGTTCACTTTTTATCTTCTCTGAAGTCAAACTACTGAACTGGGTCTAGAGTTAACATTTTTATATTCTTGTAACAGAAAAAACTAAACGAAAAAGTCAACCAGATAAAATATGTGAATGTGAGTCATCCACTTTGCTACCTTTCTTTCGTCTCTTTTCTTATCGAGAATTCTATTTTGCCACCTCAGGCAACTATAAGAACACCCAAACCCCAAACGTTTGCTTGTCTGTAAAGTTGAAGATATCCTAGTTTAAGTAAAAAGCGTTTTTGTACGCAGACTTGTATTAAATTTGAATTTCTGTTCAGAAGTATATACAAATGTTGGTAAATACCAAAAAGCAACACATTTTGTATACAACCAGACTACTATGCCCAGTCTCACTATTAAAACCGAGCAAAATGTACGTGTTTTACTAACATCTATTGAACGCTACATAATATTGAACAAGTGCTTGTAACCAACATGCAGAACTTAACACCGGACTTAAAAAGAATCAGTTTTCCAATTAAACACTTAATAATCAACTGGTTTCCCTAACGATTGCAATATTTTAAATTTTGTTTATCTAGTTGTTTGTTCCTTTGAAACTAAATGTTAGTTAATGACAACTTTTTCAATGTTATGTATCGTTCTTATGATATTACTAAGAAACTTTTAATTTTGCGCGGTCATAAAAGTGGACTCCCCGCGAATTTACTCCCAGTCCGCCACTGCACATACGCACCAATAAGGTGCCAACACGCCCATCGTCATGATTACATTCTCACAAGTTTATTTCCACCTCTTCTTCATCCGGTGCGCGATTGTTTTACAAAAACCCGCGATGAGCGTTGTTTAATTTCAAGAAACTTATCTCAACGTTGGTTCGTCGAGTAAAATTACGACCGTGGGCCAACCAGAGGTATACTACATTAGTTAAGGTGTACCACGGTAGCCTAATCTCTTAAAAAACAACGACCCGTCCCATTCTAGCTCCATGCTGGGCTCGGAAAAGACGCCGGACCGCATTTTTTCTCAGTTTCATCCTCCGACTTCTCCTACCTGAATGTCAATGTAATTTATTATCACTAAATAAGAAACCCTAATCGTTCTTCTCTATAATACAGTTTTCTTGCAGTGAGAATTATCTAGAGAATATATGTATATATGCGGTTCCTTTACGGAGAATCTTATTAAGAAATTAAATCTTCTATTTGACTTGTTTATGGAGGTGCAAATGTTTTACCGAGTGCAGTTTGTGGTGGTATTTCGTTGAGAGTTATATTGCCGATTGTTGTTTCAAGGTTGTTAGGTTGGCGGGACTGAGTGGGAACGATGTCGCAAATCACTAAGCCGTGAGAACCAATTTCGAATATTATTGAATTAATTTTCTTGTCTGGTTAAAACTAGATATACATAACACTTTATTTATTTTATATTGAAAAATACCTTTTATTTATTACAAAATGTGAGTTTAAGTTGGTAGCTTACGGTTATTCAGCACCCAGATTCTTCTGTCAGTAATAATTTGTTGCAAATACATGTTATGTGTGTGCGGAATTATTATTGGCGGTAATACAAAATAACATGTATTTCGTTTTAAATTATATGTTAGTGCGTAAGTCAGCCATTTTGGTCCTCTTGTGGTTTCATCAATATATTGGCACCAAATTGGGAGTTGCTTTGAAGATCCTACTTTTACATTGGTGTAATAGTAGTAAAAATTTAAGATTTATAGTCTACCACTGAAGCTGTAACAATATAATCAACATTTAATTCAAGTAGGCTCTTTACTCGCGGGTATTTGTCGGTAACTACTCGATTTGCGCGTAAAACCAATAAAAACCAGTTCGTGTAATACATATATTATAGAACATAATTCTGTGAAAGTTGTTAAGATCAATGATAAATCGTGTTATTTCAATAATTTAATTTAAATTATATTAACACTCATAATCACATCGATCAGAATAATGTTATTTATAGCTTGTGTGATGCCATTGGGATAATAATATACTCAGCTAGACACTGGTTTGTGTTAAAACGTCCCCCTACCTTCTGCCCCCTCCACCGCCTTCTTTATACACCAGCTCACTGAAAGCCACTGCCCACCCCTCATTGATGTTATACCAGAGTTGATAGAAAAGTCCTGAGAAAACTTTTTTATCGACTCTGGTTATACCTAATATGTAGGGTTATTCAGTGAAGAACCGATAGTAGTATGTAAGATGAAGCTTGCGTCATTTTTTTTAACCATAATTCATTATTTAAAAGAGAATAAAGTTACATTTTCAAGTCAAGTCGAGTCAATGTCATAAACAACAATCTGACTCATGTGAAGAGTGTTTTAATTAAAATGCCATTGAGTTAGTTCAATCATGCCTCAAAAGGTATATAGAGCAATTATATCACACAAGCGTAATGACAGCAAGATTGAAAAGAAAGTGAAGCAATGCCATAATTGTACGTATTGATAATCGATTGTAGGCACAATTTTCTCTGAAGAGTAGAGAAAAAATGGAAAACACTTTGAAACAATACACACATTGAATGTTTGACAACCTTCCAATCCTCCATGCTCCTAATCTCATTCTAATTATGATTATAAAGTGATGTAAAAGCAGTTATGAAACAAATTACAAATTTGTCTCAACCGGGACTTGAACCCAGATCCCACTGATCTACATAATATTATCAAAGCACTTTTTACTTGAGGTAGCGGCACACTTTTATTTTATACTTCCAACCTCACCAGGTAAATCCCGGGTCACTCTCACTATATAAGTGTTATCGCTTCAGTCAGGTCACCATGCTATGTGCCAATCACCGTAAAAAGTGTTGTATACAAGCCGCACAACCTTAGCACCGCTATTGCGGCCAAGTGGATGTAAATAGACCAGCTTATCGGTGATTAGAAGTAAACTGTCTTTGTTTTTGGGTTAGTGTTGTAACTACAGAAAACACTACAAGTCGTAAAACTGAATGTCAAACTTAGGAATACTCGTACACAGTATTATACGTCATTCTAAATTAATGGCAATTTTCGAAATCAATTCTTTATTTAGCAAATCGTATTGTTTATTGTTTTGGAATAGAAAAAATAACGTAACATTTGAATTTCTGATTTAGTTCATTTTTATGAAGCAGATGTGATCACACAGCGAAACTTTGTGTTTTATTGTACGAACAGTAGCAAGTTCTAATATTTTCATTATTTAATTAAACAGCATTTCGGTTTTTCGACATCGAATTTTTACGTTTCGAAATCATAACTTTTTCGATGTCACGATTTTGATATCGATTAATTGCATCCGAAACTTTCGCGTTTTATTGTACGAACAGTAGCAAGTTCTAATATTTCCATTATTTAAACAACATTTCGGTTTTTCGACATAGAATTTTCACGTTTCGAAATCGACAATTTTTCGATGTCACGATTTCGACATCGATTAATCGCCTCCGAGGTCGACGTTGAGACTCGATATCTATTCTGGTCTGGGGGGCTATTCTTGAACCGATACGTTTTGACTCGCATGCGAGTAACTCGTATGGGTCCCAACCCGCATACGAGTAGCTCCTATGCGGAATTTGGTATTCTTGAAACCAGAGAGCTCGCATACGTTTTGAATCATTGTTGCAGTTGCTCATACGAGTCGGTCTTCACGAAAAGTTTGCAGTCGTTCTTTCTTTGACTAACACGTCATCACTTGACGTCACTGTTTTATTATCGATTTTCTCGGCAGCCAATAAAAACGAAGATAAACAAAGACGCACGTGCTACGAGCACATGTGATTGTGATTGCATTTTCGTGACATGTTTGACGTCTATGCAACTGTTCATCTTCAATCTGTTATCAAGGTAAGTTATTAACCTTAAATTTCATTTCCTGCCTTGTAGATATATTGCCTAGTACAGGCCTATGCCTACATAGTATGTGTAGCAAACAAATATCTATCTAGGCCTATAATAGAGCTACGGATCGTGTCATTTTGAGGTTAAGCTCGACATGTTTGTGTAGACCATAGACATAGGGCTAGGCCTAGCAATGATTGAAGCTTAGAATTTAATATAACTGCAGGTCTAGTCTAGTCACTGTGCCGTAGGTCCAAGACGCCCATAGCCTATAGTCACTTAGGTGTTTGTGAACATACTGTTGCATGCTGTCTAGCCAAGGGCCTAGGCCTACACACACCTAAGCAATGATTGATATTATGGTTGCTGTGTCAATCTTTTGAAGAATACCCGGCCTGCTTAGATAGACATAAAGCTAGTAAAATATGTAATTCCATGCTATTGTTTGCTGAACGTAGAATTTGCAAGGTTTGTTACTGCATTTGTAGTAGCATTCCTGCTTCAGTTGCCTAGACGTTAGCTTAGACGCAGGTCCGGGTAGCCAAATGCCTAGTCCTCCTAGCCACTTAATGGAATACAAAATAGCCTAGTAGGCCTATGCATAATATAATTTTATTTTTGCAGAGCAGTGATGAGGTCCAGCATAAATAATTGCATGGACATGGTATCCGGACTGTCCCGAGAAATTCCTAAGGGTTTACGAACCCTACCTAAGGTAATTTTATGTAAACCTAAAAGTGCATAGTGTTGTTGTTTGGGCATACTTTAGATTTGACTGGTTGTTGTTCATTGTCTCAGCTAGAACTCATGAGTTTGCTACTCGATACAACAAATTCCTGTTTATGGCAATCAAACTGGTTGTAAAACAGTCCCAGAACAAGACAATGAACAAACCTCTTGAGCTAGAAATACATCTACATTCTGTAGAAAGTTACTAGTAGAGTTTATACTAGAACATCAAGTAAATTCGGAAAATATATTATTTATTTTCTTAAAAAGAGGTTTCAGTACTATATAATATACATCTTCCATTAACTTTAATGTCAATTATTTTAATCAAATTTAGTTTAAAAAACAAACTATTAGGTTTGGTGTTGGGTTAGTGAAAGTAAGCCAAATGGATGGGTAGTTCATTGGGGGTAATGTCCCAGGCAGCTTACCTTGAGAGGTGAAGGTGTATGTCTGAAACTGGAACTAAATACACACAAAAAATACAAATGTGTAGGCTACAGGACAATGAATAACGTAAACATTGTTTTGCGATAATACAGCCTTGCTTACTCTACTCGATGATTGCAGTCGAATCTACTTGGGAGTTCCAATTGAACACCATCACCATTCAAGGTAAGCTGTTGGGATTCTTATTATTTCCCCAATAAAGTATGAGATCTACAATTCTATGGGAAGTAATGAGTGGATTGTTGTAAATTTTATTACAGTACCCTTGCAAGGACATTTTATTCTAACACAATCTGTTCTTTTTTTCAGTTGCAGTCATTGCGGCAAAAGTTTTCTGCAATTTAATCGGACCACACCAGTCTACAGGCCTTACTACTTAAAAACTGGTCTGTTTTCTGGCTGTGGTGGTCTAGGTCCTGCCTCTGGGTCACCACTCACCACTTGCATCAAATTGATGTAATATTGAATTTAAATTGAAAGTGAAACTGAATAAGACTTTAAAGAATTAATTGCAAAATCAGTAGGTATTTAAAAACCAATAAAAAAATTGATTTAAATTGTAAAATTTTGGGTTATCTTATTTATGTCTACATAGTATGTTCATAACTTTTACAAGATACAGTAGGCTATACCCAATACATTTTGTTTTGAAAGTAGGTAGCCAGCAAATACAATAACATGGAGGACTGAGAAGATGTCATGCTTCTTCAAGATCTCATAAATACTGAAGTCGATGCAGGCAGTATGCATCGTACTTTTCATAAATTCACATTAACTAATGTCAAACTAACTTGTGAGTGTGTGTGTAATTTCCTCCTAAGCGTAATGTTATCCCTTGCATAACATTACAAAAATTGCAAACCCATACAAAGAAAAAATTACCCCTAAAATTGAAAAAAAAATTAAAAACTACTACTTCTACTACTACACACACACTATTTGTGGCCAAATTAGTATTCCTGCAATATTGTAGGCACTTCATTTTCAGGTCCATCATTAAAAATCAATGGTAAGAGTAAAAGTAAAGTGATCCTACTTTAGTCAGTCCCATTTGCATAGCTGTTAGCTTTGATTTGTTACTGTTAACTTTGACGTTTATTTTTAATATTGATGGGCCTTCAGTAATTTTTGTTTTTTAGGGAATAAATACACTACATAAATAATTAAAACTATGTTTTGAATTAGGTTTAAATTTTAAAACTAATTCATCTACCATTTTACAAGGGGAAATTTTAATTTTGGAAAACACAGATGACAGAACTACAAAATATGTAATATTATATGCATTTAATTTATTTATTTGGCGATACATGTTCTTACTACTGTACTTTTGTAATAAAACAAGTCACTGTCCAGAATGCATTCAATCATCTAAACTAAAACTACCTCAAAATGTACTTTATAATAATTAAAAGTAATTGTTCTCTTGTCAGGGCTACCTCCTTATGAATGCATTCACAATTATTTAAAAATTTGTCACATTTCAACCAGAATACCAATTTCTTCATTTCATTGGAAATGTAAATCCTCTCTTGGCCAATGCTGGAAGATTGCAGCAGGGGTTGATGTAGGTAGAATTCAACGTTAGTGAAGTAGCTAATTCTTACTTCATCGACCGACATGTGGCTCTCTGTCTTGCCTGTAGATGTCTTCTAGTGGTCTTCTCTTGTGGTAGCAACTTGAAACAAAAAGTTCGTGGGGATATAATTTACTTACCTAGTACTTGAAGCACACAATTAAGGGGGAATATTAAGGACCAAAACAATATAATTAAAATTATATTTTTTAGGACTAATAGCCTCAGCCATAAGCCAGAAGGCCTCGACATGGAAACCAAATTTTCCCACATCAGTTTTTATGCCAGCGGGTTCCTCAACATGTTGAACATGCACCGTTAGGCCTACATTTTTATAATACTGTTGAAAGTTATGTTCATAAGTGGACTAGGGTAAAGCCTACACAGTAGGCCTAACTACGTTTAGGCTAACCAAGTGAGCCGAACCCGAACTAGCCAGTACGTAGGCCTACTCAGTGTACAGGATCAGTTCAGTATCTGACGCTTTCATTCTGTACTAGGTTGTACGAGTCAGTTCGAACTATGTGTGCCGACTCAGTGATTTTACCGATTCGAACTCGGTCTGTGCCGATGTATTTCAATCCTTTAAACAATCCTAGTCCAAAATGAGTATTTACGGGTTAGGCCTTTAGTCCGGGCTTGGCTCCTGTGGTAAATGTAGACAATGTCAGCCTAGGTTAATCCATATAGGGCCTAGACCCACACCCAGGTTTGAACTGTTTTGAGGTAGGACTGCAGAATGAATTGTTAAACTAGGCCTAGCTTGCATGCCATGGGTGCTACGCCTAGCTCTAGGCCTAGTTCTTTTCACAGATAAAAAAATAGTTTCTTTATTCACTAGACATAGGGGCCTAGGCCTAGGCCTACATAATATAGGGTAGTAGGCCTAGGCCTAGCCTAGCTTATCTGCAGGCAAAGATCTAGCCCTAGGTCTAACCTCAATTTCCATGCTCGTTCGGGCTGGATATTCTAAGGTTCGGGGCTACTCGCTTGGCATGCCTAGGTATATTTTAAACACAAATCCTAGGCCCACAAACGGAATGTAATGAAATTATAAAATATATTACACATAATAGCGTAGGTCTAGGCTAGGCCTACTATAAGACAGTAATAATAATCATTTACCTACCTTGGAGTCTGCTTTCGATGTCTTCATAACCTCTGATTTTGATGTCAACAACACAATTTTACAACAACAACTACGCGAAAACGCATACGGTTTCCCATCTCGCCACCTCTAGGCCGGCGAGTAGAAACGTATGGCCATTCCGCATGTGCGGGTACGGTTTCAAATTCAAGAATAGCAAATTGTCAAAACGTATGCGTAATGGCGGTCACGTGACCATAATCCCGCATGCGAGTCCACTCGCATCGTTTCAAGAATAGCCCCCCTGGCGTGCAAACGAGTGATATTGTTCTCGGAGTCATTGTTGTGGAATGTCGACGAGACTGAGAAGGCGGTGGGTCTCTTGTCTTGTCGTACACGAAGCAGCGTAGGCCGGTCCAGACTCACGATTATTTAGATATTCAGTGCGAGTCAAAGATGCCCAAACAAAAGAGGAAGGAATGTCTGCGCGTGTGTGGGTGAATCAGAAACGGAATATCAAATGCACTAAATCGTAGGAGGTGATCGAAAAAATTCTAGATTTGGCTTAGTTGGATAAATTTGTCGATTTATAAAAAATAAATAACTACGAGATTTGAGTAAATTTGGTTTTATGTTACAACTTACAAGACATCACTATTGTACAATGATTATCGTACCACATTACCAATCTTTCGACTTGTGTGTAAAGCAATGCTCCATTTTTTACAACTTAGGTTCTTTCCCAGTAAGATATTAGTAATTTTGTCCATACTTTACTTTGTACAGCCCTTATCCTGGATTACAATAACACTGGAAAATAATATTAATGCCCTAGATGAATTACTGAAAACGGTAGATACATACGGTCAACGGAGTGCGAAGTGCGATAGCATTAGGGTTATATAGATAGATAATAGACCATGACAGTTCTGTCTTATAATTATATTTTCATTCATATTATGTTTTCATGTTTTTTGTTTTGTATTTTGTATTTTGTATTTTGTATTATGTTCATTTATATATTTAGATTTTAAGTTATTTTAGTATGGGTTGGCAGTCACTCTTGTGTGTTTGGAGCTGTGCTCTTTTCTGCCAACCCCTATTCAATTCACTTTTGTAATGAATACAAATAATTAATAAATAAATAAATAAATGCAGTAACATGCAATCTTCTCCTGACTTGCTACTTAGTGGGTCGTGACTCCTGATCACTCGCCTCTTTAGCCACTGCCAGCAAACGATTGGTTAGTATCCCACCAAAATCAATCAAGTTTTACTGCTCGCATTCAATGTGCTGTTTCAGGTTGATTCCTTAGACCAGTAATAAATGCAATGACGCTAGTCGCAATTATATCTACATTAATCATGGCAACAAATATCTCACAATAGCTACAGAATCTTAGGAATAAATTCATGAAAGTGATATGATTACTGAAAACACTTTTAATACACGAGATTTTGAACAGCTTGCTCACATTTTCATTTTTAAAATTATGTGGGTGTGGGTGTGGGTGTGGGTAGTGGTCAGCAAATGCGTGCAAAAAAGTGAATTGATCAAACAGAAAAATAAAGAGTGCATTCAACTGACTTTTGCATCTGTCTCGCTGAATGGAAGTGACTTTTACGCCCATTGAATTAAGCTATGACGTCATAAAGGCAATTAAAACATTTAAGTATTTTAAGTTTTAATGTTATGTGATAATTTGTGCAGATTAGGTTTTCGTTAAGAAAATTGTAGCAATGTAAGACAACCACATAAGTCTCTGCTCCAGTTCGCCAAATGTTGTTGGCAAATGTGCGGCCTGCAAGGTTTTGATTGGATGACGATGAGGGAGTCCCCAGCATTGGGGCAACGGCGTCGCCACACTTACAACCCTCGTAATGGATACGTACAAAGTGAGTGCTTGAATCCATCAATTTTCAATCCCAACTATGAACTTTTGAAACAACGAATTTCCTTTCTATTTAAAAATGTTTAGTCAGTTTAAAGTTCATCTATAATTTGTGTAGCTCGCAAATTTTACATTTATGAAAGTAGAGGTTTAAACATTGACCCACTCACCTCCTCCCCCTAAATTCCCAATTAATCACTGATACCTAACCCCAATAACAAAATGAATATTAACACAAACTAAAATAATACAATATGACACAAAAAAGTGTTGATTGTTAGTAATAGATGATCTCAAAAACCACTGGACCGATTTTGACAGGACTTTCATTGGTAGCTTCCTTTTCCTTGTGATCTCTGGAGGGTCATAGGCTATGCAATATCGCACTGTCACATCAGGGGTCTGAACAGTGAAGTAAAATGTAAAAACGTAAAAATGTAAAAAAAAAAATTGAATCCTGGATCGTTTTCAACAGAAAAAATAATCATTGTAGTAAAAGTAAATCTATCGTTGGTGTAAGTCAACACCTATTTGTCTTAAAAATACTTCTTTTCACGATGGAAGTCGAGAGGCTGTCTTGTGCTTTTGTTGTCAGAGAGACCGACCCGAAAGTGGCCGTCGAAGGTCTGACTAGAGCGCTCTATCGGGCAAGCCTCGCACCACTCGCGTAGCCACAAGTGTCCATGTGGGAGCAGCACTGACCGGTACCTCTTCTTTCAAACTCTCAGACCGCCACAATCAAAAAGATTGAAAGAAAAACTTTTCAAAAGAACAATCATTAATCAAGAGTGTCGGTATTTGCAACTGAATTAACGGGCGCCTGTTCATCTTGGTTATTGTGTTCAGCGAACAACAATCGCCTTCGTTATATTCGAAGAGAGGCGCAGTGTTAATTAGCAATTCCAAACATTCCATACATCCACTTTCAAACACCCATAATTAAGAAACCCGAAATAGATTCGTATGATCACGACCAACTGTCAAAAGCACTGTCATTATCAATGCGATATATCTAATCATAGATGGTATATTTATAGCTTAATACGCTCTACAATGAACGGGAATAAGCTATAATGAGTGGCTGTTTAGAATAATTTATAACGTTACCCATTGTTAATAATTTGAAGATTATACAGTCATATTATTACACCCTTGAAAATAATTGTACTAGCATTACTTTTGAAAATTCTTGAAGTATAACAGAGTTTGAAATTTAAGACACAGGATTATTTTGCGAAGACTTGGGCACCGGCATTTACCATTACTGTTGGCTGTTGTACCTATACTTACTAAAAACGTTCAATCTGTCCTTTGACTACAAATATTCGTATTCGTTTCGTCAAATTTGTTTCGATTTCTTCACAATGATAAGTTCGGCGTTTGTTTAGATTTAGAATAATGCCAATAATAAAGACTGACTTCGAATGGGGTCTGACTGCAAATACTTCGACAAAAGCAAAATGAAATTCTAAGTCCCCCAATGAGGAACTCGCAAACCGCTAGGGGTGATTTAGTGGTCCTTGTATCTAATGTAGTCCTGTCTTGTGTTATCATAGTTTGCCCCTAACAACCCCCCTCCGTAATTTAACATCCCTTACAATATGAGACTGGGTGCTCGATTTGGTCTTGTTCTTTTTAGTTGATTTTCTCTTCTTCTTGAGTCCGAATTAAAAGTGCTACTTTCCTCATCTCCCAGTGAACCCCGACAGTTACATCCACGTGTGTTGTCCAATGTCTATCTTGTCTGCAAAGACGTAATAAGTTTTGAAAGGAGGAAATTTAAGTGCCGGTTTATTGTGAGTTACACCACTTTCTCCTCGCATTATCCTATAAACTTTTCGATAGTAAAGCCAGACTGCAATAAATCCTATCGTTGCCTCGTGACACGAGTATGTAACCAATTTGTAACTATTTATTAGTAAAATATACAATCCATTCATTAAAAACTGGTTATAGTATTAGCCCCCCCCCCATGATGTTCATTTATAAGTTACTTTTCGGAGTATTCCGGTGCAGCCCTCTGCCCCCCCCCCCCCCCCCCAACAACTCCCCAAAGTACTTTAGGAAAGCATCCATAGACAGCTGGACAAAATCAACTCTTTACATCTTATTACAGCCCTCATTCTTCCAATTCATTGAATATTTTCTAACCATGACTGGAACTCATATCATAATAGGTACAAATTCCATCATCTATTCTCGGAAATCTATTCTTAGCATAACGGTACTTGTCAACAAACGACGAAGCATACTGAAGTAGGAGTAACCCAACCCCTGTAGACAGACTATTGTTAATTTGATACTGATGTATTATACCTTGCATTCAGGGGTGTAAGAAATGAACGACACGTAGTGTGCGCATCAATGAACAGACGCAGACTTGAAGGGGGTAAATATAAAGCGTATAGGGGACACAAAAACGAATAATGTTTTGGTTGGTTCAACAACTTGGACCATGTTGACTGGGAAGTGAGTGTGTGGAAAATTGTCTAAAACAATGTTTGGTAGTTGCGCGATTATACCCCCCCCCCCCCCCCCCCCCCACCCCACACACACAAAAAACAAACAAAAAAAACCTTGATACTGGCACTACAATTTCCGCAGCTCACAATCTATCATAATCAGGGGAATCAATACATTCAATGTCAATTGCTGTTATAGCTGTCAACAACAACACTTTTAACTGTTAGATACCTGGTACCATAATAATTATATATTAATTAATAAGTTATTGTGTTTTAGTAGTTCGTATGGACATAAATAAACGCTAGGAGGAATTCTGCGTAGTTTCATTCGAGTATATAAACCAGTCGTATTGATTTATTAATCCGTTGTTTTGTTTTATATTCATGAGGGTAATCGAGATGATGAATTATTGAGGAGAGACACAAACACTGTTTTACTCCTGAATCTACTAGAACTAGAATATGGGCTAACAGCGTTACAGTGCAGCCTATGAAAGGTATTACCTGTACCCTGTACCATATATAGCTTATTATCACGTTTAATCAGTTATATTTGCTTGTTTCAGGTTCCTCTGCCATCTATACAATGTTTCGGGCGAAGTAAGCGATACGTGAACACAAACTGAATATCCCAGATCTGGATAAACACATCAAGATGTACAAGACTTGGCCTTGCTTCGTTTAAAGTTGCTAAGTTGTTAATCAAATCAGTAAATATTTGTAGTGGACCAATAACTATCTCATCTATACAAAAACAAGACTGAACAGAGCAAACAATCAATCCGCACGTGGCGAATGAAGAGCTAACACGACGACACAAAATGAATGTCACTAAAAGTCTTATTAGATAGGGAACTGAGAAGATTCATATGATTTTTGTAGGTGACCTTAGATGTACACACAGTAACTTACATATCGTGTTGAATTGAAGGATCAAAGAATGTACTTCCGGAAAGTTATATGATTACAAGTATTATTTTTAATATTTAAAACCTTTTCATCAATTTGCTATTGCGCACTCAATCCATCATGCTATCTATAGTGAGGATTTTGTATCCTCGATGAAAAGGAAAAAATTAACAATGAAGCTTGACAAAATGGAACTGTTTCGTTGAATCAATGTACATAAATGGTGACTGTTACTATTTGATAAAATTACTCATTTGGTGACGATATAGACACACGCCCCCCTGATATTAGATCATTTATCTGAAGAATATCCTCTCGCTCTCTAAAATAATCTACATTTAAAAAAAATGTTACTTGCTTGTATAATTCATTTGTAATATGAATACCTGTCGTGATTTACTGTACCGTGTGCGATAGTATAGTCTGTAGTAGGTAAATCATTGAAAACAAGTATACCAACCCCTAGTTTTTTGTTAGAATACCCGCCCTGGCAGATAAAGACTGAAAGGAACGTGTTCGTGTTCGTTTCGGCATTGGTATTGGACGCCGAACCGAAAATGCTAAATCCCGCTCGACCAAAAGACTTTCACCCCACAATAATTTGTGGAGTTATTTCTAGACACAGGAAAGGGGCGGGCAACTGTTTGAGAAATGGTCTGCAGCTGCAAGACAAGACAGGGCTCGGCTCGGCGAGGGTCTTGCCCTAAACTACCCAAACATATCTCGCAGTGGAGAGGTAAGAACTTCTTGGAAACCGCTTTGAACAACGCTTGTCAAGCGTGCATGGGATGTGTGTGGGCTACATAGCTACTTAATCCCTTAATCCAAGAAGAAATTTTCATAATGCATTTATGTCTGTGTGTGTGTGTGTGTGTGGTCACTGGTCACCTTATGTGGTCTTCGTTTGTCTAACGAAAAAAACCTTTGTATCCAACTTACTTGGGGGTGATGTATTGAAAATAATGCCTCAAATTTCAATAAAGTCCTCGTTTGTCTGATTTTACCTAAACTAAAATCCTAAAATGTATTTATTTATTATAATCCTATTCATACATAATGAAGAGGGGTTGACAGATAAGAGCACAGCTCCAAACACTAGGAGTAATTTGACTGCCAACCCCAATCAATAACAGCTGTACTTTCCATAATTTGTACTTCCTAGTTCCCACCACACTTTTTATCATCGCCAAAACCTGTACCACATACGAATAAAACACTGCATATATACAAGTCACTAGCGTTACTTTCATATTGGGCAAAGTAAGGAAGTATAGTAGGCAACATATCATTTTATTATGGCTAATTTTATGAAACGACGCTAGAATTTTATTGGACCATGTAATGGGCAGGAGAACTGGAACTCCATAAAGCAAAGCAACACACCTCTTTAGTTCTCACACGCATTTTATAACAAACTTTAATAAGCTCATAATGGATTAACGTGGGAAGATGGTAATACAACCTAGCAGCAGGTGAATTCATCTCGCCATTGTGATAGGCCTACGTGTACACGCAAAGCAACCATACACGTGCGTGACTATGACGTCACCTGTGCAACTAAATGACCGAGGACGTTGACACCTATAGTCAAAGATCAAACTGTGTTAATCGAATCGAAGACTGAAAGTTCTGCTGCTGCACTTTCGGACTAAACCGGTTGAGGTTTATGTGTGTACCTGACTCCAGTCACACACACACACTCTCGAGAAGAGAAATGTAGCCTATAATTAAATATATACACACGTGATTCGATTTGCGGAGAAACAAGGAGAAGAAGGAGTAGAAGAAGGGAAAGAAGGAGGAAAGGGGAAGAAGGAGGAAAGAGTAACGTCCGTCTATATGTGGATGGTTTAGCGCAGTGAGCGAGCATTGCCCCATGGTTGGTTGACTTCTGGTCCAGCGTTCGGTGTAGCCCAGCGGCAGGCGCGTAGCAACTTGGGTTGCTCGATGGCTTCAGTTCCAGCAGTCGGTGTAGCCTAGCGGCAGGCGCGTAGCAACTTTGTCAAACAACGTATTTTAAACAACGTATTTCCATAATGAAGACCTGAAGTAGCAAATTTCGGATGGTGTGTGTGTGTGTGGGTGGGGGGGGGGGGGGGGGGGAGGGGAAACCTTACTATTTAACCATTCCCCGTGGAAGTTGTGATGAAATGTAATTTAAATAGCAATTCATTGATGTTTAATCTTGATTCTATATTGGGCTGGGTATATCAATACCACCAATAGATACCACGTAGGGGACAATTTTTTATGTTGGGAAGAAAGCTTCTTGATATGCAAAGAACTAAACATATTAAATATGTCTGTATTTTCACGTTACTTATTTGAGAAACATAAAAATATATTGGAAATCTCTTGTATTGGTAATTGAAATCTAAGAACATAATTAAATCAAGCCTGCTCACTGTCATTCTGAGGAGATAGCAATGAGTACAGTAATTGTTTGGTTGTTCTACAGATATTTTCCTGCATTTTCCGACTTGGCTTGCGATACAACTACAAGCCAAGAAACTGGTACGCGTTAGAGATTGTAAACTGAAGCACATCACGATGTACATGACTCGGCGTAGTTGGCTCTGTTCACAATATTGTAATTATACACACACTTATCTGATAGTTATAAAACAGAAAGTCATGCATAGCATTTGCAATCACATTTTATTGTTACCCCTCTACTTGCAGCTGCATTATTAATTTATGCTGTCGTAGCTTGTAAGAGAAAAACATAATTGTTATTGATCGTTTTATGGTGGTTTCTTACTCTGGCAAGCGCTAGACGTACGTTACGACGTGTGTATAAAACGATTAGACACTTGATTAGCAAGTAGCGTCTTATAACAGCTGTGGTTAACACTATCTAGGGAAGAGGACATACAAATATGAGATAAAATAGTCTGTCACGTTTAGTATACAATCATTACGTTCACATTAATTCAATGATTCGTGTTTGATATGTAGATGATTGATTTAATAAACACATGTAATGATTAGTGAGTAATGATAATTAATATGACAAATATTTGACTGATGAGGCCGATGTGTATATCAGTGGCCCTGATGCATCGCATGACATGATTACATGACGTAAAACAGACTCGCTTCACCAGAATATAAACCATAACTTATAAAACTTTTTAAAAACAAAGTGAAGTATAATGTATTGTAAAAGTAATATGCATAATTTAAGGTTGTAGAACAATGCTACAAACAAGCAGAAGTGGTGTTTGTGCAAATCGAAAAAATGTTGCCAAAACAAATCTTGATGTTTTTTATTTCACTAATGAATGTTTAGCAGATAATACCACGTGGTAAGTGATGCGTTAAACTCTTTGCACCTGTAGAAGATTGGTATAAACCAGAAAGTCACGTCATACACACGCGCTCAGCTTGTCAAACATGAAGCTGTGAATGCAACACAAATACAGGTGTTTCGACGTGATTGTGCACAATCCGTGATTAGTCACAGCTCACAAATAAAGCAACTTGACTTGCCGTAGCTTCAATAACTCAGAAATAAGGTTTGCGTTCTTTCTCTTCTTGAAGTGTTGGGGGAAAGCCTGTTCAAAACCGATGGGACAGAAAGTCTGATAATCAGTTAGTTCTTAGTTTAGGTATGAATATGTGATAAAACATCAAGTGATAACAATAATACAACCGTAGTAAACACACCGCTAACATTTTCAGTAACATAATACTGCCAATTAGTAGATTACAATTAGCATGTAAAAAAATGTTATGAATTAATTGCCTACGGTTCGCCGGTTTCCATTGTTCTTCTAAGGAACAAAACGCAGGTACTTGTTCGTCAAATTTACATCGTGTACACATAAAAAGTGTATAAGTGGCAACCTAACGCAATTACAAATACATTGTTTCTTACAGTTACAGGGGTGAACAAATTCCGTGGATATTTAGGAGACAGCCAAAATGTTAAGGGGCCATCAACTTGAATACCCGGTGAAATAATAAACAACCTGTTTCTATCTTAACTATTAAGTCAAAATTGTCTTCGTAGCTGTTACTGACACTGTCTTTATCAAAACAAAATTGCTACCAAAATGTTTTTCAAGAGAGTTTATTGGTAAAAAGTTATTGACACTTTAAATACACTAAAACAAACCTAACAAATAGCTGTGTTTTAAGATTTAAAAGAGCCAGTTCATGCCAGGAGCATGACATTTTTGCTTGCCCGGGCAAACAGGTGACCAAAACTTTTCCAACCCTGTTTTTTTTCTATACACTTGCCTGTAAACCATTTAGTTGGGATGAATGTACTGAACCAAGTAGGCTAATGTACCGAAATCATTGTCAATACCGTAAGAATTTATTGGCACAATTGTTACACCTGTAATAAAAACTGTTACCTAGATCCATTGTAACGCGACATAACTCACTGGCCATAAAAGTGAAACTCTCGTCGTCAGCGCAGTAAGAACTTTGGTAAGAAGTGAGAAGAGAGGTGATTTTACAAGTGTGATGTATATTATCTCTACCAGTGGGGAGCCTGTCCATTCAAGTGTGTCATAAACTTCGCGCAGAGGTGTAATTATAAATTGGGCCCTCATTCCTGTACCGAAGATGCAACAAGTTGCAACTTGCGCCGGGGGACGCAACTTACAACCGCCTAAAACTGTTTTAGAATGATGGCCTTCGCGTATAGGTGTATTCACGTGACGTCACATCGGCCACATTTGACGCCAAAATGTATATTGACATTTGAGCTGTCAATAAAAGACGAATATTATTTTACCACGAAATATTAAAGTTTTGACACGTAAAAGAGTGGCTGAGACAAAATAGTTTGTGTTGCTTTTCAGGAATAACAAACAATCCAACTTTAGAGTTAGAGCTGTGGTTAGAGTAGAGTTAGAGTTTAGAACAGTTGAACTTCAACCAAACGCCATCCAAACATTGTAACAATGCACTGCAAAGCACAATCTTGCCATTTTGGCACCTGTCATTAGGGTGGCTGTCTTCGTTTGCCCGGAAATGGGTGGTCGGTGGTCAAGGACTTGGAGTGGAGTGGACAGTAGACACTGCAGGGAACCCCAAGGTCAAATGAGGGTTGCTTGACACTTGAAAGAGGAAGGGACGCTGGACCACTGGACCACACTCACTCTTGCATGCTTTTACAGGATTAGGAGGCAACGTCAAGTGAAGACGGAAATAAAAGAAAATTTATGAACAACTCTCAAATACACCTTTCTGCCTTCTTCATCCTTTCATAATATGCTATAAGTAGGTGGTATTTCTAAAGATGGAGCTTAGGACTTTTTTTAAGAGGATTAACTTTTCTATAGAAGGAATTCTTGGCCTGATTACAAAAGCTTCCTTGTGGCGGGGTGGTGGCGTTTTTATTAAAATTCCTCTAAATGCCCTTGTTTACATTGTTACTAATGTGGAACTTGGGCCTACATAACTAATAGATATTTTCTTTATTCTTAAATCCCATACAATTTAATAAAAAATCAATTCTCAAAAGAGTATTCACTAAAGATGTTATTTACTCAACACAAGACTGGGTCTGTAAACTAAAATCGCATGTTTGTAAATTAACAAGCTTTGTAATGAAATCGTTATAACGGCAATAAAACTTTGCCAAAAAACGAAAGCAGCCACAGCCCAAAGGCTTGATTTGCCGTAGCCGGAATTGAGAACAAGTGTAATTATATATTTTCTTGGAAATGAAAGGTATCGAGAGATATTTCCGTCCAGTTCAAAACGTGGTGTTCAAGCTAAAGGCAGTTTGCTAATTTAGTACTCGGGTACTTGGACATTTTTTCTGTAGCTTTTTTTTTTTATTTAATTGTTTCAAATTGTGAATCTGGTCACGAAACGGAGACACGATCAGAAACATTTCCCCAACGTAACTATAGGCGAGTCGAGTGCAATAGAATAAAATATGAAAGAATAAAAACTTATCCTTAGAACCGACCAACTCTTTAGCACAGCACCAATTTCGATGAAAGGAGGAAACTTTATTTTTAGGCATCCAAGTAAGGACTGTTTTTCTGCACAAACCATGAACAAGCAAATAAAACTGCCATCTGCATACAAAGTGAGGCCATAGATTTCAACGATTTTCTCGAAAATTAAACGAATCTCATAATATTTTTTGTGTGTAGACCAACAAACCCAACAGTTTTGTCTAAAACACCGTGAAAACCATGACCATTCACTTTTGTATAAACCGTGGCACACGCGCAGCCAGCAGTGCTGCGCTCTGGTTGTGTTCTTGTGTACTAGTAAACCCATGACGTCACTGTTTTTGAAATAAGCGTCATTTCCTAAAAGCCTGCCTACGAAAACTTTTTATGAATGAACGACGGCCGTTCTCAATTAGGCGATAAAAACTCTAGTGCGCGGGCGGCCGCGTGCGTGGATGTTGTACGAACTAACGTAGCTGTTCTGTTACACATTAGTCTTGCGAGACCAACTCAGAGGCTTACTTTACTTTCAGTACAACGGGTAAACCGTAAACATATTTATTTTCTGTCCAAGAATGACTTGGTACGAATAAGCAAACCAGTATGGTATAACTATACTCCCAGCTCATATATCATAATTGTAGGGGGGGGGGGGGGGGAGAAGATTTGTACAATCGAAGCAATATTACCGTTTCCCATGCAATTCTATGGTTAGACTCGGTGTGAGGGTGACTGTCTCTGTATTTTTTAGAAAGTGATATAGGTACCTATGGTCTGAACTACATTGTCTTCTCTATTTGTCCTAAACTCCTACATCTATGCATGGTATTCCACGTAGTTGAGTAGCGAGGGCACGCGGTAGGTACGCAGATGTGGCCCTACTTCTTGTACCCTACAACCTTACGACCCGAATACATATGGAAGTAGGGCGACACTATCAGCTGACTGATGGTTGGTCCGGAAGTGTTGCCTCATTGGCGGCACACAAGCATGATTGAGTCTACGGGGCACACGGTAGGTACTCAGATGTGACCCTACTTCTTGTACCCTACAACCTTACGACCCGACTACATATGGAAGTAGGGCGACACTATCAGCTGACTGATGGTTGGTCCGGAAGTGTTGCCTCATTGGCGGTGTACAAGCATGATTGAGTCTACAGGGCACGCGGTAGGTACGCAGATGTGGCCCTACTTCTTGTCCCCTACAACCTTACGCCCCGACTACACATGGAAGTAGGGCGACACTATCAACTGACTGATGGTTGGTCCGGAAGTGTTGCCTCATTGGCGGTACACAAGCATGATTGAGTCTACAGGGCACGCGGTAGGTACGCAGATGTGGCCCTACTTCTTGTCCCCTACAACCTTACGACCCGACTACACATGGAAGTAGGGCGACACTATCAACTGACTGATGGTTGGTCCGGAAGTGTTGCCTTATTGGCGGCACACAAGCATGATTGAGTCTACAGGGCACGCGGTAGGTACGCAGATGTGGCCCTACTTCTTGTCCCCTACAACCTTACGACCCGAATACACATGGAAGTGGGACGACACTATCAGCTGACTGATGGTTGGTCCGGAAGTGTTGCCTCATTGGCGGCACACAAGCATGATTGAGTCTACAGGGCACGCGGTAGGTACACAGATGTGGCCCTACTTCTTGTCCCCTACAACCTTACGACCCGAATACACATGGAAGT
The DNA here is from genome assembly GCA_945910005.1 of Isoperla grammatica. Lineage (NCBI taxonomy): Eukaryota > Metazoa > Arthropoda > Insecta > Plecoptera > Perlodidae > Isoperla > Isoperla grammatica. Next base: position 5,769,045 of record OX246741.1, read on the forward strand.
AGGACGACACTATCAGCTGACTGATGGTTGGTCCGGAAGTGTTGCCTCATTGGCGGTACACAAGCATGATTGAGTTAATTAGTTTTAATCGGTTGAATTGGGCTAACCTTGAAGTGTAGTGTAGTGTTGTGTAGCCCATGGTACGGGATGAGATGTATGAGCGAGGTCCTGGATCCCTACTCTCCCTTTAGGTTACCCAGTTCCCCCTAATCCAGACTTAATCCTCCAGCCTCCCACTTTGAAACGATGCACGGTTTAGCTGTAAAATGCAATCAAAAATTGATACCAAGGCAGCTACTAGTGTTGTATGGGAGTCTACTGAGGGTGCCTGTGTGATGCCAGAATACGCCCCGTTTCCCTCTACGAAAATTGATCCCAAGGCAGCCACAGTGTTGTATGGGAGTCTAGTGGGGGTGCCTGTGTGATGCCAGAATAAGCCCCAATTCCCTCTACGATGCACGGTTTAGCTGTACAATGCAATTAAAAATGGATCCCAAGACAGACAGAAGTGTTGTATGGGAGTCTAGTTAAGGTGCCTGTGTGATGCCAGAATAAGCCCCGTTTCCCTCTACGATGCACGGTTTACTTGTAAAATGCAATTAAAAATGGATCCCAAGACAGACAGAAGTGTTGTATAGGAGTCTAGTGAGGGTGCTTGTGTGATGCCAGAATAAGCCCCGTTCCCTCTACGATGCATGGTTTAGCTGTAAAATGCAATCAAAAATTGATCCCAAGACAGACAGAAGTGTTGTATAGGAGTCTAGTGAGGGTGCTTGTGTGATGCCAGAATAAGCCCCGTTACCCTCTACGATGCATGGTTTAGCTGTAAAATGCAATCAAAAATTGATCCCAAGACAGACAGAAGTGTTGTATGGGAGTCTAGTGAGTGTGCTTGTGTGATGCCAGAATAAGCCCCGTTACCCTCTACGATGCATGGTTTAGCTGTAAAATGCAATCAAAAATTGATCCCAAGACAGACAGAAGTGTTGTATAGGAGTCTAGTGAGGGTGCTTGTGTGATGCCAGAATAAGCCCCGTTTCCCTCTACGATGCACGGTTTTCCTGTAAAATGCAATTAAAAATGGATCCCAAGACAGACAGAAGTGTTGTATGGGAGTCTAGTGAGGGTGCCTGTGTGATGCCAGAATAAGCCCCGTTTTTCTCTACGATGCACGGTTTAGCTGTAAAATGCAATTAAAAATGGATCTCAAGGCAGCTAGTGTTGTATAGGAGTCTAGTGAGGGTGCCTGTGTGATGCCAGAATAAGCCCCGTTTCCCTCTACGATGCACGGTTTAGCTGTAAAATGCAATTAAAAATTGATCCTAAGGCAGCCACTAGTGTTGTGTGGGAGTCTAGGGAGGGTGCCTGTGTGATGCCAGAATAAGCTCCATTTCCCTCTACGATGCACGGGTTAGCTGTAAAATGCAATTAAAAATTGATCCCTAGACAGACAGAAGTGTTGTATGTGAGTCTAGGGAGGGTGCCTGTGTGATGCCAGAATAAGCCTCGTTTTCCTCTACGATGCACGGTTTACCTGTAAAATGCAATAAAATGCATACTTCTGTCCTTGAGCTCTAAAATGTACGTATAATATATTTTTCACGCCCTTTCATATCTCATCTTCGCTTGAGGGCAATCATATGCGTACTTGTGTCCTTGAGCTCTAAAATATATTAGTAATATATTTATCATGCCCATTTAATAACGCATCCTCGCTCGAGAGCAATCATACGCGATGTCCAGCAAACAGCAACAGCAACAGCTGCTATGGTCTTCGAGACAAACATCTTGTGTTGTGCGCAGTTGCTACACAAACATGTGCGCAGAGTGTGACAGATACAGAGAGACCACGTGACTCAATCATCGGTCACCGCCATCTGGATGTAGAATCATCTTGCAACAAACAGCTGCGCGTTGCGTTGTTTGCAATCAGAGAGCTGCATAACATTAGAACTCTTTGCACGGATTGTTTGAATGGTAGGTCCAGCTGGTGAGATTCTGAACAACAAGGGTAGAACCTTTAGGTTATTGGGACAGGAATCGGCCTCTTTCCCGATACTCTATCGATCAATAAATATACATCGTCCACATGGCTGTGTTGGTTGTAAATACCACGACTGGTGCAGCTACACTGACACACAAACAGACCCAAAGGGTAAAGGTGCACTAAAGGTGCAACTGGTGGACACCGTCACTGCAGAGAGGATGGTTTCCATTCATATAGAATTACAGAACCCCTTCGTAATACAAATAGGGGTTGAGGGGTATAACAACAAACTTGCAGATGCTTTCGTCGATGAGGGACTGTTGACCAATCAGCGAACGGTATTTAAAAGAGAGACTCGCTGGTTGGTCTCGAATAAAAAATAAAAAATATACATAAACTTATTTTAATATCCTCCACTCCCAGGACCTACTAACACAACCCGAAACTCACGCACTAAACTAGCCCGAAGTTGATTAAAATTAATAAGTTTTGATCGGCGTGCGTTTTGTCAATAGTTTTTAAAACACACACGGATTAACAGTAAACCCCATTAGTCTTAAGTCTTCACTCTTATTACTGAGAAATCGAGCACTCAATTTTGCATTACCCTCATCTAGACAAAATTATGTAATTACCGTTTACTAATCTAGTGCCTGGCAGTAGTGCAAGTCAGCAATTAATTTATTTATTGACCATACCATCATTTACATAATCAATTAGTCTACCTCATGTTAAAATTTCCCACACTCTTTCCTGGTACTCATATCATGTGAACATTCATTCATACGATGTAACGATGTAAATGTAATCACTTAACCACCGCCTTGAATACATATTCTCATTGAACGCGCATCGCAAAGGCGGTGAACAATGCCTTCTCAAGAGATACAGTGGCTCACACGTGCAGTGGAATAGCCTTATTGAGCAATTGACCCAGTCAATTACAGTGGCGGGCGACAATACTGCACTCATTCACACTTCATTCATTCAGTCGATTGATTGACTGGATGCCAAGAGTTTTATTGGCCTTTCTACGCTTTGTAGGAGGATGTGGCTTTTGAGAGAAGATAATTGTGGGGGGGGGGGGACAAAGTAATGACCTAATCATTCGCTGTGCTGAGTTAACGAGATGAAAACAAAGTATGGATGGATGTATACAAAATAGGCTCGAAATTATTTACAGAGTAAATTTGGTTGAGGTGTATGCTAGGGAAGCGTTTTATAAAGAATAATAAACACATTTTTGGAATGTGATTTCTTTGTATACACCTTACCCTCACTATAATCGAAATAAAGTCAATAGGAGTTTTGTGAAAATTGTCTGATATCTTGCAGTACACAATATTTTTGGATCACCGGTGCAAATAATACCTATACTTTAGTTCCGTCCGTACCAGTAAGCAAAGCAAACTGTAGAAGACAAAAATAGGATACTTAAAAAATAAAACACTCAATGCCTTTAGATTAAAGAAAAAGTTGTAAGGTGCATTAAAATAATCACGTTCCAACCAATCAAACATGAATGTGGTTTACAAAACAGGCCCACCCGACTCATGGTAGTGACTACTCCCTATATTTGGCAGCAAAACTGTCAACACAAAAGCCCAAACTCAGAGCTGATTGAGTGGGTAGTGGGTTCATTGACTGCGTAGTGGGTTTATTGACGTCACCAACCACAATTTGGTCAGACAATCAAATGACTATACACAGTAATATCCGGTCATGTTGATTGGGACAGTTTTTCCTGTCTAAAGAACAAATTCAAACACGTCCATCAGAAATGTCACTTCATCAGTTCACAAGTCAAATTACAGTGATGTCGATCAGTGCCCGGTATTATACCTGTTCATGTTTATGGTCCTGACATTATTCGTGATTTTTCTTGGAATCTAGAAAGTAAATCTGATCGCCCAATGAACCATGGATAATAATTACAGATCATTCCAGGATAATTATCTTCGCATCCGGTGTTTGGGTAACATTGTAAACCCAAAAATTCCTTACCGCTGAACAAAAGCTTTCTGTACGCAGACGCTTCTATACGCATCAATGGACAATGAACGATCGATACTCAATTAATTGACCGTGTTGTTACACACGAACTTTTCGAAAAGTCGAAAACTTGGCACACATTTTGTCCTCGAGCACTTCAATTAAACGTGAAAGGGAGAGGAGTCGAATCGTCCAGGGAAAAGTGTCTTCTTTTCCGCACTGTGGGTTCTGAGGGGCGAGTCTGGTGCACAGTGGGCACAACCCGCACAACCCCACATTTTGCTATATTTTTCCATCTCAATTGGTGTCATTTTACGGCTTTGAGAGTGATTTCGTGGATAATTTATATCCTTATGAAATCGTCATGAAGTTTCATCATTTATGTTTTATACCAATGTAAATGTATGCAAGATTGCTTCACCTCTGGTCCCCTTCATTCGTCATCACCCGATTTATCATTTTCCGGTTTAGAGCCACAGAGAAAATATCTCGAAAAGGAAACCCCGAACGCTGACTAACATAACTTCTCAGAGCCGACCACAGCCACCACGTATTGCTTGCACGGCCCGACCGCACGCCACTGGCCGACCACCAATTGACTAAATTGAACAACAACGTCCTCAAGCCTGCACAACTAGCTCGGTCTCATCTTCTGGTTTCAGATTGAAAACAACTCTCAACTTGGCGTGATAACCGACGCATGTTTTGGCATGTTTTGGTTCATTTCGATTAGTCGATGAACGTGGATATTCATGTCAATAGTGGCACTCGAGTGAGGAATGTTGTCCCATCTCACTTTCTCAGACTAAATCATGTGTCAAAGGTATAAAAATAAGTATAAAATATAAAGATAATTGACAAATTTGTGTTTATTCATGGTATAGTGGACCCAAGATTACTTTACACCTGCTTTCGTCACATCCGGTGCAGTCATAGCCAACCAGCGAACCGCCCGAGACACACCATGCGCCAATACCAATCGCTGATTGGATACGAACCAGTTGCCTGTGATGAAAGCATATATGTGAGGTAGTCTTGGGACAACTATATATTATCCATTCAATTACAAGAACTTATTTTCAGTAGGAATCCTGTTTTCAAACACTTCCTTCTACTAAAATAATTAATGAGTGAGTGACAGCTAATCATACAATTCAATAATAACATAATGCAGAGAGAATGGTCACACCCCATACAAGACTCAAGGCTTATGTGATTTTCTCTTCTGCCATTTTCTGGTGGCAAAAAAATAAAGTATATGTTGAGTAAATAATCTTCTTCTTCTTTTCCTATGCCTGCATTATTGCTGGGCCATCGTGAATTTTCTGGTTTTCCAGTGTGTATTGTTGTTTTACTGTTAAATAATCAATGACGCAGATAGGGCTACTAAGCAACCTCCTTATCGCTCACTTTACACAGAAGTTTTAGAACTTCTTTTGTATGCCAAAATCGAACACAGATGCAAATCATTCAGGAGCAGGACCAACTACTCATGTTATGTTTTATGACCATTAAAATATGAATAAATTACCACTGACCGTTAGAAACTTCATTCTTCCATAATAAGCCACCAGAATGCCAGATATACATAACACCATAGTTACGCACATTCTTTTGCCGTCGTAAAGTTGGAATGTGTTTTTAATTTAGCCCGGCATCGATTGCCTTCCCTTATTTGGATCACTTTAAGAATCGAAAAACGATTTCGTTGACCATTTACGTTTAGACATAAACTTTACACTTTTCAATTGTTGGAATGGACCTTCAATCAGTCGGCAGTCACAGTGTATTGTTTTGTTTCTATCGTAGCAGATGCAGCTTCATGCTCAAATAACCACGTCTTATAAGGAACTACCAGTACTTCTCTTCTTCCACGGCTCGGAACTGAAGAAATGCAATTGTCGTCTGGAGTCTATATATGGAGGAATCGAAGTAGAACGATTGGTTAGAACGAAATACGTTTAAATTGGGAAACAATAGTTTCTAGTGGCCTATGTACAGTCCAGAAACCTTCAAGGATTAAAGCAATGCACGTTCGGCGACATAAGTCAATCAAGACAAGGACAGAACGTGGCTTGATTCTATATAACCACTCTCATGCACTCGCCTATTACAATATATAGTGTTATAGAGTGCAGATATTTTAAGATTGGCCAAAGATTACTAAGTGGTTTGTCATAGTTTAAGAACTCCACCCCCTAGAAATGTGACCACCACGCATAGCACATATATGACTGACTATAAATAATATGATATGATTGTTGGGTTATCACAAGGGGGTAAGAACTAAGGGGTGGTCACATAGCGATGGAGGGGAGCAGCAGGGGAGCGTCAAACAAGGTCAAACTAAGAAAATTTCGAGCCTGTCTGGTTCAGTCTCAGTCTAGTTCTAAAACTACGACCACTATTAAATTATCTTGCGTTCACAATGAACCGTGATAGTTTTAATTTAGTTGTCTCTATGTAACCACAACAAAATCGTGCAATTTCGCGATCGGGATTGACAAACTATGAACTATTTTTGTTTTCCACAGTGCATAGATTGCACTTTCGTTGTGTACATGTTTCATTGGTGCATTTTTCCACGGCTTCACCTATTAGTGCGCGTCGCTGCCTATAGGTGTCTCATTACAGCACACGGCGGCTTCTGTCTTATCAAAGATTACGGCTTGCACACGTACAATTATATGACATGTGTGTGATACCAATGTGGTATAATCAGCCCTGTAGACTAAACAGGCGGTCGCTGCTTCAGGATGCAATAAAATGGTCCAATCAGCGCTGTTGAAGGAATGCTTCTTCTACTCCTGATCTTGACCCTACGGTAATGTCAAAGCGTGACACAAGCTATACTCGTAGGCAAAGAAAGTTATCAACCAATTTTTAACATAATTCTAAATTCATATTCAGTTCATAATTCAATATATATTTATTATAATGTATTCGAGGGTGTGGATACGTACATTGTCATTATAAGCCCAAGGATTTGTTATATATTCAATAAGCCCTCATAATTTTTACCAGGGGGGGGGGGGGAGGAATGGAATTTTTTTCAATACCTCCATATATACACACTCTTTTGAACGCGCAAGTAGACAACAAGTGTTTAGTGTTTACCTCAATAACTTGCACAAGAGCAACATAAACTTAGTGACTCGGTCGCAGCCAGGGGGGATTGCCCCCTCGTCCTCTCCAACCCCGCCGGGCGCATGTTTTCATCCAAGAGAGAAGTAAGGAGTAATATTTCCTGCGATTGTATTACCCGGGGGGGGGAGGAGGGGGGTAGATAACCCAAAAACACCCCTATGAGTATACTAAATCCAACACAGCCATTAATTGATTGCCAGCTTTGGACTTATCCTTCTAGGAATATATTATATAACGCTAGGCGCACTTATCTTCAAACAGTCCCCGTCAGTGTTTTATTTTTTTTTAAACGTCGAGTATAGTTGCGATACCGCCCACTAGTGTCGCGCGCAAGCGAACACGTGGCAAGTGTCACCGCCACCTAAACATCGTATACGTTACGAGTCGAGAGTAATCCAAGAAGCTGTGCCACGTGGACGCACACACGCGCACACGCACACGCACGCATGTAAAACTGCATGATTGCACTTAGTAGACAATTAATGTGTGGTCCGCTAGTTCTTGACAAGTAAATCGCTCCCTTGTTGGTGACAAAGGTAACAATTAGCGCTGCCACTGGTAACAAATACCTTAGTAACCAGCTGATAAGCAACCTCCTTATCGGCGCCATTGATGATACAACAATGAACAGCTAAAGTCCTCCTCACAATAGTTCATATGATGCCACGAGAATGGATCTAAAGTATATTTTGAGTAACCAATACCCACTCAGTGATAATCTTTGCAAATATACCAATCGTAATATTGCTTTTGGGGGGGATGGTGGCTAAATTTCTGAGATAGTCAGATTACGAAGGACTATTATTTCATTCATCTGGGGTGCAGAATGGAGGGGGGGGGGGGGGGGAACTTGTCGAGAAGACGATCAGAACGGCGAAATTGTCTTCTAAAGTTGGTGTTGATAATACGGGTTCAAGCAGAGCGTTCTATAAATAACACAAACGAAATCTTAGATAATTGGGCGCAATGCCTACTTGATCACCACTTGGGGGGTGTACACGTACACTGTATAGACATCACGGGGAGATGGCAGCGCATAGCACACCCCCCCACGCCTAATCAATTCGTCCACTATATTTTAAGTTTGACATAGTTATAAATCCCACCCCCGACTGATTATAAATAATATAATATTAAATGAAAAAATATGATATGATTGTCGGGTTCTCACTGGTAAGAGGTAATGTAATGTAATGTAATGTAATGTAATGTAATGTAATGTAATGTAATGTAATGTAATGTAATGTAATGTACTTTATTTATTAGCTTAACAGCTATTTTGGAATCCTACATACATTTATTTTTTCTTCACCATCCACTCCCTTCATTTAATTTTAAACAAACCAACACTATTAATTTCCTTAATTTCTATTGGTAACAGATTATACTGTCTTAATCCTAAATAAAAAATTGATTTATACAATCTATTATATCACATAGCGATGGAGGGAGCACCAGGGGAGCGTCAAACTAAGACAATCTTGTCTACCACCAGAGTGAGCTAGTGTACTCCGGTTCGACTCCTTGCTACACCACGCGCGTGTTAGTATAGTCATGTGCTGAAACCAGGCCACGTGCATTACATGCAAGCAGGGCCCAGCCCACAGCACAGGTCGGGAAAGGCCGTCTGATATCCTATAATAATCGCCACGGGAATTTTAATAATGCAGTCTCAACGACAACTTTTACTCCTTTCAAGAGTTTCGTTCAAATGGATACAAACTACAGAGTGGTTCGAAAGTTATTCACTCGATGGAGTCATATTCAAGGGTGTGTTCAGTTGGCAGCCTGCCTGTCTTGATAAGCTATACGGCCAGGTATGGCTGCCAACTGAACGATTTCGAGTGTGTGTGAAATGGAGGGATGCATTCCCTAAACAAGAATGGGTTTTGGTCATTCAATCATTCATACAAATTGTATTACTTGCATATAATCACAAAAATGCATGTCCCTCTGAATTTACATTTATCAATGTTATTATTTATTGTTTTGGTATTTAACAACGTACTCGACAGGCGACAGCTACACATATGACGTCGGCCAAATCGGATCCATAGGATCTTTTTCGGGCTCCTCTTACGATTGGCAGAGCCACCCTGGGCAAACTCTACCGCGGCCGGGCCCAGATGGGGTAGTAATTTGTATGTAAATAATAAACATCAAATTATTCTGAAATCTGGAAAGTACGTCATGTTTGGTTAGGTTATGTCGACTGTCCGATCGTCCATGTTAACTCTTCACTTTATCGTCATGTTCAAGTCTTATCAACACTGTTTGTCTCATACAACATGTTTCATTACAACATGTTTCATTACAGCAATCCAACGCTTGTTCTCTCACATTGACCAGTGGAATGGAAACCGCAAATTAGGTGTCAAGTGGCCTCAACATTGTACTTGTCATGTTAACGTTATACAACGTGTCAATTACCAGTGGTGAAAGATAAGAAAACAGTAAGACAAGAACCAGTCATTCCTATGGCATAGAACCGCGTGGTTAGGCCTATATCATAGATACAAGGATCCTGTATTATATGTAAACTGACCACAATTGTGACTTCTCATCCGGTTCTAGAGTCTGGTGACAATGAATGATAAATCTGGTACTGGAGTCAGAGACAATCTTGCAGACAGCCTGTAAGCTTCTAGCACAATAACAAAATTGCTAAGATGTCAGTTTCGGTAGAGCTGAGGTAAAATTGGAAATCCACTCACAACGGGATAATTGGCTAATTAGATTAATATTTTATAAATAAAGAGTAAAGTCACGAATTTGAAAATTGTATAATATAAATTTTGATCTAGAAATTGGAAACTCTAACTCGTTATTCATTGGAAACATTGCTTGAATAATGCACAAATTTACTGAATAAAATGGAAATCGACCATTTAAAAAGACAGCACCAAATAAACAATGATCATAAAAAAGCTGCATAGGCTACATTCTTTTTAGTGTTTTCGGTGTAAATATTTGTACATTGAAAGGCAGAAGTTAAAAAATAAGACTGGGAATTACACATGCACACAGGTCGTCATACATATTGTATATATTACCCCCCCCCCCCCTCATCCGTAACACCTGTACCACTTGCTTTTGACAACACCGTAGCTACTCAATACGAGTACTGTTTTGCAGGTAGATAATTACATTCAAATCGTAATAACACCCATTGAGATCAAACTCGGGCGCACTTTGAACAATAGTATGTTGCCGCTCCACACTTATCTCGTGTTGCCCTTGTACCAGTCTCGCACTTCACGAGACTGACACAATAATACGTTATTTGTGTCATCATGCTGCACAGTGCACGTGCATATGGTAATACTCAACGCCCTAACATCGGTATTTGATAGATTTCAAGATATTGAAAATAGTGATTCATACGGGGACCTTTGGTTTTGTATCGGTTCAACAATGCATTTCCAATATTGTAATTGTTACGATTTTTATTTCTGTATTAATTAATTCAATAATTTTGATTTAATTGTAATAATTACTTTTTGATACTTTATAAATACATTGGTTTTACTAAACCGAATGTCGCGTAGAAATCACTTTTTCAATACCTTGAGGAAGAATAAAAAACCGTTAACTTCGCGTCAAAATGTGACACACAATCGTTGGGTGGAGCAAATTCGTACATAATTCATTTCGGTAATAACTGAAGCCGTACTTCGGCCACGTGCCAAATAGGGCACAGGACAGGTGTCGCATCCCACATAAGTGACGTCACAGCTGTTCGTGTCCTATAATCGCACTCATTATAACCATCACAACATGTCGTACGTTGTACCTCATCTTGTAGCGGTAACGTGTGTGTGATGCAAAGATGTTTCAAAACCGGTCAATTTTTAAGTCTCTAGTGATGTGACGTCAGGGCAAGGTATATCTTCACGTTCTACAATGAAAATTGGATTGATGTCTATAAAGATCCTTTTCTACACATTTTTTGTTTTTATTTTTTATTTCTGTATTAGATGTTGAAGAAGCTCGTGAAATTTGTTTATTGAAAACTGATAACTTCTGTTGTTTGTATGACAGGACGTTTTCTTATGAATTACGGTTTAATTAAGCTGTTAGAAGTAAAAAGAAAAAGTTGGAAAGTTGGAAACAAAAACCAAACATCACCTTCTTGAGTGAATCAGTATTGCGATATCAAATGACTCTCCTAGGATTTCAAGACCCCCCCCCCCCCCCGACCACTATTTTGATTATCGAATCGCCTCAGCACAAGCTGTCCTACTTCAGTCACATATACTTTATGTCAGCAGCCATTCCTCAATCATTGGTAAGTGGTAACTAAATAAATTAATGTAAGATGTACACAAATATTAAATACGAGTATAAGGAAGAAATATATGAAGTATGGATGTTTTCGAAATATTTATATTTCTAAACATACTGTTTTGAGGATATACATACACACTATAGTGAAAACAGTATCTAGGTATTTTATTAGCTGATTAAAAAACCACACATGATTAAGCGCGTAACAGGGATTTGAATGCGGGATTAGAAATTAAAACGAGACGGAAGCGTTGCGTGATTTCCAAACGACCTCTGCCGAGGCCGACAAAGGACAGGAAACCACCCCCCGACACGTATAACCATCCCCTACAGCCCAAACGTCCAACATCTGCCGCTGCGTCTGACGCAACCATTCTATTGCATCATCTCTAGCAGCCCAGCACGAAGAACACATGGAAAATGGCCTCCACTTCACAAAAAACATTGCATCATGCAATGTCGCAAGCAGTTTCTCAGAATTTTGGATGCACGATTTCGCTGCTGGTTAAAAAAGTATGAATGATGCATTCGAGAGATGTCTTCCTTAGATTGAGTTAACCCAATTTCTATTCATTCATTCATTCATTCACAATCTGGGGCATTTTGTTGAAGTTTTTTGGTTCGAACATGTCCCAGTCTTGCACAGAATGGTAGACTTGTGCCTGGCAGAAGAGTAGCCTACGTTTTCATGCTATAGTAAGTACATTCTATCAAGGTCTTGCTAATTGTTAGCGTTGGCCCCCCTGGTACACATCCTGTTTCCTAGACAAGTCATCAGCTGTTGGTTTAGGAAGTTCAAGTTACATACACGCATAATAGACTTGTTATGTACCAGAATACGTTGCTGACAATAGTGGTGGTGGGGGGGGGGGGGGGGGGGGGGGGTTGTGCCAGACATGAGATTGTAATATACAGATAGCATTTGCAGGGAATAGTACGTATCATTTCGTGTCAAAATTGTTTGAAAAAAAGAGGTGAATGTTTATTATTTTTTAGTAATCCATATTGGGGGACTACCCCTCTCCCCCCCCTACATTCATGATCCACACGTACAGTGCGTTCAAATGAAGACCATCCACCAACAGAGGAGGTCTATTGGAACTGCTGACATTGTCCATTACCAGACGCGTTGACCCAGAAAGGTGTCCAAAGTATGCATGAGTGGGAGATGAACGAGGAAGTGTCTAAGGTCAACTACTTCCAGTTCTCAGGTTGGTATCGGTGGTGCAACGGTCCTCTGTCCCTGATTCCGAAACGCCAGTCAAGTTCACGGACAACTCGGCCCTCAGCAGTCACTCACCGGACTAATAAACGAGTACCCCGCACGAGGGTACGATGGAGGGGATAATAGAAGTTTGAAAGAGGGGAACCTAGAGCGACTATTGCGTGAGGGGAGGGGGACTGAGAGAGAGAATTACTCGCGCCGATCGGTCGTTCTCTGCAGCCGCGAGTTCTCTTCTCCATCACGGTAAAGCGAGGCAGAGATCGCCTCCTCTGCGTACGAAAAAAAAACATCGAAAGACCATCTTCGTAACCCGTTCAAGACGAAAAGATCTAGGAGAGAGAGAGAGAGAGTGAGAGAGCAACACACACCACGAAGATTTTTAAAACCGAACCGCCCGAGGCTGCCCGCTCGGCTCACGGAGCCACTCTGCCATGACTCCAGTTACTAACATCGCGGGTTCGTACTAGGCCGTCTTTTTCCAAAACACATACTACCAACAATAACAGTACGTCGCTGGCCTCTCGAAATTACGAGGGCCGCCATATTGGAATACGGTAGTGCCAGTGATACAGTGATAACGTCGCCAACATGTATAAACTCTTAGGAGGACTTAAAGATTACTTAAAATGGCAAGATATAGTGACCGATAACGCAGTGTTTCGACTACATAACCTTTTCACTACCGTGTTATTATTGACGTGTTCGGTGATAATCACAGCTACCCAGTTCGTCGGTAATCCAATACAATGTATCGTCGAGGGTCTACCGAAACACGCCATCAACACGTTTTGTTGGATCACGAGCACTTACACGATGCCAGACGCCTTTCTTCGTCAGGTGGGACGCGAAGTGGCGCATCCAGGCGTCGCCAACGACTTCGGCGATGAGGACGCTAAGAAGTATTACACGTATTATCAGTGGGTGTGTTTTGTGCTCTTCTTCCAAGCGGTGCTCTGCTACACCCCGAAGTGGATCTGGGATGCGTGGGAGGGTAACCTGATGAACACGATAGTGATGGGACTCAATATCGGGATGTGCAAGGAGGAAGACAAATGTAAGAAGAAGAAGGTGCTAATTGACTATCTTCTACGACATGTCAAGGTAGGTTGTCTCTTTACGCATCTACGCATGTTTAACACGTAGCCTAGTATGTACGCATGTTTCACACGTAGTATTCTCCTATCAAGCCTTGTTGAAACATGTAAATACCTGAGAAGCCGTATACGATTCACTCTCAACCCTAGACTGTCCAGGTTAGGTTAGTACTTACCCTATCAATTTATCTCCCCTCTTATTTTCTAGAGAATTCCTGAATGCATTGAAATCCCCAAAAAATCAATAACTCTACCGCTCCTCAATTCTATGCATGGCCGACGAAGCCGTAGCTACTACGTAGATAGCCAGAGAAAGCTACCCATGCGGGACAACTATGTCTTGTTGTACCTCGACCAACCCTTGTGCTTCGTCTTCGTCAGTTGACAAACAGAAATATCCCAAGAATGTATCTATGGATTCACTCATCTACATACATTATTCGTGTCAAAAACATCGACCTCGTTTGTATAGACACACAAAGGTCACGTCCTTCGTACTCTGACCTCATTATTTACAATATAAATACATGGATTTAAATCATTTTACAAGAGAGAAAAGATATAATTTGTCATTGTAATAGGTTCTGCTTCATTAGTAATCTAATTTATTTCAGTCATGTCGCCAGTTGAATATTATGTGTTGATGCGTGATGACGTGACAGCCTACGTCATCAGTTATTACGTCACCTTTGAGTGATGATTGGTGCAGCACAACTCATACTTTTTTAGTATGTATAAAGTAACCGATTGCATGGTACGCCCCTTTTTGTGCATCCCTAGAGCTTTTCGCCAAACTGATTGACGTTTCTCGTCACATTTCTTGTGACTTTCACCAAGTTATACAGTAAACATGTTTAGATGAAGGATTTGATTGCGTCAATTCTAAAAATTGGACTCGTTCAGTCCAATCCTGCAACAAACGGGATTGGATTGGAATGTCAAAACCCTCTATATGGACTGATTTGTCTGGGCCCGAGAAGCCTCGTACGTGGCGACTAAATGTTGAGATGTGTATCAATTGACAAAGTATGTAAATATACTACCAAATACACATAAGACCTTTAACCTCCTGTATGTGATTCATGTATAAATTCTGATCTTGATTTTATGCCAATATTTTGTTAGTGCTCCATGTTATTGCAAAAACAAAGTTTGCTTTTGTATGGCTATACACAACATACAATGTTATAACATGGTTTGTTCAAGATAACCATCAATTAGCATCATTGAGTGTACAATTTGAAATATTTGTTGTATTATTCATCCAAACCGGCTTTGATAATTTATGAAAAACCCATAGGCCTACACTAATTAGGTAAATATTTCAATTGTGTTTACTGTACACACAATCAGAAAATATTGGTGTAATGCAATATACATGTACCCTACATGATTGAAATACCAAACTCGTTTTTTGTTAGTATTTACTTGCTTCCAAATGTTGACAGCTAATATCTAGATAATACATACCGTATGTATTTACAATGTGTATTTGTAATGTGGCGGTTTGTTTGGGGGGGGGGGAGGGGGAGGGGAGGATGAATTAGTTCAAGTTATATTACATTGCTTAGACCTACAGGTAAATTTGAATCATGTACCGGTACATTGTTAGTATTCCATTTTCACAAATGTTTCAAATATTATATACTCGCGTGTTCACCGAACGGAAAGTACTTTCGTTCGTTCTATGTTTATTCGTACCAGACTGTACATTAATCCTACTCAGGTCATCACACCGGTACTGTGACCTGTTTGCCGCCTCACTGTTTGGCTGCAGACGATGCACCAGCGAAACAGTATCCTATCGTTCAGTCTGTATCGTTGCAATAATATTATTTGGGCTTTTCCTCAATGCTAATTTGTATTTCTGGTCTTCCCGGAATGTCTGCATGGAAACGCCTAGAATTGGGCGCGGAATGGTGATGAGGATATTTGTTGATTCTTCTGTAACCTGTTTTGTAGTTACGCAATTCGTACACGCTGTAGGGGACCGACTGTAGGGTCCCCTCTAGGGAACATATGCGACGTAGTGTTGGCACCACTGATTATAGGTATCGGCAATGTGATTTCAATATAATGGAATGTTTGAAATGCGTTGGAGGCTTGACTTTGGCAGCTGTATGTACATTGCTGCTGATCTGAAATGTAAGTGTCACAATTCGTGTGACTAACAGAAGGATGTGACCGTGAAATGACGGTCGGTAATACGTTCAAAGGTCTGTCAACTCACGGTCAATGTCAATGTCATACATATCGAAGAAGTCGAGACGGAATAAAATGTTGGGTATGAATGATTGCCGGTGGAGGGAATCGAATCCACAACCTTCCTTATGAGAGTTCCGTGCGCTCTAGCCTTTCTATATGTTATAGCAGAGTGAAATAATACCAAACTAAATTACTAACGTATTTCGGTTACAACGTATAGTATTGACCGATATTTTCTTTCCACAAGGAGTAGGCTATGTTCCGGCATGAACTCGAGGTTCCCGACCATAACACATCAATTCCGCAAGGCTGGGGTTGCTCAGATTGTAGGACACGAAACTAATAATTCGAGAGATAGCCAGCTCAATTCCTGTTATTGACATCACGACTCATAGTTTTCCTCACAAGGGATCGAGTCCTACAACAGCGGACTATCCCAGAACATTCCTAACCAACTGTTCACTTCATACACCAACACATTTTAGCCCGTGGCCGTATCCTACACTCAAACGAATACATAATTTATACTTTTTATAATATGTACTTCACCTGACAGGGCTATGTTGTGCCCGATAGCGTGTTACTTGTTTTATAACCGTGGATTTGTTTTGAGACAGCCCCCCCCCCCCTCCCCCCGTCTTTTTCCGACAGTCTTTACATTTCTACATATTCATTAATATTCATGAATATATTAGCGAGTGTCTTGTACCAAACTTATATTACTGTATCTAACTACTGTACCTATAAATAAGTAACATTTTACCTCAAGAAAGTATCCTACAATTACAAGAATGCAAATAATAAGTAACCTCGACATTAACCTACAGTTCCCCCCCTTTCTCGCAGTCCCCCTCTTATAAGTACCCCAATCTAGCCAACGTCAAGATGCACGTATGGGCTCCTACAGAGAGTATCCTATAAAACACGAATACAAATAATAAACTTTCTATAATATGACACGTTAACGTATAGTTACCCCCGCTCAGTCTCACAGAGAGATACCCTAATTTACCCAGCAACCCTTGCGAGGCGCACATTGTCCCCTACACCTACAGCAAGTACCCTACAAGTACAACAATGCTTAGTGTCCGACCCATCTTCTCGTGTCGCGCAACCAAACACAAACAAAGCGATGTCCAAATCTCCCTCCTCGGCCACCGCCAACTTGTCAGTTGTCACGCAACTAGTCGCCGTCTGCATAAAGAAGCGAGTCGCTCTTGCTGCTACTAAATCAACTTCGTCCGAGACGTGTGGTGTCGTCCGAATCGAGTGGTGTCGCGCTATTGGTGTCTCTTCTTGATGCGCAAAAGAAAGAAAGACTCTAGTTCTTTTGTTTTTTGTTACACACGAGCGGCGAGATAAGTATTCACGTTTTTGTTGGTAGGTTGCGATATTGTTGTCTCCGCTGTCTGCCTTCTGGTCTATTAGGGGTCATTGATTGGAAATACATGAGATGGCGTCGTGATGAGAATTATCTTTGATATTTACATGTAAAACGTGCACAACGTGTATGGCCGCCGACATGTTATATAAATCAAGTGTGAGACAGAAACCTTCTTTACCACAAGCACTTTCGTAGATAAGTAGCGACAATCAGTCTTACAGAAAGTCGTAAGAATAAGTAATGCTGCCTTGAGCATGGATGTCTTGTAGCATTTTTTTATCCTCATTAATATCATCATCCAGTAATTATCGTCTCGATTAGCGTCGTTGTCAAAATATGAGACGGGAAGCGCACAAATGATTTTCAGAATTGATCTAGAAAGCCGTGATTTGCTCTATCTAAGGGTCGTTGATAGTTATGTTAAGGTGCATTTTTCATTGTTGTGTATTGTTGTTATTGAAGATCTAGAGGGCCGTGATTAGGTCTATCTAAGGGTCCTAGATCAATTCTGAAAAAGGTATAATCCTACATACTATGTATATACTACGATGTATTCGTTAGATGTGTAGTACGAGAGTTCCTTGTACGGATATTACTATTCCTATAAATTACGCCGAAGACGCTACGTTCGTGTCTGGGAGGTGTAAGCATTGGTTTCCATTTTTTATCCACGTGCTTGCTCGGAAGTTCCCCTCGACAGGCGAGAGCGCTCCATCACGCTTGCGGCGATGTTGCCAACTAAACCACCCCTAAATGAGAAACCATCCCTTCTACGACACAAGGGTGCGGGCAGACACGTAGGCATACATCGATCACACACGTAACCAAGGGAACAAGACAGTCTAGGTAATGTCCTGAACATATCTACTGCGGTGAAGGATGAGGTTACAGTAGACATTTCATTATCGTGATAAGGGGTATAAAGAAGGTGCAGAATTGATGTTTTTACGTTCGGCTTCGCAACTTTAGGTTTCGCCCCTCCCTCAATGTCTGTACGTTCATGGTTCGAGTGTTTTGAGACAAAATAACCCGGTAATAACTGAGTAAAATGTCTACTTTCTTGTGTTGTGAGAGTTGCATTTGTTACACCCTACTATCATTCGCAATTTCATGATTTTTTTCCATACTTTCACTGAAAATATTCCCCGAATTCGTAGCCCCAAAGCATTTTTGCGTAGAATTATTTAAATACTACACTTTTTTGGACCTTTCAATCATGATAGGACCTACTTTCACCTAAATGCACTTGCAGCGTGGTACAGCTTGCTATTCATGTAAATTACAACCTTTTAAAGAAATTGTTTAGTGACAGACGTCAACGCTTGATCGAGTAGCTTTCCTCGACATTGACGGAAGATTTAGTCGTTTCATATTTGTTAGTAAACACTGATTAAACGCTCTCTTACATGTGGACTACCCCCAGACATCCAACATCAGTCATCATGCTCGCTAACTATTGTTATTTGATTTTTGGTTTTCCCTAGGGTACAAATATCCATCAGAAGTGGTTATTGGTATTCATGTAAAATAAACAAATAATATTAATAAAGGAGGAATTGGTTTGCCTAGTCCATACCAGACCGTCATAGCTCAAATGAGTTTCAAAGCAACGCCGGAGGGATGGACATTGCCACGAACTGAACTATAGTCTTCGCAGAGTCGTGGGTTCGAAGCACGGTGGGTTCCAATCCAAGGTTCTTCCGGGATTGCAACGGTTGTCCCACGCAAATGCATACATATTACATGTTACTGACTTCGTCGCGTTAATCGATACCGTAAACCGGTTCTAATGTTGTACACTCGGGTGCATCTCTTCTGGACACACCAATAAAATGTACTCATATTTTAATCGAAATCATTGCTTCGTACCGGGGAATGGTGAGCGGATACCAACAACTGCGTTTGTGGGCAGTTTTCTTCTAGACCGACGTATAATATCTTATATTCAATGAATTGTTCTTCTTCCAGCTATTGCTATACATACATGTTTACGTTTAATCAACCGTAGAACATTGTACTAAATAAAGTGATTTCAACAATGCTTTATTGCAATTTGTAAATTAAATAACAGCTCGGTTTTTAACGGGCACATTAACGTTTTTGCATAATCACTACCGTTTTTGGTATAATGTAAGGCTATGCAAATTAACCTTCTTGGAAATGGAACAGTTCTCAGTACTCAGTGTCAGTTTTGAGCGGCGCCCGTCAACTCTAGACGTGCTGTGTCTCCACATATGCAATTATGGATATCATTACTTTGCTAGCCAATCAGATGCAGTCTCCTTGACTGACGTTGAATCCAATATGAATCACTTATTATTCCTTGTTAGTTCGGGCCCGGGGACAAAGCTATACACGTGCTCCTAAAATTCGGGGTTAATTATTTTGATAGCGGTCACCGGCATTCCAGACTAAAAGGTTTTCCGTTATTAGTCACAAGACGAATAATATCGGTTCCCCGATATTCTATCCAAACGCCCCAACGTTTTTTAGTTGCTGAGCTGAAGAGGGGTATTTCAGGTAAAGTTATCATCATAATTATGTCCACGATGCTCTTATACGGTTGGTTGGTTGGTGTGTGTGGACGCACGGCACGTGGGTTCAATTCCCGCATATGGTATGAGGGTCTTGAACCTCATCTGTAGTTCACTCATACCGTAACTCATTCAATGGAAACGTAAAGCATATCCATGATCAGTAGTTGATTACTCTTCAACAGTGACTGAACATTTACAAGAAGTGTGACTAATCGTGATTAATGAATAGCGTGGGATCACTTTTCTTGTTGTTATCTACACGTTGAGAGCTCACTTCATGTTTCCCTTGCTGAACCAGGTAACGGCGAAGGAGAGTCCCGCTGCTGTCAGATACCAATTGTTTTCAAAATTGCTTTCGTAGAGCTCAGAAAATGACTGCATTATTTATATTTGCATCAGTTCAGAAGACTGTTGTTAGTCAACTAATTTACAACACAATTTTAACAATAACTGTAGGGTGATGGTGATATAGCTTCTCGGTTGTGGGGGGGGGGGGGGGCTTTTAGCTCGAAAGCCCCCAAGCCCCCCCCCCCCCCACCTTTCCCCTGCACGCGCTACTGGCATTGTGCACACACATCCTGTGCTTACAGTCGATGGTTGGTACTACACTGCACTGCAAGACAATAACAATAATATAATTCATATTTTAGTTTTTATACATTATCGAGTTTTCCCGCCATTTTTAACTGCGCCGTCAATAAAGATTCTGATCAACTTTCAAACAATAGTTGCGTGCGCAAGTGAGGGCCCCTCGCATCCCACAAGTGATTACTGCACTTTACCAAGGTTGTACTGGTTGTACAGGCTGCAATGTCGCCACAATGAATTACTCGTAATTTACTATTTCCTGTAGGCGAGATAAAATGTGTTCATTTCATAACCATTCATGATAGCACTCTGCTATCTGTAGGCCTATTCGTTTATATTCTGTCAGTATGTTAGCCTGTAATACCCCCCCCCCCTCTCTCCCCCCCCCCCTCGCGCCATAAAGCTTTGTTTTCCATTGTGGTACCATTGTGGTACCACTCAAGAGGTAACTACATTAAAAATTGATCCTTCGTTGAATTTCTCCTTCATTTTTTCCCGCCTTAGACCCACTGTACCAAGACTCGCATGTTTTCTAGTCCTTGCTACCTTCTCGTCAGGTGAACGCACCCAATTCACGCCAACGAATAAACACCCTGAGGCAACTCAACTCACAGATCTATAAGCCAAGCCAATCAAGTCGTCTAGACTAATTGCTATGCATGGAATATGTAGTGACGTGGACAACGTATAACGAAATGAAAACATATACTTCTCAATTCCTCCTGGCGAGTAAAATACGAAAGTTTATCCAGGGGATAATAGTTTACTTGCATGCGATGCGAGGAGCAGATGTCTAGAAACCTAGACAGGTCTTCATTGATATGTTCACGGTTTATTTTTATCGCAATTAAAAATACGAAAAAAAAAAACAATGAAAAACGGAACACACCCAAATCGTGTGATGAATACATTTAGCGATCCCGTATCCGTTACTTGTATACTTAGACAATCGTGATTCTGTTGGCTATTAATTGTGAATCTCACCACGCGGCACACGCCGTGAAGATAACGCAGATTATTCTGTTTGCAGTGTAGTTATCGTGTGTTTTTTTTTATTGTTGACACTGAGTCAATATTTAGCGATGCGTCTGGAGTACTCGATTTTTTGTGTGTTATCAGGTTGATATTGATTTTGGAGTTACCGGCAACAATGAGAAACAAGATTAAGGATACAATGTATTGCAACGTTTTGAGCGTTTACAGATGCTGTGCTTGACGAATGCTTTAGTATGGGCTGAAAGTAGAGATTGTGAATAAGAGGGGAAAATGTGTACTAAGCAAAGTTTGGACTGAGCAGCTTTCTGAAAGAAACGATTAGGTGAGAACGGCATTGAGGATATAAAAGGGTGTAGAAAATGAGGTGAGGATGCTTCAGTCACTTTCAGTGATGTTTGGGAGCAAACGAGGCATGTAGAGTATTAAAGCGATTTTGAAAAGGGGTTGGGGGGGGGGGGGGGGGGTATTCAAATGTCCATGGATAGATACATTTGCTCCAGAGCTTGGCGTTATTGAATTTAGCGAACAGAGTAGTTGCGAACATCAACACAAATGTTTCTCAGTTACAGGAGAAATTATAGGTAGCTGCGTGGTTTGCGAAGTTCCTGTCAAAATGTTTATAAATGGCAACAGAATTTACCAAACGTGGTTATCACTCAGTTGCGTCGTAGTGTACTCAATTATCCGCGGAGGTGCTGACCAATGAGCACAGTTTAATGTTTGCTGAAAGTTCGTATGTGACTTTTCTCATTGTCATAATATATTAGTTTGCAAGGCAAAAAAAACTTAAAAATCGGTGTCAGATCATTCAACGAAGCACCTAACATATGATATATGTCCTCCACTGAAAATCAGTTATTGTAACTGAATGGGAGATAGTAATCATGAATTCATGTATGTTATACTTCTAACATTACGTTTTGCAACATTTAATCCTGTTTCAGTATTTTGATATAATTTTGTATTATAAAATTAAAAATTAAAATAAATGAAAACAAATTAATGTTTTCGAACTACTGCCATATTATGCATCGTGTTCTCCACTCTTCAGTCGACACGAACTTAGTCACTCAATTGTTTCTTCTCGGTACGAAACAATACTTACGGTAAATCTGTCTCTTCGTGTTAAATAATGACGACTTGTTAGAAGGAAGTTGTTAGGCAGGCCAGCTTACGTGATGTCGTGGGAATGTCAATGTCAGAAGTACTACAAGTATTACCGAGACTTGCATGGAAGCATAACATACACTCACGCCCACACATAGTGCGCACATGGCAGCGTGACACATGCGTGCGCACGCGTGCGTGTCGCGATCGAGCACTGAATACGAGCGTATACTATTCCTAGCCGCTCGCACTATTTTGTTTAAAAATGTCTAGAAAGACTGCCGATGTACAATATCTATGTATCTAGACAGGTTCGAAGGTTTGATCTCAAAAACCACGTGACTGATTTTGAGGGAACTTTCATTGGCGGCTTCCTTGTAATTAGTCTTTGCCGTGTCGGCGGCTATATTTTGTACCGTCATGGTTTGAACATTGAGCAAAATGTCAAAATATATCTTACTAAAACTTAATTTGAATCTAACAATCGGTTTCTATGGCAAATGCGGCAAAAATGATTTGAAACGAATCAGTATAAGTAACAACAACAGCAACAATATAACATCTATTGCTGGTGTTCGTCAATGCAGTTCCAAGTCACGAGCACAAACCACACATGTTCAGGAAACGGTTCCAAAGTTGATATTTATGTTTCTTTGAAAAAAGTCTCTTGAGTATAAAATATCTCTATATGATTCTCTTATCCTGTTATTACTTATTAGATGATAATAGTTTTCAATTTGCTCTCATACATACGAGTTGATCTAGTCTATGTGATATGACGACGTAAACATGTTCAAACCATTAGAAGATCCCAGTCCATAACAGGTCGCGAATGAAAGCAGCACACCCATTTACAGTGTTGCTGGTATATAGAAAAGTCGGACAAACATATTTTGTAATGGAAACGAACAAAGTCCTTGGCATCGCACTTTCGCATACATTCCTTCATTCATAATACTATATACAGACATATCATACTCTCGTCATATATTTATGAGGTGTCGCGAATTAAGCCACCTGCCAATAGATGTCGTATCTCAACTATTTGACACAATATTGGAATTTATGTTTCACGGATTTGTGTCAAATATGAACAGTGGCTCTTGGAGGTCAATAAAGAGCCATAGTTGATTTTTGGCACGCACTGATTGCAAGTAATCAAACTGCGTTGAGTTGAATTCCGTAATTCGGCTAGTCCCTCTGATTGCAAATGTTATCACTCTACAGTCACTTTCCGGGCTGTGGTGAAGAAATGTTTGCCACAATTTCTGTCCCTGACTCCTCTCCTTCAAATTTGAACCTGACCTGGCAAATCCCCTCTCATGACGAAATACTGCAGCTAACAATGTTTCTTTCTGATGTTTCAGCAACACAACATGTACGCCTTCAGATACTGAAGGTCTATCACATCTAACAACATGTTATCTCTATGTTTCAGCAACACAACATGTACGCTTTCAGATACTGAAGGTCTATCACAACTAACAACATGTTTCTCTCCTTGTTTCAGCAACACAACATGTACGCCTTCATAACCTGAAGGTCTATCACATCTAACAACATGTCTCTCCATGTTTCAGCAACACAACATGTACGTCTTCAGATACTGAAGGTCCAGCACAACTAACAACATGTTTCTCTCCATGTTTCAGCAACACTTCATGTACACCTTCATATCCTGAAGGTCTAGCACAACTAACAACATGTTTCTCTCCATGTTTCAGCAACACAACATGTACGCCTTCAGATACTGGATGTGCGAAGTGTTCTGTCTGATCAACATAGTCGCACAACTCTACTTCATGAACCACTTCTTCGACGGCGAGTTCTTCAGCTACGGCCTCCGCGTGATGCAGTTCTCCGAGCAAGCCCAGGAGGAACGCGTCGACCCCATGGTCTACGTATTCCCCCGCGTCACAAAGTGCACATTCTACAAGTACGGAGCGTCGGGCACGATACAGAAACACGACTCGCTCTGTGTTCTACCCCTCAACATTGTGAACGAGAAGACCTACATATTCGTGTGGTTCTGGTTCATCATCCTCGCCATGTTACTAGTGATGCTTGTGGTGTACAGGGTGATCATCATTGCAGTGCCTGCTGTACGGCCGAAGCTGCTTCATGCGCGCAACAGGCTAGTGCCGCGTGAAGTATGCGCGGCCATATCACGAAAGACTGACGTCGGTGATTGGTGGATTTTATATATGTTAGGTCGTAATATGGATCCGAACATATACAGGGAGGTAGTGTCCGAGTTAGCAAAGAAAATCGAGACTGCCGCGAGTAATCAGTGATTATGAGAATAGCTGCAACTTACAAAGTTTTTTTTTTTTTTGACGTATCGTCAAATACTATCGTAATATTCCTCTCCACGTTTTCATGTTGAGCTATGAATCTCGGGGGAGAAGTTGTTGTTGTTGTCGCGGTATGGTAATTACTAATTTGCTCACTTCGGTTCATTTTTTATCCGTTTTGTTGCGGTAGACTTGGATTTGAGCGCCAGCCGAGATGTGATACGTATAGATTGATGTACGCCCCTTTTTTTCAATATTATATATTTCCTCTAGCGTGTAGGTAATGTTTTCATATCAGTTCGTATTGTCCGAAAATTGTTCAGTATTTTTTTTTTTACGATGTGTTTAACCGGGAGTTTTTGATTTTCAGTATTTGCGAGAAGGAAAGTAATACAAAAAAGTTGCCTTAAAATTTTGAAAATGTTCTTGCCATATCAGGTAGTAGAATAATTTTTGTAAATATACTGGGAGCTTACGTTTTTAGATCTCGCCTTGATATACAATAATACAACACAATAGATTTCAGAATAAGCGATAGCTGTGTATTTTTACATTTAGATTGATTTTTGGATACATATTATACAATTTTACAAGGCTGTTTTTTCTAATGTGTGTTTGGTGGAATGGAATAATACGCATTCCAATATTTTAGTATGTATTTAAAGAGTATGTCTACTTGTATTGTTCATGTTACAAGGATTATTATACTATAATTTATTTTATATGCTATATCTGGCAGGCCGCAGCGGGCCTATGTTGTGAACACTTCCATTGTATCTTCCAGTTCATGAACAAGTTCACTTTTTGAAGATGAAACCAGGGAACCAACACTATAACTATTTTGTCAGATAACTGACTGCAGACTGGATGCGATTGACAACTACATTGCTGTGTTGGCATCATTGTAGCTTATATTTACACTGATAAGGTATTCCATTGAATCTTTATAACGAAATGGGTTAATAACGAATGTTGTTGAGTTGCTGTTGCCTTAAACAGTATTTAAATAAGTTGATTTCTAAGTTTGTTCATGATTGTCAACTCAAAACGTTAGCCCTGTCATTGCCAAATTACCAACTCTTGTGCTATGTTTACAGTTTCATGTCCTATAAATAGTATTTCCCAATTGTTACATTAAGATAATTTAATACAATAAATATGATTGGAAATAACTTTTACTTAACCTTATTGAATAGGTAGATCTCCTTTTTCCCTGAAATTGAATTCATTTCCCAAATGATCTCAAATGTCATGCATACCTACACAATGTCAATATTAGGAATCTAGCTATAACTCGCAATAGCCTATGTCTGTTGAAATTGGATTAAATTTCAAAAAATTACCTTCAGAAAACGTGCGGGTTTCTAGGTTTCATTGTGTTCCTGTAGTTGTACAAGAAAAACTGCCTACATAACCAAACAAAACAAAGTGATTGGCTCATATTTCGCAATTGGCAAAAAAATATGACGCAGATCACGTGACGGCCATGCTCAAACTCCCAGACTTGGGCACCTCGTGGTCAGAAGATTCACTAACAAGAGATCATCACTTTCTGTCCGTGAAATATGTTTTCAGTAATAGAATGCTTGATTGTATAAATACTTGAGATGTTACATTTTTAAGGACATAGATTTTTGAGCAACATAGCTCTTTGCAGTAATTCGGCCGTTTTATGGAATAACTACAACAAGATATAAAGTATCCACTAATCTTAGTTTTTTCATTAATTTTCTTTTTGGTGTAATCAACAAGTTGCAATAATTGTTCGTTTTTGTTTTGAAATCCTCGATTGCAGTTTGTTTTTTTGTAGAATGTGACTCAATTTAGATCAAATCATCTTATTTTCATAACATTGTGAATCACAAGAGAGCTTCGTCTCGGCTGCTGCCTTGATGATTCATACATCATCTAAAAATAACTCATTGTTACGATGATGTTTATAAACACTTTCTGACGTCCTTCAACAACAAAAATCAAATCAAATCTGACTCGCCCAATAAGAACACATCTGGTTT
This sequence comes from Isoperla grammatica, assembly GCA_945910005.1. Taxonomy (NCBI): domain Eukaryota; kingdom Metazoa; phylum Arthropoda; class Insecta; order Plecoptera; family Perlodidae; genus Isoperla; species Isoperla grammatica. Next base: position 5,795,903 of record OX246741.1, read on the forward strand.
ACTCACAGATATCTGGATGCAACAGTTTTGAGAAAATGTTTGGTCAGTAATTCCCACTCTCATCCAAGGTCCGCTGTCTCGCTCTGTTTACAACACTGTCGTCCAATTACGTTATAACAGGATTATAATTACAATAATTACTTAATGTTTACCTTAGCAGCCAGTATTTTCCTAAACGTACACTTGGGTTTTCTTAGATTTTCTAAAAAATATAAACTCCCGTGGATGCTTTCGGTAGATCATGCATGATGTTGAGATTTCCTTGTTACACCATAGAGGCAATAATTACAAACAATTCAAACTCCATTAAAGACTACAAATTGCACCTTCGCATGTCTGGTATATATACTACCAAGACGGATGAATCTTAGCGCCAGCTTATATATAATCATACGATGTAATTACATACACGTTAGCCTACATAGTAGACGAATATAAACAATAGGTGAGGAACCCTACTTGTTTCCAATTATCGCTATTAAATGAAGTTTGGTTTTAAGTAGGTGTTTGTCTAAGATCACGGACCACCCATTTACGTCGACTTGTAACAACACGTTGTGTTGTGCGAATTGACATGTCTGTGTCAAGCTAGCTCGCAAAAACTACAAACCGTTTATAGTCTCTGTTTCGAATCGATTTCGTTAAAAAAAATTAGTCGTTTACAAAAAGTTACAAGGATTTTAAGCAAACCTTGAACAAATAGAAGTATATTTTTATATTCTTTGGAATGTTCTGCAGAAAAATAGTCAATTCAAAGAAAATAGTCACTGCAAAGCAAGACTTTATAAGATCACAACCTTTAGTAGTTTGTTTTGATTTTGTAATTCTTGCTATTAATGTTACAGTATCATTAGTTGTTTGCATAGTTCTATTTATTGTCCCCTTTGTACATCAGTTTCAATAGCTGAATAGGATAAAATAAATAAATTCGTAAGCAATACAAATTATTCATTTTAATGAATTCGTAATTTCTTGTTGCTTCGGACAACTAATTTTTATCAAATGGAATTTCTCTACAGAATGATCTGAATTTGCCTTCATTTCGTCTTCAAAAGAATTGTGTCCATAATGTTACAAATCAGAACACAAGACTTTTACCCACTACCATAGTAACTTCATCATCATGGTTCCATTGCTTGAATTGGTATTCGAAATTGAAACCCGATTCCGTGGGCATTATTGATGTACTATCCAAACAAAATGATAACTACTATTTCGTAATTTACCAATCTGAAGTAGACAAAATCACGCTGTGTCTCCGCGTACCAACTGGCCAATAATGGAGTCTCCTTCTCAAACCAATTACGATAAACGAAAAAATTACAATTCGTAACCAGCCAGCATTCTTTTATGAATCAAATCTTTTTTTTCCCCCAGTAGTTTACAATTATTATTATGATTGCTCGAGGCTAATATTTTTTCAACAAAGAATTCCTTTCTCAATCTCATATAGAACCTAAATTGTAATTTTTTTAAAAGGAGTTATTAGTAAGAATGGTATTCGTCCTCGGGGGCAGTCGACGAATGATCTACGATATAATATACTAAAGCTTCGCGGCCTTGCTTCGTTTTCCAGTCTGATAGAATAAGATTGCGTCTTGATGATTATAATCTGTGGTGCCTCGTTGGATTGCACCGTACCGTTTAGACACGGATTATATGTGGACTACCTCGAGGGGTGTATACATATATCTACTTGTTGGAAGCGAATGCAACAGTTTAAACTACTTCCCGTTTCGAGGCTATTATCTCAGCTGGGATCTCAGTGATTTACTGTGATCGTTAACGAGGCTTTTTGTGTAGACTATAGACGTTGAGCATAGCTCTTGTGTTGCACTCGACTATCAAATCAAGTCAATGGAAGGAAACAAGTATACAGTGTTCTGACTTGTAAGTGTTAGTCTATCAAGCCATACAAGAAGTAATTTGCTTCTATTTGCTAAACTTCCAATACCGGTACCGAAAAAACGACGAAATCCGTGTAACAAATTTATGTGCAGCAAACCTATTTTTGCCGATATAATGGCCACTTTGCTTATGACTGTCCTAATTGTGACCCTTCCACAAATTGTATGCATAGTTTATTTTCATAATTATTTTTTTGCATGTAAGTTTACAAGTCAACTCAATAATAACTTCATGAAAATCAATTTGGTTCCAGTCTGACCAGATTTCAATTACAGGTAACCGAACATTTTCGAATTCGGGCTCTATAGTTAGAATTTTTTCATCCATCGCAACAAAACTCGTACACACAAAGTTTGTATCGATAGACGAATCAAAACGAGAGTCGAAAGATTATCACAGATAATTGTTTTTCGGGATAGTAAGTGCCTGCTCATACACAATATGTTCAGTTCTAAGTAAGTATATCGAGTATCCATGCATGCAGCTTATGGCGTTTTCCAATTGTTGCACTGGGCCCCACTGATTGCGCCTTTAACAATTAGAGCAACAATACAATTGACTTATTAGGCAACACTAGAGTGTAATACCATTGGAAAATGTCCACTACTCTACAGTTCGTCTCAATTCAAAATACACGCCGGCAAAATGCGAACTAAAAAGAACTGTTTCTTATACTGTTGGAGACTAATGCTGTCAATCATCCCCTTTATTTGGCAATTAAGACAGCTCTAAACCACATGGACCTTCGACGATGAATATTCAGGAGGAGCCCGGGGGCCCGGACTGCCAAAGGGCCCGGAATGCGATCGCATCCCAGCATCCCTAGCCAGTCCGCGCGAAGCCACGTGCAGATGCGTGTTGCGTCTACGAGCCTGCCCACGCACCTAGACCCATGCGTGCCTAGACAGAGTCCTTGAGCTGCGAAACACGAGACAATCTGCGACACGTGTGCCCCACGTGTGCACCGGACACCTCCCTGGTGCAACGCCACGTGCTCAACAATGTAAACACGAGAGTGCAACACGCTGCATCGCTTTAGAGATTACATAACAGGTAACTACTGTCAAGAATAAGATTTTAAGGGGTAAACAAAAAAGAGGAATCGTGTACAAAAACACTTGAACGATATAAATGGAAGGCAAAACAGTAAGGGTGGATTTGATTGGGGTATGTAGAACCAATAGTAAGGTAACTACTAAATACTGGCTGGGAAGTGGAAATAATTGAACTGTCTCAAAATAAATCCAGGAATAAAACCCGATGCTTCAGTTCAGTGTATTCTAGTTTACCTGCACCTTGACAACCAAACAAACAAATCAGTGTAGGATCTAGAACAGGGGTGCCCAACTTAATTTAGAAGTGGGCCACATGGCATAATTATTCAATGTTGGCGGGCCACATATATACACGTATATAGTCTGGTTATTCTATATCTACATCCAATTCCCCGTCTGAAAATGGTCTCCCCCCGCTCACAGTAATTGTGTGCAACACGAAAACTAGCGCGGACAGACGCTTTTTAAACATACTGTCATTGGGTTTGAAATTTCAAACCCAATGATACTGTGCTGCTATACAAGATTTGTCTTAAGTTTATTTACCTTTTCAATTCGAATTAATCCTTCATATTTATCACACTCGTTTTTGTGCTTCGAGTCATGACGCCTTTGCAAGATCACAACTAAAAGGGAGAAACATATTTGCGGGGACACTTGTATAACCAGAAGCATTTATCTGTGCCAGTCGAGTCCTCGCCAGTTAGTAAGTCGAATGTCGCCACAGAAAACAATAATACCACCCCTTCCTCGGCTACCAAGAAAGTAGGCTTGACCGAGAACAAAACTAGAAGTAGATACAAAAGAATTTTGATAATTTTTCGCTGCGAAGTCTTAAATATACACATATCCACCGAATTAATTTTGAAAACAATGTGCTTTCAGATAAAACTGAATTTTCTTCGTGGGTTACGTCGTGAGACTATATGTAAATGGGAGGTGTGGGTCAGATGAAATGGCTTGGCGGGCCGCATGCGGCCCGCGGGCCGTACGTTGGGAACCCCTGATCTAGAAGAATACTTATAACACACGGTTTAGTTTAGTTGTAGTCGGTTAGGTATAGTTGTCCAAAGATTACCTTACACATGCTTTCGTCACAGGCGAGGGGCTCGTAGCCAATCACCGATCGGTATTTGCGCGAGTGTGTCTCGGGTGGTTCGCTGGTTGGCTACGAGTAACTCACCTGTGACGAAAGCATATGTAAGGTAGTCTTGGGCCAAGTATGACGTATCACATATGCAGGTATAATGGGATTTAATGACTGTTATATAATGTGGCAAGGCTATATAGACGAAGAGAATGTGCATTTACTTCTATCCAGAGAACAATAAATGATCCACAAGGACGGATGTGCAGGTCTATGCATTTTAGAACACAAGATCACGACGCTACGACCGCATGTTGATTACCAGGAAATACCAAACTCAGCAGGCGTTAGTCCGAGGGCGGATCACCACATTTACGTATTTGAGGAAAAGACCAGGAATCTCTTGATTTTCGTGGAAAGCGCGTGCATGAAAGGGGCGGTAGATAAGGGTCGTACTCGTAGGTAGATATGAGACTATGTTGGGGCTAGTATAAAGCTGGTGTGCACTGTGGAGTGCACTCTACGGTATAAGGATTCATGAAAGTAAATTTATTTCATTTCCACATTTGCGCACCTCACTAACACTTACATTTGAGATGGTACTGTTAAACACTGACGTAGGCTTTCGCGGCCCGAGTCAATAAACTTGAACTTGGCTTCCAGGTATAGCTGCGACGACTACTGCTAAAAATTGACGTTTCGGGCAGGTTGCACCGCCCCGGCCAGAGCTAAAACTTTTCTTCAGAGCTAAAACTTGAAGAAGTCACAGAATGAAACAGTCACTGTTACAGTCACAGAATAGAGCTGGACCGAGTAGGTTTCATTCTGTGACTTCTTCAAGTTTTAGCTCTGACAATGGGTGGTGTAACCTGCCCGAAACGTCAGCGTTTTATCAGTAATCGCCACGGCTATACCTGGAAGCCAAGTTCAAGTTTATTGATGGTAATGTTGTCGCAGTGAGGGCTCATGTAGCGTCCGCCCACTGTGCATCCGTCAGCTGCAACTGCTGCTGCACCTACCTAACCTAAGCACATGCTCATGACGTCACAGATACGTCACTAGCGCGGCTACAGCCATAACAAGATGTTGACGTGATGATAGTTGGCTTTGTTGCATTCTCTACTCTTGCAGTCATCGTTTTCCGGTTGGATGCATTTTATTGCTACCGTAACGATCGTCAGGTATTTAAACTGTTGCACTAGAGCTACAATAATTGAAATTGAATTGATATTTCAAAATATAATAGTTTGAACGAGAAAATCCAAGATAAACGAGAAAATCCCAGAAAATTTAAAACTTCAGGTGAGACTGGTAATCAAATAACTATTGTAGAATCGTGGTCCATTTGTTGGGGTATGGGGTGAAATCTTTGTAAATAGGGGTACAAAATAATACATTTAAGTTGCAGTCATTTACTATTTGCAAATCTTCGTAATGTGCTGGGTGGGGGCTGGGGGCTACTATAATCTTCCTCAATGACATAAATAGACTATAAAGAAATCCCTGGCCAGCCCGTTCATATTAAAATCGAATCGAATACTTCGTCTGCAGATCGAGTTAAATCTATCGACCAGTGAATGAGTCGACCGCAACCGATGCTAAGAAGTTCTCGGAAGATCCAACCAGTAATTGCAGCCGCCAACCGTAGACTATAGTCGTTCCGTCGAGCAATGCATTATGCAACAGTGCACAATTTATTAACAAATTGCATGTTTTTTTATATTATTATATCGTGTTCTGGTTTTGTATTTTATTTTATTCTGCTGTGATGTGCTGTGCATGCAATCAAGGGTGTGGAACTGGAACCTCAAGGCTTAGACAAGACAAGGATAAGACGTGGGATTTTTTAGAAACCTCGAGGGCAACTTTTGATTTGAAGACTCTTTAAACTTATACAGGTAAATCATGAAGATTTAAATTACCCACTCAAGCATATTATATACGTTCGAAAATAGGATTCTTTTTTTATGTAAATTGTAATTTCTTTAAATTTGTTATCCTGTGTCATTGAAGAGAACTTTGTTTTATAATAAATAAAAAGAAATCAATAAAATAAATTCACAATTAGAGTCTACCCACTCAGTAATGAAACTGATTTGCAGCGGGGAACTTTAATTAAAAGCGACTAAACATTGCATATCGAATATATCGAATCCTGGAAGTGATACCCCTGTATGTCGACCAAGAGCCACTGAGCTGAGTGTCTGTCTGGCCTTGCGCGATGCAGATTCCCCAGAGCGAGAAGAAGAAAAAGAAGAAGAGTATAATAAATAACTAACGCGAATAATTTAAAAGTAAAATTGGAGCCTGGATTGAATTAATGCATCGAAACATCTCATTTCGTTTCGAAAACAAAACAAAACGAGAACATAATACTCGTTTGACCAGTGATACCAAATTGAGCTTCCTTTCAAGTGCAAAACAATATTTTAAAATCATTTTGGCAACTAAAATCATCGTCTCGTCTATTTATGAGCCTGTTGTAAAGACCTAACTTTAATAAGAAGCTATATTCAAATACCCACCACTTAAATGTATTATGTCGATTATGTATTCTACACAAGTACAAGCAGTATAGTGTTTATACGACTAACATTACATGGCGCCATAATTAAAAGTCACTCAAATATCACTTGACGAAACAGGTAACACCAATAATAACACTCATGTAACGCTGTAAAGTTAATGGCAGCAGGACTACTAAATAATGAACAATAATTACACTTATCATTATAAATACAACAACAAAATAATATAGTTTAATTTTAAGACCGAAGCTAATGGAAACTATTTGAAGATAACGAGCGAACTTTGCGAATCTTTTCAGTAGTATCAACGCATCAACAACTGGTCTGTACATTATAGAATACTAAATGAGATGGAAGTCTTATTCACTGAACTTATACATTCTCAATAGAGCTGCATAGAAAACTTAGATGTTCTATTTTTTTGTGGTGTACACTTTTTCCAATCTCTATTCTAACGAAATGACTACATGGATCTAATGTCACTTGTAAAGGGATTGTTTTCTTCAATAGCCAAGTCGCCGGATATGAGCGTTTAGGCCAAATCAAGTACCCTCATTCAGAGCCAATGAGTGGAATACAACAGTAATTCAATAGGCTTGGAAGAACAATGAGTATAAGTGAGTAACGAGTTTGTCATCTTCCTCTATTGTTGTATCCATGAAGATCTATTGTGTGTCAAGGTCCGTCAATCCTCTGAGGGAGGTTCGAAGAATTCGACGAGCCCCCGCTAGGGGAATTGTGAACCTTGCATGTATGTTATGAGTAGCTCCAGTAGTCAATGGGGGTGGGGGATGTGCTGAGATGCCAGCCCACTAAAATTAATTGATTGGTTTATATATTGTATAGCATTATGCTCTTGGTTCAAGCTTATATACAGCTCTACAACGGATTCAGTGAATGGTCAACCGATATCAATTCCTTCCAAATTGTTGTTTTATTACAAATCTAGTGTGGCGTAACACTATACGCTCATTTAAGGTATAACCCAACATGATTACATTGCATGATCTTTTTAATTTGACCAACAAAGAGAAAACTAAAAGTTCACTATTAAATAATATAATACATCATTATAGCCTGTCTAGTTTAGACTTATTTACAATGGAAAATAAATTGTACATATTCAAATTATTCGTCTACCTATATATTTATTGTAGCAAACCTTATCATATTGTACAACAAAAGCTAAATTCACATGGTTATGATGCGCGCTTTGAAGTATGTGCGGTTACACACGCGCGACGGTTTGATATCAGTTATTTTATCAGGGTACATTTGCATATAAACACAGCCTTGTAGATTATTCAACCAAATTACAAACAGTAACAAACTTGTATTGTATTATTACATATAACTAGATAAGTTAGTTATTGTCCTCTAGTTAGTCAATTTGATTCTTTCTGTATAATATTACTGCAGTTAACGATGTTATTCATGCAGTTATATCAACAATTGAGGATGAATTGTTAGAATTTCTTACCTCAATGCTCCAGGTATACTAGGCCTGAAGAAAACTACAGTTATTTTAGGCCTACTATACCGCTTTTCGCACATCTCGGAGGAGATTTAGACCATGCAATGTATGTATTGTGTAATGTCTATAGAAGAAATAAATCTATATATCTATCTATTTGAACGAATGGATAAGCAACAGTGTTATCAATAAACTAACACGTGGTATGTGTCGAGTGCGCGAGGCGGCCATACTAAGGACCAAAACTGCCATGTTTGTTTACCTTCTATTGGCAGTTCATTCTTGTAAACGTTTTGGTCACAATAGACTGTATTGGTGATGACGTCGGATTAAATGGCGGACAAGCTGTCTGACTCCAAACAACTTTCTGAAACGTAGATATTATTTAAAGTAGTAATTGTATAATGAATGAATGTCCGTGTCCGGCTCAGATGCATCCACCCCAAAAAACAGCGGCATGTGTTGCTTCTCATTTGCCTGGATCAAGTCGTCTTGGCTGCAGCAATTCCCCATCACCGGACACACCAAACGGATAACCCTCGCTACAATGTTTGCAAAAACAACACCATCTGTCAATTGTCAACTGTCATGATTGTTTAGAGTCACAAATACGGTTCGTCATTGGTTGACACGGGAAACGTGACGTCAGACTAATATACTCTCTTGGATCACCCAAATCTACACTCAACGGTTCAATCGCTCTTTAAGATTGCCTGGTTCAAGTGTATGTCCTCCGTTCATTGAAATAACTTCCTCATCGGTCACCCCACTAGTTATTAGTTATCTGTGGTTATGGCAAGGTCTGTGGCTGTGGTTATGTATTGTACACATTTTTTACACACAAGATTCATATACGTGTATTTGTCACATTGTTTCATGCCTAGCACAGTCGGCCATGTATTGACCATAGCCTTCTTGTTCAATGACAGGACAACGAAAAACTCACCTTCTAAACTCAAAACAAACCACAATGTATTTCCGAACTAACTTCCGGAGGTCGATAAAGTGTTTTTATTGGTATAAAATGTGTGAGTTTACCGCAAAGCATTGTTCTGCGAGTATTTCGTATATACTGCTTCAAGGTTGTACTATTGAACAAAGTGGCTTCTGTTTCACGGTTCAGTAATCGAGCTGTGAAGAAAACGGAAGGTTGACGTTCGGCGAACTGTTGCTTCGATCGAGAGAGTGAATTAGATTTTAGAAACTAATACTATCACAACCTTATTTTTGTTTTCGTTTAGTGCAAGTCAATCTACTGATATTGCTACAACTTCGGAGAATCACTTTGGAGAAGAAAGTGGCATAATATGCAATGGAAGTCAAAAAACATGACGTGTACTGTACACGGTACAGTTATGTTTAGTTATGTTTTTGTTTGATCGAAAAAAATTCATCATGTTTTAGTTTTACGCCATCTTTCGAAGACATAGGATGAATGTAAGCTAACATGCTGCAAATACGTACCAAGCCAAGCCTCTTTGTATGATTCGCTATTGCGACATTAAAAAGTGCAAATAAACATATAAATTTAAAAATAAAGAGGCCAACAAAATTAAATTATTCATATTTATATAAATATTCCTTTTAAAATACTGTAGAAATTGCCAAACCTCTTACGTGTCTGTAATCGCATTTGTATATTGCTTTTGTAATTCTAACTGTAAAAGTGGTAAACGATTCTTCCTTATCACGAATGCCCCTTGGCGTTTAATATGTTCTAATATTTTAATCATGTCACGAAGCCTAAAGCTGTTGGCTGAATTTTTTAAAGCAGGATGTGGATCTTCTGAAAAGCTGAGGACTCTCTGACAGTCTATACATCTTTCATCTCTCATCATGCAACGATGTCTATCATGTCCTTTCAGTCCAACTTCTATTAAGGATTCAGTTCCCTTACTTCTTGTCAGGAATAAGTAAACGGTGCCTTTGGAGCCGTCCTAGCAACGAAGCACTCAATAAAATCAAAGTTGTTCTGAATCGGCCTTGTTGATTCTGACATTGGTCCGCGGGTGTTCACACTGTCCAATCACTGATTCATATGTTTCGTATTTGAAATATCGATCTTTGATTGGTTATCGCTCACTCGCCGATGGTGTTTGGAGCCTACAGGGTTGGTTTAGGCGCTTTAAATTAAAGTCTCCCACTGAAAATCAGTTTCACTACTGAGTGGGTAGACTCTAAATGTGAATTTATTTATTTTTTATTTTATTTACTATAATCGTTCTGATAACTGAACCATATCCCATATGTCCCCAAAATAAACAATTTTCAATCATTTCGATGCTTTAACTATTGTTTGATTAAACTTCAAATTTCTTGAAATTGAACGACTGTTACCAATAACGCACCCACACTCTTTCACCGTGACCATTTTCAAGAACGCTTTCCAATAATCGTGCCTCACTTGTTTTCTAGTGACCTTGGTTACTTAATGCGACAATTACCGACATGACGCACATACAGCGCATGACGGAGTTATGTGTTCACGTTGGTATCATGTCGTGAAACCAGGAAGCGCTGGTTACACCTCAACATTTATTGTTTTTTTTGTTCCTTTTTGTTTTGTGTGTACATTTTCATGTGTGTGTTCTTGTTTTATGACAATTTAATATTCATTTTTTTTTTTTTTTATTTAGATCGGTAACATTTTTTGAGATCAACTTATCTTGTTCGTGTTTTCGTTTCTATTTTTGTTCCTGTGTTATTTTTGCTATTTTATTTCGTTTAGTGTTTTTCTATGTTTCCCTAGTAATGATGATTGTGCAGTTTTGTTTATTGTCCTCCTTTGTACATCAAGTTTATAAGTGAATAGGATAAAATTAAAACATTACACTATAGAAACTGGGAAAGCAAAAACAGTAATAACTATCACATTTTACTACAAAACCGATCTATCAGTTTTGAACACAAATTTTAAGTGTAAACCCCTTTGTTGGTCACAAACACATATTTATTATAAGTGTTGGTGTTCAGCAGTTAATAATAGTTTGTACTAAATGTGACTCAATTTCAGATCCTCAGAATAGCTGAGAATTATTATACCGGTGATAGGTAATCTTGCCCTTTGAGCTATACCCAAGAGGATGCACTGTTGTTAAAACTATGCAATATGTGCAGACAAATTATTGTGTTGAATAAAATGCGAGTGGTAGTATCATACGTTTTCAAAGGTGCTTCTAACTATAATCCATTATACACGATCCATCTTATTGAACTCAAAATTCAACATTGAATGTAACAAGTTGAAAGAAAAATTGCTTCAACTTTCCATCCAACTTGAACGGAATGGAAAGAAAGTTCTACAATCTACAAATGTTTTACTTGAAGTCAATTTCATGTAATCTTAGCTACAGAGAACAGAGATGATTTCAACACAGAACTCCGTTCCGATAAAATAAGTGTAGCAATGCTCCAACTCTTAGACCACACCCAAACATAGTTTTAACTTTTAACCAACAAACCGAGAAAACATCATTAGCACCTCGCTGTGCCCATCCAAGCAGGGCGCGCATGCGCAACACGTAAAGTAAAGAACAAGAATTCGACGCGCGTGATCGCTCTGAAACACGTACCGAGAAACCGACCAATCAGCGGCCGGGAAACCAGTTCACCGCGTTCATATTCTATAAACTGGCAATTACCTTTTTTTCTAGACCGCCGTGGACAATGATAGATTGTAGAAAATCACGGCACAATAAATCATTTTATTAATTTCCACGTTCACAATAATTGATACGTTGCTTTGCGTTCGATTTTCTTTTGTTGTTTCAGAGTTTGATGGGCTGAGCAGCGCGTTGGAAGTGTCGCCTGTAGAGTTAGACCATCATGAGATGCTGAGACCGACCCTGTAATGTCGAGACAGTCTTGACTGAAGATGACGACATCCACAACAATAATGACGGCAGATAACGACACAAGAAGGAACACAAGGAAGAACAACGCTAGCAAATATAACAATAACAACATCAAATAACAACAATAATGACGCCAGATAATGACACAGAAAACGCAAGAGAAGGAAGATCAGGAAGAACAACGCTAGCAAATATAACAATATCACGAGAAAAATATTTAAACTAATGACAATTGGACTGTCCTTTGTACATCAATTTTATAACTGAACTATAACTAAACATGTACTTTTCTTTTATATACTGAACTTTAAACGAATACAAGCAATCATACGAGAAGTAACATAAATTACATAATCATAATAGTAAAAAGAGTGTAATAATAGTAATAATGAAGTGTATTCCTGATTCCAATGCTAAAGATATCGCGTACAGCCTCCTCCTTTTAGGGGTACCTGTAGTTACTTTCGTATCAAAACTTGTCGTCTCTTGTTATGCACAGGCAAGACAGTATTGCATGCAGTGTATGTGTACCATTCTATTACAAGTGTTTATCTCTAATCGCACATCCCAGCAGAGATATTTTTCATATATTGTGTGTAGCATTCCTTAAAATCATTCATTGAATGTCATTTGTGCCCTTGTCAATAATTTGTGGTTTTGTTCAATATTGAACACACAATAACGAGACCACAACAACTGATCATGGCTGCAATCCGATGTTGTAATAGTTGTCAACGTTATTGCCATGTTTTGTACAGTGCTGTACACCCATGAATGCAGTAATGTCAAAATCGACCACTATTGGTTTTCCCTTCGACCTTCTATAGCAACTTGTTGCATGATTAAAGTGCCACAATGTTATGTAGTAGTGCGTGTGTTTGATTTGTGTTCCATTTCAATACATAATAACTTATGTATAAAATAACGTAATTTCTGATATTGAACTCTATCATCAAATACACGACTGGTCAATAATTAAAACCCAATAATTTCTACGATGCTGAGTGGAATTCAGGAAACCTACATCACGAGACTAGAGTGGAGTATAATAAATTATGTTACCGACTGACTCCCAAAGCATTAGTTTTAGTTCTCCTTCTCCTAAGGTGCCACACGCCCACTGGTCTTGCAAGGCAAGGCAGACCACTGGTTATATTTCATTCCCATTCTGAAGGTTCAAATACCACAAGAATCCGTTTAACTTGTACCTCTGCATGCACAGAAACCTATCACTTCTTCTACTGTGTGTAACTTCCTTCGACCCTACGTCTGCTAAGGTCACCTTCAGGAGAGAATGCGGATAGACAACACAGGCTAGACTAGGCAAGTTTTTCGTCTAGCTTTTGCTGGACATTGAAGAGACTGAGCAAGTTTATTGTCTGCAAGTTTTTGCGTCGAACACTCATAAATTGTTTTTCTCTGATAGGTTGAGTAGAAACCAAATTGTTTGGAATTGGAGTCGATAATATATGATACTGTATTTGTCTTTCAGGTGTAGGAAAACGTCCCTGCCAATAATTTGAATCGATTTCGTTTTCCAATTTTGTTATATTGTCTTTGTAACAGATTTTATTAACTATCTTTCAACTGTCCATATAATGAAAATATCATGCGGGCCTATTGAAGTATGATAGTTTGCAAAATTAGATTTAGTATGACACTTTTTCAGACTCCCGCAATCTGTTGATGAGACTGTGATAATACAGTTTTTTTAATTTTTGATCCTGAGAAAAAGTGAACATAGAATTTGAAACACAACCGCAACAAAATAACTCGAAACAACTCTCAAAATATATTGTCTTTGTGGTGTACAGAAATATGCTAGCACATAAATCAAATACATTTATGTTGTTTCATATGTATTCTCTCAATTATCTAAAACTCCATACTCCACAACCACAGCACTCAGCTGAATAAGATTGAATGTCAAAATTTTTATCTTTTGGTTACAGCAGCTTTTCTTGTGGGCTACCTCTAAAATCCACGCACTAAAATAAGTAAGATTGATTTATTTACAAATCCAAATTAGATTCTATCGATTTGACACAGATAACTAATTAACAAAATCTGTGTGTAACTCATAATCTGTGTTTTTGCTATTATAGTTTCAATCAAGGCACCGTGGTTTGGGTTAGGGAGTTGGCCCGATTGCTTCAGGCTGTAGTCTTCTGAACTGAATGTTATATTAAACACGCCTTTCTCTTAATACCCCTTAAATTATCTTTTATGATATTTTCGCTTCACAAATCATTGTCGCTCATAGTTTCTTCCAGAATGTAGCTACAAGGCTCTTATATTTTATATAGCGTTCTGGATGGAAAAAATTATTTGCATATTAATAACATACTGGTTTGTATTATCTATTGAAATCAATACACCATATTACGATTAGATAAATATTATTATTAAAATAAATACTTGTGATAATACGTTACAAGTGGGAATGATCTTAAATAAATATATTTGTATTTATTGTCTGCTCGTTAATCAGTTACAATAACTAGTTTTCAGTGGAGGACATTTATACCATTCTATAGTACCTATTGTAGTGTGTGTTTCTTTGCTATTCCGTCACCAATCCATAATCTATCTAATAATCATAATTCATAATACATCAATCACAATTACCAACGAAGCATATAATCTAAGGGTATAACGTGTGTTCAAACCCCCGTAAGAGATGGTTCAAATTTGTAATAATATAATGGTACAAATTATAATTATTTTATTAATTTGTAATGAAACTTGAATGTGTATTAAAAATGAATTTTTTAAATCTTTAAGTCAATATCTTTCCAAAGAGTTTACTCCTATACGTGTGCTCCTAGTTTTTCGACTAGTTGGGCAATCTCTTGTACATTGACAACGGCAACCACGCCAAGGTTACAACCGTGTCAGTCACTCGGCTGTCAACAATGGAGCTCACAGATCGCCGAAGAAGTAGTCAGACCGCGACGCCTCGAGCGATCCTGGCGTTAATTAGTGGAACACGACGGGTTTATTGGAACTTGTCGCGTCATTTCCGACTATATTTAGAAGGTTTTTCGGTGACAAATCTTGTCTTCAGTTCAGTCGAACGTGGCAAAGGGAAATCTTGAAGAGAATGTCTGGTTTTTTGTCGATCGTCGAAGAAGTTCGTCGATCGAAATCAATCACGATCAAGGATGGGCAATGCTAATAGATCGATTGATATATTCTGGTGGCCTTGCTATGATGGAGATGTCATTCCAGAGCTATCTTGAGAATGTTCAACAGATTTGATGTAAAGTTGTAGCCCAATTGCATTATTATTATTATTATTGGTGTTTTTTTCATAATTCGAATAGAGCATCTCAAAATACACTAGACGCATTCTGGTGGCAAGAAAATGAACTTCTATTAGGAGTGGTCTAGCTGTCAATTTTCATTGTTGTTGTATTGTTATTATTCATCAATGGCGCTGAAAGGAGGTTGCTTAGCAGCGCTATCTATGTTAGTTTTGAGTCCTCTATAAAGGGACGGACATAGATTTCTTCTTGCAAACATATCAGTAGCCGTTGTCACACAATGCAAAATATTGTTTGAGCTACTTTAAAAATTATCTATTGGGCTTGTTCCTCACACAGCCTCCTAAATAGTCTTACATACAAATGTTTATTGATGTATAACCTCCATCTAGTACCCTTGATTTTACATTCTACATTCTACATTTTGGATTATTGTGTATTGTTCTTGAAAATTTAGAGGACATTCATGAAAAACAATCAAATGGAACCCTAGATATTGTAAAAATGGGCCATTTAAATCAACACACATCAACATGGATGTTGTTACCCTCATGTAGTCATGTACACAGGACAGGACTAAGTACAGTCCTGCACACCACGGATAGGCAACCGACTGACACCATGCAGAGCGCATTGCAGACAAAGGTGTAGTCGGAAGGCCAACAACCTCGCCGGTTCTGCTTGGATGAGAGAATGAAGTGCAATTGTGCACTACTGCGGAAACAGCCGACTGCGACATGGACCATCGACACGATACTAAGTTGTGTGTTTTTTGGCAGTTTTGACAGGCGACGTTACAAGAGAAACTTTGTCTCACTCATGATCATAGTTAAATGGTTCTCATTACTGTTGTTTTGTTGACAGGTCAGGGCCCAGATTCACAAAGGTGCCTAAGTGCTAAGACGTCCTAGTCTAGGCAAATCTTAGTGATATAAATCATCAATATGTCGTTCTGCAATATTATAAAGATAAAATATAGTAAAGTATGAACAATTTAACTAATAATATTTGATTTGTGAATCATGATTATCTTGATTTATCTAGCTAGGATTTGCCTAACTTAGGACAACTTAGAGTTACGCATCTTTGTGAATCCAGGCCCTGGTGTATAACAGCAGCAGCCAAAGGGAGTCCTCAGGGTATTTGTCGGAGGGGGGGGGGGGGGGGGGGAGGGGGACAAGGGTGAAAGTTCAGGTGATAATGTTAAATCTGTAACAACCAAAGCCGACTTACGTACCTCGTCAAGGCATTTCATCTCATATTTTTTATTCTAAGGAAATGAGATGTTACTTAGTTGAGCGGGTATTATTGGTTACCAAACACAAGAAAGTGGGTAAGCAGACGACCCATAAACATACAATGATTGGTGAGAGATACACAATCTGTAGGCATATCGTGCTAATATTGAGGAAGTAGTATTTTATGTCGAGATAGCAGTGGTTGAAAGCGACTCATTTTGTTTGTAAGTTTTTACTTTACAACACATCCACATCAAGATACATTATCATATTATGCGAATGACGTCTCGAGACGCTTCTAAAATGAGTGACATCGACGTAATCTGTAAATCATTGTGATTATTGTTGGTGATTGTCAACACATCCACATCCACAACAAGATACATTATCATACTATGCGAATGACAGTACGCTTATAAAAAAACTGAATGGTATCGTGAAGTCGTATAATCACGATTGTCGTTATAGTACATTGAAACATTAATACAAAATAGATAAATAAAAGCAATTAACGAAATGTAATAATTATTTTTGTGGAAGTAGTTCATTCATATCAATAGAGGGATTGTAAAATGTTACTACCGGATGATAATGGCGGATATACCGAGTACTACTTAAGTATTCACTACTCGGAAACGGGGACCGCTAGGTAAACAATGTGACTATTATTATAATAGTAATTGCGTGGGTGGGTTACCTGCATGAAGACAACGTTGTCACGAAATTATGTGGAGAGAAAAAACCCGAGTTTTGTGTAACTTCTGTATAGCACCTATCATGGAAGTGCGTATTTACCAGTGCAATGGCGTAACATTGTTTTGACTGTTCATTGACGTGACTGGATGAAGGAAATAGTGACAATATAATTTGACCATGACGTCCAATGCGGGAGGGGGGGGGGGGGGATGAGAAACAACAACACCGTAGATATGTGTCTACTCTAAGTAGCATTTTCTTGCAGTGCACTTTTTTTCGTGTACGGATGAAAAACTCTTACAATAACTTCATGTACACATCAACACGTATTCGGGTCTGTTCCTGAATTCCTGATTGTGTGAAATTCTATCAAGGGAACCGGACGCGGATACTCGATATCCAGCCCGTGCGTATTTCAAACTTTAAAAACAATTTATAGATAAGCCTGCGCTAAAGTTCTAGAGTAGCCTACATTTAGCGAAGCCAATAATATAGTCTGCACTCAGGACCAAGTACTATTTCAAGGTTTCGATAACAATTCACACGACCAGGAACTCACAAAAATGTGTCGATAAAGCAGATATCCTTAATACTTTTGATTTATATAGGCATGGAACATATGTAATTGGCTAGTGTACAACGTAGTTTTGTTACAAAAAGTTTCATATTTCGACCCATATGCCGGTAGCGAGATAGGCCTACTCATATACAGTGTTATCTGGTATACATGGCCCATATCCTCAGGCTTTACTTCCTGTATAGTGTATACCGCCTACGCGTTGCCCAAGAACTATATCTCCGAAACTGACGGCTGACTGATCAAGCTCGGTAGTGGATGTGAGGGGGGGGGGGGGGGGGTTCGATTGACTTAACCCAATCATATTTATGTAAAAATTATGTATACTATTCTAGAATTTGGAACGCGAGACTCTAGCAGAAGAGGCAGCAGCATCCCCATTCGTCATACACTCTTCATCACGGGCAAAAAGTAAATAATCATCAGAATAATTAATACAAATAAATCCAAAATTAGAATAAACAGTACGAAACAAACATCAAACTATACGTATTGACCAAGAAATCACCAAAGATTTATAACAAAAAATTACAAATCATTCGGTAAGGAATTCCAAAGCACTATAATACAATTGCCAAAATATCCCTTTGTTGTACCGGGCTAACTGTATATTATTTATCGTAATTATTAATTGGGTAGTAATTAATAGAGGAGATAGCATTTATTTTGCATTAATAACCCTGTGTGAGTATAATAACCTTATAACCATGTGTAAGTATAACCTAGCTAATAACCCTGTGAGATATAATAACGTGCATCAACATAAACAATTCACGTCAAGATCAGATCGACGTTTCGGTAGTCACCGGCCACCTTCCTCAGACAGACGCATCGTGACACGTTGGTAAAGTGACCAGGTAAACACGATATTTACATACCAATTATCCCAGACTGCGCAGCAAAACACAAACTACTGTAATTGGTTTATTTGAAGACGCACGAGGGCCAATCAGCACATTTCTCAAGGTTTTCTGAAGAACTTGAAGTTGCCAATTTCGCGAAATCACGATTCTATGGAAATACAAAGATTGACTTGTTCAAAATATCGTTGAAAGTCTTGATCAAGGCACATTTCTGAGCTGACCCAAAATAGACATTTAAAACCGAGAATTTAGAAATTAAAATTTTGTTTGGTATTAATTAGTTTTAATGGTTTATCATACCGTATTAATTTCAAAATATTTATCTTTGTGATTTCGTGCATTTGTATGCATATCACTGAAAAATCACTGAACACAAGAAAAAACTTGAATGGTAATGGGCGTCGTAATGGGCATCGAACCTTAAACCTCCTGATTTGGAGTCTCGTGTGTTAGCTAAGTCCCGTTGTGTCTAGACGAGAGGTTTTATAGGTTACAACTGTTATTATTACCAAGTCTATGGTTTCTTGAAAACAAAGCCTCGGTGTATCAGCAATAATGGTGACGACGCTGCGTTTTACAATCGAGTCGTTATCACGAAAACAGTATTATTATTTTCTATAACCTGTTTTCTGTCTGGGCAGCCACCATTGTCGCGTCTTGCTTGCAAAACAATCACTTGACTTGCATGCCCATATAAGGCAAAGACTACCAGTGACTGTTGCTGATTCTTGCCAGCCAGACGTCCCCATAGCAACCGACATCGCCATTGCAATCTAGATCCTTACATGACAACCGACTATTGGCCAATTTCTTCAATTGCATCTCGTTCTATTTTGTGCAAGGTTATGATACGGATTATAAGTTCTTCGCTTATACCGCGCATGAGATTTTGGTTATTTAACGAACTGTTGCTATACTAGGAAAACGCTCCGCGTTGACAGATAAGCGATTTTTTTCAATGTATCAAATCAAATAAATCATTTGCATATCATATTACTCTTTAAAAAAAAAATACCTTTATGATAAACATATGATTTATTTACAAGATGGCGGATCAAGTTACAACCTTAAAACTAAGGAAAAATATTTCTTGATATGTTGCCAATAAATGCACGAAATATTATTTAAATCCGTTAAAAAGTTTTCTTTAAAGAAATTAAAACCTTCAAGTTGATGGATTTCCGCATAATTTCATTCGACCGTAGTCTACTCAATAGGCTCTAATTCATAAACTATTAAGCCTACCAGTAAATGGAAAGTTCCATAATGTAGATACAGACTATATCTAAAATGTATTATTGTTTAATCATACAATAACTTGTATTTAAACTATAATAATAGCTTTTTAACATGTCGACCAAGTTTGTTGTTATTTTCTGCATGTTTGCCGTGAAAGTCATAAAACATAACACGTCATTGTAGCCATTCTATGATAGCTATAAAAATTCCAAATACATAGTGAGAAAGGTCTGACTGCGTAAGCCATTTCGGCAGCATACTATGTGCATCTAACTTCAATGGTCCGCAAATGCGAATCATATCGGTGGAACACTAAAAATGAAGACAATTATAGCTGTAAATAAACAATATTTTTTTACAACATGGCGGTTAAAGCTACAATTTTATAACTATTGTCGAGTGTTAGTACTATTGATAATAATAATAATAATAATAATATCATCTTTATTTGTAAAAAAGCAATTACAACTTATTTACAAATAGGCGAGATTCGAACATAGTTCGCTCTTCCATCTTACCTCTAAATCTAATGTAAATCTAATGTAAGGAGAGACAAACAGAAAATAAGATACATGAAGTCTCGACTTCAGATGTTGGTGACACATTAGAACAACTCTCCAAACATTCTTAATAATAGTGGTGAGGGATTAATTTTAAATGTAATTACAATTAATCGAACGTACATTATCATAGCATAAGACATTTTTGAAGATATAATGAGGGTATGTGTAATGCATTGTTTTATACTAATATGAGAAACAACACTCATTCTTAAATAATATAACAGACAACTTGTAAACATGTAAATATTAAATCAGCAATAATACATACACATACACGTACACATACATGGACATTAGAAAGAGGGAAACAAATAGAAATAAAGATACACGATAGATTGTTATGTGTGTAAAAATGGAAACAAAGCTACATTATTCTTAATACAAATACTGACAAAATTACAATAATATTAATTCAACTAATACTAGACTAATCATAGCACATGAAAAAGTGGATGTTCAAACAGAAACTTTTGGCATTCTTTTTTGAACAACACGTTGTTATTAACATATTTTTTTACAGATTGTGGAAGCTTATTCCACAGTTTCGGAGCTAGAACTGAAAACGATTTGGAGGCAAACGCCGTTTTGTGTCGGGGTATTTCAAGGGGGGTCAGTCTAGAACAATAGTTGTGGTACGAATTGGTATATTTAAGCTTTTCGAGTAAGTAAGTTGGCTGTTTGCATTTAAGGATTTTGGCAATAAGACACAGGTAATGAAGACTTCTTCTTTGATACATTTTTAATATATTGTGTTTAGCAAAGTGTGGAGTTAAATGATCGTATTTACGTATTTTGCATGCGAAACGGACAGCCATGTTTTGAACTCGTTGGATTTTGTTAGATACATACGATGTGATTCCCATATATACCACATCGCCATAATCAAACAGAGGAAGTATTAGGGAGTTTACTAGCTTCATTTTAACTTCAAGATTTAGAATATCTTTATAGATGTGGTCCTACATGCAAAAAATTATTTATATCCGTGTGTAAGTTTAAATTAAATTAAATAAATTAAAAAACATGTTTTTCAGTAACTTTTTTTTTGTAGGTTGGCATCTTACGTAATGGATGCCTTTTTGTGACAGCTATCAAGATTCCAAATATTTTTGAGAAAGGTATGATTGCGTACGCTATTTTTGTGTATACTATGTGCATCTTACTGCAAAGATCCGCAAATACGAATGATATCGGTGGAACACTGTAAAAATGAAAAAATTATTACCGTAAAGAAACAATATTTTTTTATAACATGGCGCATGAACTTACGATTTTGAAACTATTGTCAAGTGTAGGTATTGTTGATGGTAATCAACAAGTGTAACATAATTAAAATCCGTTTGTAAGTTTTAATTTAATTAAATAAATAAACAAATTTTGTTTTTCAGAAATTAATTTTTTGTAGGTTGGCATCTTGACGAATTTTGCTGGTTATGTTAACAGCATCGAGTTTGGTAGTCACAAATGTTGACCGAAAATTTCAGCCAAATACATCAAGCCGTTTGACCTGTGCGCGACGAACAAAATTTAGCGCACATACAGACACACACACACACACACACACACACAGACAAAGCGCCGATCGAGTTGTATGGAGAGATTCACTCCGCTTCGCTACGCTCATCTAAAAACGCTCCGCGTTGCCAGATGAGCGAGTTTTTTCAATGTATCAAATCAAATAAATCATTTGCATATCTTTTCACTCTTAATAAAAAAAAAAAAAACCTTTATAATAAACATATGATTTTCTTACAAGATGGCGGATCAAGTAACAACCTTATTACTTAAGTATAATATTTCTTGATATGTTGCTAATAAATGCACGAAATATTATTTAAATCCGTTAAGAAGTTTTCTTTAAAGAAATTAAAACCTTCAAGTTGATGGATTTCCGCATAATTTCATTCGACCGTGGTCTACTCAATAGGCTCTAATTCATAAACTATTAAACCTATCAACGTATGGAAAGTTCCATAATGTAGATACAGACTATATCTAAAATTTATTTTAATTAATCATACAATTACCCGCTTTTAAATCATAATAAAAGCTTTTTTATTTGTCGACCAAGTTCTTTGTTAAAATTTGCATGTTTGCCGTGAAGGTCATTAAATATAACACGTCATTGTAGCCATTCTATGATAGCTATCAAAATTCCAAATACACAGTGAGAAAGGTCTGACTGCGTAAGCCATTTCGGCAGCATACTATGTGCATCTAACTTCAATGGTCCGCAAATGCGAATCATATCGGTGGAACACTGTAAACACGAAGAAAATTACTGCCGTAAATAAACAATGTTTGTTTACAACATGGCGGTTAAAGCTACAATTTTGAAACTGTTGTCGAGTGTTGGTATTATTGATGTTGACTTAAATTTAAAAAATTATTAATATCGGTGCGTAAGTTTTAATATAATTAAATAAATAACAAAACATGTGTTTCAGTTGTTAATTTTTTGTAGGTTGGCATCTTACGTCATTGTAGCCATTCTATGATAGCTATTGAGATTCCAAATAATAATGAGAAAGGTATGATTGCGTACGGTATTTTTGTGTTTATTATTTGCATCTAACTGCAATAGTCCGCAAATGCGAATCATATCGGTGGAACACTGTAAAAATGAAGAAATAATTGTAGTAAATAAACAATATTTTTTTAAAACATGGCGGATGAACTTACAATTTTGAAACTTTTGTCAAATGTTGGTATTGTTGATGTTAATCTACAAGTGAAACATTATTTAAATCCGTTAGTAAGTTTTCATTTAATTAAATACATAAACAAATTTAATTTATCAGTAATTAATTTTTTGTAGGTTGGCATCTTGACGAATTTTGCTGGTTATGTTAACAGCATCGAGTTTAGTAGTCACAAACGTTTCCCGAAAATTTCAGCCAAATACGTCAAGCCGTTTGACCTGTGCGCGACGAACAAAATTTAGCGCACATACAGACACACACACACACACACACACACACACACAGACAAAGCGCCGATCGAGTTGTATGGAAAGATTCACTCCGCTTCGCTACGCTCATCTAATTATCATACCAGCTTTATGGATAATACTAGGAAAACGCTCCGCGTTGACAGATGAGCGTTTTTTTTAAATGTAGCAAATCAAATTAATCATTTGCATATCATATATTACTCTTTAAAAAAAAAATACCTTTATAATAAACATATGATTTTTTTTCAAGATGGCGGATCAAGTTACAACCTTATTACTTAAGTATATTATTTCTTGATATGTTGCTAATAAATGCACGAAATATTGTTTAAATCCGTTAAGAAGTTTTCTTTAAAGAAATTAAAACCTTCAAGTTGATGGATTTCCGCATAATTTCATTCGACCGTGGTCGACTCAATAGGCCCTAATTCATAAACTATTTAGCCTATCAGTGTATGGAAAATTCCATAATGTAGATACAGACTATATCTAAAATGTAATATTAATAATTCATACAATAACCCGCTTTTAAATCATAATAAAAGCTTTTTAATTTGTCGGCCAAAGTTCGTTGTTTACATTTGCATGTTTGCCGTGAAGGTCATAAAACATAACACGTCATTGTAGCCATTCTATGATAGCTATCAAAATTCCAAATACATTGTGAGAAAGGTCTGACTGCGTAAGCCATTTCGGCAGCATACTATGTGCATCTAACTTTAACGGTCCGCAAATGCGAAGCATATCGGTGGAACACTGTAAAAACGAAAAAAAGTACTGCCGTAAATAAACAATATTTGTTTATAACATGGCGGTTAAAACTACAATTTTGAAACTGTTATCAAGTGTTGGTACTATTGATGTGGACCGACATATAAAAAATCATTAATATCCGTGTGTAAGTTTTAATTAAAATAAATAAATAACAAAACACGTGTTTCAGTTGTTAATTTTTTGTAGGTTGGCATCTAATGTCATTGTAGCCATTCTATGACAGCTATCGAAATTCCAAATAATAGTGCAGAGAAATTGTTACGTACGCTATTTTTGGTGTATACTATGTGCATCTAATTGCAAAAGTCCGCAAATGCGATCATATGGGCGGAACACTGTACAAATGAAGAAATTATTGTTGTAAATAAACAATAATTTTTAATAACATGGCGGATAAACGTACAATTTTGAAATTATTGTCAATTGTTGGTACTGTTGATATAAACCTACATGTGAAACATTATTTAAATCCGTTTGTAAGTTTTCATTTTATTAAATAAATAAACAAATTTTATTTTTCAGTTATTAATTTTTTGTAGGTTGGCATCTTGACGAATTTTGCTGGTTATGTTAACAGCATCGAGTTTAGTAGTCACAAATGTTGACAGAAATTTTCAGCCAAATACGTCAAGCCGTTTGACCTGTGCGCGACGAACAAAATTTAGCGCACATACATACAGACATACATACATACAGACATACATACACACAGACAAAGCGCCGATCGAGTTGTATGGAGAGATTCACTCCGCTTCGCTACGCTCATCTAACTAGGAAAACGCTCCGCGTTGACAGATGAGCGATTTTTTTCAATGTATCAAATCAAATAAATCATTTGCATATCATATTACTCTTTTAAAAAAAAAAACTTTATAATAAACATATGATTTTTTTACAAGATGGCAGATCAAGTTACAACCTTAAAACTTAAGTATATTATTTTTTGATATGTTGCTAATAAATTCACGAAATATTATTTAAATCCATTAAGAAGTTTTCTTTAAAGAAATTAAAACCTTCAAGTTGATGGATTTCCGCATAATCTCATTCGACCGTGTTGTACTCAATAGGCTCTTATTCATAAACTATTAAACCTATCAGGGCATGGAAAGTTCCATAATGTAGATACAGACTATATCTAAAATGCTATATTGTTGTATTATACAATAAATCGCATTTAAACCATAATAATAGCTTTTTAAATTGTCGAGCAAGTTTGTTGTTATTTACTGCATGTTTGCCGTGAAAGTCATAAAACATAACACGTCATTGTAGCCATTCTATGATAGCTATCAAAATTCCAAATACATAGTGAGAAAGGTCTGACTGCGAAAGCCATTTCGGCAGCATATTATGTGCATCTAACTTCAATGGTCCGCAAATGCGAATCATATCGGTGGAACACTGTAAAAACGAAGAAAATTTCTGCCATAAATAAACAATATTTGTTTATAACATGACGGTTAAAGCTACAATTTTGAAACTGTCGTCGTGTGTTGGCACTATTAATGTGGACTTACATATAAAAAATTATGTATATCGGTGTGTAAGTTTTAATTTAATTAAATAAATAACAAAACATGTGTTTCAGTCGTTAATTTTTTGTAGGTTGGCATCTTACGTCATTGTAGCCTTTTTAAGACATCTATCGACATTCCAAATAATTACGAGAAAGCTATGATTGAGTACGCTATTTTTATGTTTGCTATGTGCATCTTACTGCAAAGATCCGCAAATGCGAACGATATCGGTGGAACACTGTAAAATGAAGAAATTATTGTTGTAAATAAACAATTTTTTTTTTATGACATGACGGGTAAACTTACAATTTTAACACTATTGTCCAGTGTTGAGACTATTGATGTTAACCTACAAGTGAAACAAAATAAAAATCCGTGTGTAAGTTTTAATTTAATTAAATAAATAAACAAATTTTGTTTTTCAGTAATTATTTTTTGGTAGGTTGGCATCTTGACAAATTTTGCTGGTTATGTTAACAGCATCGAGTTTAGTGGTCACGAATGTTGCCCAAAAATTTCAGCAAAATACGTCAAGCCGTTTGACCTGTGCGCGACGAACAAAATTTGGCGCACATACAGACAGACATACATACAGACACACAGACAAAGCGCCGATCGAGTTGTATGGAGAGATTCACTCCGCTTCGCTACGCTCATCTAATTACTCTTTTAAAAAAAAAAAACCTTTATAATAAACATATGATTTTTTTACTAGGAAAACGCTCCGCGTTGACAGATGAGCGATTTTTTTCAATGTATCAAATCAAATAAATCATTTGCATATCATATTACTCTTTTAAAAAAAAAAAAAACTTCATAATACACATATGATTTTTTTTACAAGATGGCGGATCAAAAAACAACCTTATAACTTAAGTATATTATTTCTTGATATGTTGCTAATAATTGCACGAAATATTATTTAAATCCGTTAAGAAGTTTTCTTTAAAGAAATTAAAACCTTCAAGTTGATGGATTTCCGCATAATTTCATTCGACCGTGGTCTACTCAATAGGCTCTAATTCATAAACTATTAAACCTATCAGTGTATAGAAAGTTCCATAATGTAGATACAGACTATATCTAAAATGTAATATTGTTTTATTATACAATAACTCGCATTTAAACGATAATAATAGCTTTTTAAATTGTCGACCAAATATCCTGTTATTTTCTGCATGTTTGCCGTGAAAGTCATAAAACATAACACGTCATTGTAGCCATTCTATGATAGCTATCAAAATTCCAAATACATAGTGAGAAAGGTCTGACTGCGTAAGCCATTTCGGCAGCATACTATGTGCATCTTACTTCAATAGTCCGCAAATGCGAATCATATCGGTGGAACACTGTAAAAATAAAGACAGATATAGCTGAAAATAAACAATATTTCTTTACAACATGGCGGTTAAAGCTACAATTTTGAAACTGTTGTCGAGTGTTGGTACTATTGATGTGGACTTATATATAAAAAAATATTTATATCGGTGTGTAAGTTTTAATTTAATTAAATAAATAACAAAACATGTGTTTCAGTTGTTAATTTTTTGTAGGTTGGCAGTTACGTCATTGTAGCCATTCTATGACATCTATCGAAATTCCAAATAAAAGTGCATAGGTATGGTTACGTACGCTATGTTTGGTGTATACTATGTGCATCTAACTGCAATAGTCCGCAAATGCGAATCATATCGGTGGAACACTGTACAAATGAAGGTAGTACTGTCGTAAATAAACAATATTTTTTTATAACATGGCGGATAAACTAACAATTTTGAAACTATTGTCAAGTGGTGTGACTGTTGATGTGAACCTATAAGTGAAACATGTTTAAAATCCGTTGGTAAGTTTTCATTTAATTAAATAAATAAACAAATTTTATTTTTCAGTAATTAATTTTTTGTAAGTTGGCATCTCGACGAATTTTGCTGGTTATGTTAACAGCATCGAGTTTAGTGATCACAAACGTTGCCCGAAAATTTCAGCTAAATACGTCAAGCCGTTTGACCTGTGCGCGACGAACAAAATTTAGCGCACATACAGACATACAGACATACATACATACATACATACATACACACAGACAAAGCGCCGATCGAGTTGTATGGAAAGATTCACTTCGCTTCGCTACGCTCATCTAACTAGGAAAACGCTCCGCGTTGCCAGATGAGCGAGTTGGTTCAATGTTTTAAAGCAAACAAATCTTTTGAATATCATCTTTCTCTTTAAAAAAAAAAATGCCTTTATAATAAACAAATGATTTTTTTTTTTAAATGGCGGAGCAAATTACAACCTTATAACCTAAGCATATTATTTCTTGATATTTTGCCAATAAATGCACGAAATATTATTTAAATCCGTTTAGAAGTTTTCTTTAAAGAAACTAAAACCTTCAAGTTGATGGATTTCCGCATAATTTCATTCGGCCGTGGTCTACTCAATAGCCTCTAATTCATAAACTACTAGGAAAACGCTCCGCGTTGACAGATGAGCGATTTTTTTCAATGAATCAAATCAAATAAATCATTTGCATATCATATAACTCTTTAAAAAAAAAATACCTTTATGATTAACATATGATTTTTTTTCAAGATGGCGGATCAAGTTACAACCTTATTATTTTAGTATATTATTTCTTGATATGTTGCTAATAAATGCACGAAATATTATTTAAATCCGTAAAGAAGTTTTCTTTAAAGAAACTAAAACCTTCAAGTTGATGGAGTTCCGCATAATTTCATTCGACCGTGGTCTACTCAATAGGCTCTAATTCATAAACTATTAAACCTATCAGTGTATGGAAAGTTCCATAATGTAGATAAGGACTATATCTAAAATTTAATATTGTTTTATCATACCATAACTCGCATTTAAACTATAATAATAGCTTTTTAAATTGTCGACCAAGTTTGTTGTTATTTTCTGCATGTTTGCCGTGAAAGTCATAAAACATAACACGTCATTGTAGCCATTCTATGAATGCTATCAAAATTCCAAATACATAGTGAGAAAGGTCTGACTGCGTAAGCCATTTCGGCAGCATACTATGTGCATCTTACTTCAATGGTCCGCAAATGCGAATCATATCGGTGGAACACTGTAAAAACGAAGAAAATTACTACCGTAAATAAACAATATTTGTTTATACCATGGCGGTTAAAGCTACAATATTGAAACTGTTGTTGAGTGTTGGTATTATTGATGTGGACTTACATATAAAAAATTATTTATATCGGTTTGTAAGTTTTAATTTGATTAAATAAATAACAAAACATGTGTTTCAGTTTTTAATTTTTTGTAGGTTGGCATCTTACGTCATTGTAGCCTTTTAATGACAGCTTCCGAGATTCCAAATAAAAATGAGAAAAGTATGATTGCGTACGCTATTTTTGTGTTTACTATGTGCATTTTACTGCAAAGATCCGCAAATGCGAACGATATCGGTGGAACACTGTAAAAATGAAGAAATTATTGTTGTAAATAAACAATATTTTTTTATGACATGACGGGTAAACTTACAATTTTGAAACTATTGTCAAGTGTTGAAACTATTGATGTTAACGTACAAGTGAAACATAATTAAAATCCGTGTGTAAGTTTTAATTAAATTAAATAAATAAACAAATTTTGTTTTTCAGAAATTGATTATTTGTAGGTTGGCATCCTGACGAATTTTGCTGGTTATGTTAACAGCATCGAGTTTAGTGGTCACAAATGTTGACCGAAAATTTCAGCCAAATACGTCAAACCGTTTGACCTGTGTGCGACGAACAAAATTTGGCGCACATACATACGTACACACAGACAAAGCGCCGATCGAGTTGTATGGAAAGATTCACTCCGCTTCGCTACGCTCATCTAATAATATAGAGATATAGCAATTGTTAACAGAGTAAAGAATTAAAAGTTAAAAATTTAATAAGCAATAAAAGAAGCTGGAGGTTCTGGGTTCAGAGTAAAAAATTAAAAGTAAAAAAGTTAAGTTGCAATAAAAGAAGCTGGAGGTTCTGGGTTCGGTTCCTACTCCCTAGTCGGGGCTAACTTTTATTATTATCATGCTATCTCAACTCAATATGATATTTTATTTGCTGTTGATTGTTGCATCATGGACTCATATATGGTTTTCACTTAACGGTATATTTAATAATTTGTCATGACTCATAATTGTTCAGTTGCAATTACTTTTCGTGTTCAATCGTAGATTTAGAACATTGCTTTACATAAAGTCTCACAGATTAGGTAAAAATGTAATTACAAATCTTACGTATATTTTCTACTTCCTTGTTACAAACATTCTAAAGAAAAAAACGTAAATTTACCATAACACCTGGATCTGGATGAACTTGAGGGAGGGGACGTTAATATATCACATTTGTTTAAAACCAAGAACATTAGAACGAGTTTTAGCAATATTACGAGTGTGGAAGTACTTATAATAAAAGTGTGCTTCGACTTTACATCTCTTCCCCAAAAATTACAAAAACTTAATGTAAATCACACTTTACAAACCACTTGTTGAATATCCAGCCACACAACATGTGATTCTATACACGAGCATAATAATAAATAATGTATTCATTTTGTGTAATTCCAAGAACATTGTGGGCCTACTTCCTTAGTCTAACTGGGCAGTCATTTCGGTAATACCAACACAACCACGGCCAAACCTACATTATGTAATAGTATTTGAGTTCTCACATAAACGTAGCCGTAACGTGCAGGATTGGCAGAGCGGCACTTATTGTTTGGCATGCAACAGTCTATTGTTGTGCGTACAACCGCGCGCTGTCCTGCGTTCCAACGAACAACAGTGCACGATCTGAATAAGAATATGAGCTGCGTGTTACGCTTTACATGTCTGTCGATGACAAAAGTCAGTACCTACCTACATGGCACATGCGTAGATTGCGTGATTACACGATGTGATAATGAGATTTTTGTATATTGCAATGCACTACCGGTATTTGTTTGGTGGGAGGCAAGCAAATACGAAAATTTTATTTTTGTGTCTGGGTTTAAAATGTGGAGGTTTTAAAAAGTGAAGGTTTGGGTTTAATGTTATGTTTTTAATTGATGAGAGGGTTGAGGGTTGACAAGATGTTGTGCTAAACAAAGAGAATCATATTATCGTATCGTATCAAACAGTGTGGAACAGTGAAGGTGGACTTATAATTTGATTTACGTATAATAACTCAGAATGCATTTTTGTGCAACAAAATTTCAATAAAATATTAGATAGACTCAAATTAGATTGCAACACAGCACGTTTTGTTGTTTGGATAATTTTGTGTTTGTTACATTTTTACCTCTCTGTGCATCCCGTCTTTTTCCCGTTATTACGATCACCATTCACCTCCAGGTACTTCTTTGCTGACACCTGACATTTCTCATTTCCCGACATACATCACTTTCTTGCAGCATCATTCCCATCTCTCACCGGCTACGTATAAATGTTTCCAACAATTTAATTTTTACCTCCACGGGGAATCCTTGAGAAAAATGTGCTGCCACCTACAATTTCTTACCGAACTATCGTGTGTCGGTTGTTCAGTCAGGCACTCGCATCACTAGCGCTCTCAAGTAGCAACGCGCGGAACCAAGGCCGCGCCGTCAAGTGCTGCTCGTGGCAGAGTATAGCACTACTACACAACGACGGCGATCTCAACTTTATCAGCGCTATCTAGTAGCAACGCGAGTCAACTAAAGCCGCGCCGTCAAGTGCTGCTCGTGGCGGAGTATGGCACTACTACACAACGACGACGATCTCAACTTTATCAGCGCTTTCTAGTAGCAACGCGAGTCAACTAAAGCCACGCCGTCAAGTGCTGCTCGTGGCGGATTATGGCACTACTACACAACGACGGCGATTACAACTGTATTAGCGCTATCTAGTAGCAACGCGAGTCAACTAAAGCCGCGCCGTCAAGTGCTGCTCATGGCGGAGTATGACACTACTACACAACGACGTCGATTTCAACTGTACCAGCGCCAAATTGTTGTGACAACAATCTAATTATTTATCGTCCATTCTGTCACAATCAAGATCCATTTCGCCCACTCTTTTCCACCCAGGCGACGGAGACAATAGCCAAATTTTCGGAAAACAATAATAAACAAGACAAGGCTGTGTTCTAAATCCTCCCGTTGTTTTAGTTTCGATGCAGAGTACGCGCCACCTACTTCACTGGCGTTGACGTTAATGCTATTGTCGTGGTGTGGAAAGAAGGGGGGAAAGGGGAGGCTTAATGTGAGTATAAAAGAATCAAACCTTCGTTTTCTAGGTTTTAAAATACACTTTAAAAAAATCATGTGGTCTGTTAGATTTCGCGGCTTAAAACGTCGGCCATGGGTGAAACGTCCTGGCGACAATCGGAGAGGATGCCTACAGGAATCGTTTACAGTGACGGGGAAATAGTTAGACGGGGAGAGAACGATATAAAATTCAAACGTAACAAGAGCAAACCTAGTGGATAACAAGTATTCGATTTGGCGCCACAAGCCAGGAATTTTGATCTAAATCACGTGCATGAATTGTAACTGTTTCGCCATGGACGTTGTACATTCTATGTACTCTATGATACAGGTAAGTGATTATTAAATAATTAGTGTGCTCACTAATGATCATTTGCAATCTAAATAAAGTGTCTAGATAAAACATGCCAAAAGCAAAGTTCAGAATTAAGCTACGTGTTGCTCTAGTGGTGTTATTAGAGGCCACGGAATGGAATTGAAATGATATTATGTTTGAGTCGAATAAGTAAAAATATAAGTAGTAATTAATAATTGTTATTATAATAACAATAACATGAAGACAATGATACCTTACTTAAAAGTTGAGGGTGTCGGCTGTTGTAGGCCTACTGAGACAATAGAATCGTAGAATGATAAATAATATGTGAATCGTTTAAAAATTTAAAGCTCAATGTCGTGATCATGTAAAATAAGAAATACAGATGGGTTGATTATGTATTCTGTAACAATTGTATTTTTATTGATTTATTATTGTGTACACCTGCTCATGGCGATTGGATTGAATTGAGTCCAGCTTGCGTGTACATAATAATTATAATTGTTATCAGGTACGTCGCGCGGGTTTTGAAATTACGGGGTGGGGCAAAGTCTACTGCACTTGGATTTTTTTTATCCTGAGCAAGAACTGTTTATCAAAAAGTATGTTTATGTACGTCTCGCATGGGCCACTGCCATGGATGTATGGGCCCTGCCCCTAATGGATGCTTCACAGCAATACAAATTTGTTTCCAATTAGAATCATAAAAATACAAAGCAACTTTGCGGATTACACTTTTTTAATAGGTGAACAGTCAACACATGTTTAGTGTTGTATATAATTGTTATTCGTGAAGATTTATTTAGGGGATCGTTATGAGAAACATAAATAAAATTGTCTTCGAAACGGTTGTCAAGTTGACGGGCTTGAGTTTAGAATCAAGCTGCTAGATGGCACCACAAGTATTGGTTATCACCGCTTGGTCGTAACCTCATTCATTCTGGTCTTATAAGATATTTCTTATCGTCATCTATACACATCGATAGCCGAACGGGTAGGAGCACCTCACAGTGTTTCGACCTAACTAAGCTTTTGTTGGCCTGGGTTCGAATCCCACAAGTACCAATTTGTTTTTTAGTTGTAATATTTTGTAGAAATAATAAGTATTATCTTGCAGTGGTGCTATTATATAATATAATGGAACTCGTATGCTGTATTTAAGTGGCAACATTATAGGGAAGGCAGATACATTTGTTTCTTGTGACTTTGGGTGTGTACGTTCGTTTCTTGTTCGTTTCTTCCCTCCCTCCCCCTCATCAATCATCGCTGCTTATTTTGCAGTGGCAAAATAGGTTGTGAGAAGAAAAAAAAAGAGAAATTCCCTGCGGGGCTATAACTTCATGGGAGACTTACGCCCCCCAGACCCCCTTATACTCGAACTCGAATGGATAGTGTTGTATCGTCTCAGCCTCCCCCCTCCCCCCCAGGAAAATATTGTGGTGACGCTTATCATATTAATTTGAAATCAAAATTGAAATATTGACTTATTTGTAATGAAATACTTTTGTACTTGTGAATTGGAAGGTCTCTACATACATACTCTACAACTATAAGCTTCCAGTATTACTACTGTATATTATTATTAGAATATACCCTAGGTCTGTATGAATGTATTCGGGTATCAAGAGTAAATACAAAAGTCGACGTCTTCTCCAGTACAACACGCAATAAAGGAAGGGCAGATCATTGTATGTAAGGCTTCTTGCTTCAGTGGACAATCTTCGGCCTAAGAAGCAATCGAGATGCAGAAGCGACCACATAACACTCAATAAGGGAGTTGACGCTCAAAGGAAACCTTCGGCTTGTAAACCCGTTGTGGTTACCCTACAAGTCAAGCCGGTGTTACCATAGACAACCAAGACGTGGCTGTAGAAGACAGGAAATACACGATGAGCTATACCGAAGTATCTCATTGGGGTTCTATAACCAGAAGTAAATTTAAAGAGCTTTCTAAAAGTACACAATAATCAAAGTAATGTAAATGTGGTAGTACGATTACTATGGTATTGTTTTATTTAGAGTTGTAAACGTTTTTTTTAGTTGAAGTTTTAGTTTTGTTAAAAACAATTTACAATCTATAAACAAAAAATTTAATATAACGTAATAAACAATCCTTTTAATGTGTGGAGCGTTATTTGGACATTTTTTTTAACATTACATGATGAAGACAATAGGGAACACGCGTATGAAAATTGTTATCGATTTTTAAATACCTTGTCTCTCATTTAATAATTTTGTGTCTTTGAATTTTGAAAAACGGATCAGTCTATGCCTCAAAATAATTGGTTTAGTAACGATAAATAAAAGGGCGCGAAAAACGAGCCGCCGCCATGTAAGTGGATTTGACGTCATGGGTTTGTAGTTTGTACGCTCACCGCCTCAGCGATTGGTCTGTTACGCCAAGTCTACAGAACCATTGCGTCACAGCCACCTGTACGCGTTTCAGATCCCCAGTTTAAACTTCAATAAATGCGACCACATTAAACCTATTTAAAAATTTCTTTTTTACGTGCGACTTGCATTAATATACTTTTTGTATCTAATACTATTAAACTAAGTGTTTGGTTTAACAAAAAAAATCGTACGCGTGTTGCCTATTTACTTCTCAGAGAGAATGTACTACAGTATTACTATGTTTGGATGGCCACAATGATTCGGCACATTGGGAGGACATTTTTGAATAATCATCATCATCATCATCATCATCTGTTGCCACGTCCAACTCTGCGTTGGGTCGGCATTGAAGATAAGCCTCTCCTCCTCTTCTATCCTGCCACCACTCTTCCCCCTGAACTACATTCCAGTCCCCTCCTCGCATTTCCACATCCTTCCTCACTTTATACGAAATTAAACTAATATTGTGACGAGTACACAATGCTTCAGTTAGTTATTTACCGAACTAAAATTCTAATCAGATTTGTAAAAGAGGAAATAATATATTGTCAACCTATTTGGTCGGGTAATGTTTGCTATACCAGTGGACCTTCCCAAGTAATAGATACATGTATTTGTCTGTTCTCAGATCGGGAGTGCAACGTGCGACTCCCATGTATTTCGTCTCCACTGCATCGCGACTGTGTTGATACTCGTCACATTTAGCGTTGCCGTGACAACCAGGCAGTACGTTGGCAACCCCATAGAGTGCATACACACCAAGTAAGTACCAACTTCGTTAAGCTCTGATTTAGTAAGCTCGGGTTGGTAACCATGGTTTCAACAAACTACATTCAAAATGCCTGGCAGTCGCCATGTTTGTTTGTACAGAATCTCCGGTTACCGGTTAATCGGAGTTTAAGAAGTTGGTGAAACTGGCCCAAAGTCAAGTTACTTTTAAGAAGGAAATTAAAGTACTAGACTATAATGATTAGTTATTTAATGTATGGTAACCTGTCTCAAGATTACAAAATGTAGTCCTGAAGATAATTTCCTCTTTGAGAGAATTCACATCTGAATGTATAAATTCACTTTGCTTTTCAATGGAAATTTAACTGTAGGGATGCCTGAATAGTTATTAGTTAAAAGTGTGTATATAGTACTGGTGGCTACAACAATATGGAGCTAAAACGCTAAAACGGCTGTGGAAACCGTACTTTAGTTACAAGCAGTTTTGAATTCGTATGCTATCCGAATATGGTTTATTTCTGGATTCACCTACTTTTGGGCAATTATTTAATTACCAATTGCTTATTTGTTAATGTAACAACTTACAAATACAATTTGAATCTTCTTTTCGAATTAAAATGGTAAACAGAAATATTACGCTCGTAATAACTATCAAATCTGTTCTGTCTACATTTTAGAATGTAGATTTCACGTCCCCTGTATCGGAGAACTTAAAACTTTCAAGTCCCTTCCCCATTGACCAGTAAAGAACAAAAAGTCAAAGAATCAATGCACTATTCTCGATAACAGAACAGTTTTCCGATACAAAACTTACTCTCCTCTTAGGTGCATCCCAACGTAGCCTTTCGAATATCAAGAAACCTATTTTAGTAGGTAGAGTAGATGATGTTGAATCTTGTTGCATTACCAAAATATTTGACCCGAGATTTCTCCTATAACAACTCTCACCTTCTCCAATACACCACGTATTTTATGTTTGTTGCAAGTTGCACAGTTGGCGAATTCATATTGTAACCTTGTTATAAGAAGCTGAGGGGTGATGGATGAGATAAAGGAGAGTTACAAAAAAAAACATGAATTATTATGGATTCGAACTCACGTCCCTAAACACGTGAGGTACCGCAGACGGATAAACAACACCATGTTTCTCTGTATCGCAGGGAGATACCCGAGGATGTGATCAACACTTTCTGCTGGATACACTCTACGTACACTATCCCTGCGGCCTTCTTCAAGAAGCCAGGGGTGTCTAATACAACGTATCTCTGTATCGCAGGGAGATACCTGAGGATGTGATCAACACTTTCTGCTGGATACACTCTACGTACACTATCCCTGCGGCCTTCTTCAAGAAGCCAGGGGTGTCTAATACAACGTATCTCTGTATCGCAGGGAGATACCTGAGGATGTGATCAACACTTTCTGCTGGATACACTCTACGTACACTATCCCTGCGGCCTTCTTCAAGAAGCCAGGGGTGTCTAATACAACGTTTCTCTGTATCGCAGGGAGATACCCGAGGATGTGATCAACACTTTCTGCTGGATACACTCTACGTACACTATCCCTGCGGCCTTCTTCAAGAAGCCGGGGGTGCAAGTGTCCTACCCTGGGGTGGATAACACAGAGCAAGACCCCAACAAGGAGACCAGACACGTCAAGTACTATCAGTGGGTCGCCCTGGTGCTCTTTCTGCAGGTACGCGATCACTTAAGTATATCTGTATTTAAGTATCTATGTAGTATGTACCTACTTAAGTATATGTATGTTTAAATATCTCGTACTTAAATATGTGTTTAATCATAAGTACACTTGCGATCGTCGCAACGTACAGCTCACTGCATGTGGCATATTTTCACGGTGAATGTAAAGTATCGTTTTGAAGAGTGAAACCAGAATTTAATTTATCTATTTTGACACTTTGACTGTGATGTGATGTTATATTCTTTACCGGTTGGGGGGGGGGGGGGGGGGGGATTACGAGTTAAAAATAATTGGGAAGATTTTTAATCTTAGTTACGACATAAGAATGTTTGACATAATCAAGTATCTGGGGCAATACCATACAACCAACCAATAACAATATAAAATAAACAAGGTGGGAAATCGGAGGGTATAACGAATTTAGCCTAGCTGCTGTTATTGGCTGTAGCATTGAGTTTGTTAGAAACTCAATGGTTATATACATAGATATTTAATTGTAGTTGGATACAAAGTCTATACCTTCCCAAGAATTACCATGAAAATCAATAATTGCCTAGGTTTAAATTGAACAGGGCATGTGAGGTATAAGTTACATGAATAATATAGAGGTCGTGCTCAAACATGATTTCTCACCAAAATACGTAGTTTTTCACAAAAACATTTAACGACATTGCTTCAATTAAGGTTACAAACACCGGGCCAAAGCAGTAATCTACCATTACCATCTGAACCTGAATAGGTATTATAATTTAAAAAAACAGTATATCGATTAGCGCTAAGGGTTGGGCTTGATTTATAAATAAGTGGTAATGAAAAAAACTGCCACTGTTATTTTATCCCCCTCCCCCACCCCCGTAGGACATGCAATGCGTATAGATAGATCGTACATTTACAGTAGTACCTACATTAGTTCTAGATGATAACGTCAACAATAATATGACCAATACAAGACCGCGTCCCGCTCCACTCGATTTATGGTTCGATCACTTTTTGATTCGGTCCTTGTTTACGTACGTGGTCTCTGCCGGTCATCGCAAAAGTCATCGAAATCGGTCCTCAAATGACCGACTTGTGCTCGATCGTACATTTTCTATACTTTTCTCGACTTTTCTCGATGATTGTCGTTGCACATTATGGTTTTGTAATAAGACTATAGAAAAAGTGTCGAAAATAAACAAAAAACGCCCTGCGGGGTAAATCAGGGCCTGCCGGTCCCCTTCATTCCAGATAGAAAGTGTCATTTCACTTTGTCTCACCCGCCCCCCCCCCCGAAAAATATCCTGGTGGCACCCATGCGTCAACTACAAGAAGCCTATAACTTGTAATACAATATTTGCCATAACTATGACGTGCTGCTAAAGCAGAACCTCAAACACGTATAAGCCTCAGGGTTCACATCCTGCAACAGTCACAAAGAATGTGATTGAAACGATGTCACACGAATGTTCGATCACTTGCCGGACTTCCGACGACTTGTTAGCGTCGGCTCGGGTGTGACGCGATAACCAACCACGTGACGGCGGTAATGCGCCCTCCTCCTCGATAGAAACATGCGGCAACCAACCCCCCCAGTCGATGCCGCGAGTCTCTATAGGGATGTACAGTGAAAGTGGTGGCGGGCCTGACTGAAGATGAAGCAAAATCAGAACAAGACTGTAAGGTGTGCCACTCATCGTTTCATTTACAACAATATGGCGCCGACATACTCACAAACAACAACAACAACAACAACAACATACCGCGTCCATTTTGGGTTACTGTAGTAGCAAACGCGTGTACTTTAAATATGTTCAAACCTTTTGAAACTTGTAAAAATGGGCTTTGTTGATTATATTGAACGCGGTAGATAATTCCAATCCCAAACAACAACAACAACACCAACAACAACAACAACAACAACATACCGCGACCATTATGGGTTACTGTAGTAGCAAACGCGTGTACACTAAATATGTTGAAACCTTTTGAAACTTGTAAAAAATGGCTTTGTTGATTATATTGAACGTGGTAGATGATTTCAATAGCCTTATGATTACAACACGTTATCAATAACTATGAGCTTGTATGGCGGACGTATAAAATAAGGTTAGGTATGATTTTGCTAAAGTCAAAGGAAATTTGAATAGAAATGTGCGTTTGTATGGGTTTTTCTTTTAATATCATATTTGGACGAAAATTTCCCCACTCAATGCAAGTAACCGCGGGTATAGCTTTTTTCATAAAAAGTGTGGGGTGTATTTTATACACTGCGATTTGATTAATATTATACTTACACTGACCGGTGTTAAATAAACCAAAATAAATGTGTATGTATTGCCTTCTCGCTTAGTTATAAGAACTGATTTTCGGTGGTTAGTGAACTATATTTTAACCGTTTCTAATCCAAATGTTATAGAATCGTTATGTAGTTTTTACTTTTAGTGGATGTTCATAAGATAATCAAAATGAAAACAATAATAACCGAGTATAAAGAACGATTTACAACAATAAACCCACTAACATTTTGTTTGAACATATCATGTCCAATAATTACATTAAATTTCATGTAAGTTTAATACCGTTATAGTGTGAAGCACTATCATGAACATTCTAAACGATATAGTCTTGATATACGCTTATTTTGATCTCTCCAGAAAAATCTGTTCGATTCTGTATATTAATGGTGCATTTCGACGGAAAAACGATTTGACACTCACAGAATAATATTGTCCTCACACCATTCAATACTGAACACTCTACAATATAAACAAGTTAAATAAGTTGCTGGAACTGTGCACTGTTATTTAAAAAAATATCTATTCAAGCAAAAGTAACTTTTGGGTCTTATCTTGAGCAATTTAAACAAATGATGGCTCTCCATAATGTTCTTTTGTCGTAACAGGCTATAACTTACATTAAGTCGAAATTTTTCTTATTATTAGTTGGTCTATGATTAAAAAGGTGTTTTTAAAGAACAGTGCACAGTTAATAACTGATTTAAAACAAACGCATACTCCTATTCTATAGATTAATTTATAAATGCATTGCAAAGTAATATCAGCCACCAGAACTTAAAAGTTCATAAAGATACAGTCACAAACGCACAAACAACAACCAAAAATTGACATAACAACAATAGTAAATAATGTTTTGAATTCAACGGAATCTAAAAAACCTTGCGTGTGCTATATAAACGTGTATATTCTCCTTAATTTTCCAAAACCGATTTATAACTATCAGTGTATACGGATATGCTATGCGTTTTAAAAGTGCCGTGGAAAAAATATTCACACGTTAGAAATATATAATGTTCGTGTAATTGAACTCTAAACGAATTTGCCGTACCTACAGGACGAGTAAATCGATTTATCTAAGCCACCTATTCCAATCGATCGGCAAATCGCCATTACAATGTCAAAGTGCTTCGTATACAGGGTTATTGATTACAAGTGAACTGTTAAATTCTTTT
Source organism: Isoperla grammatica (assembly GCA_945910005.1). Taxonomy (NCBI): domain Eukaryota; kingdom Metazoa; phylum Arthropoda; class Insecta; order Plecoptera; family Perlodidae; genus Isoperla; species Isoperla grammatica. The sequence goes on from OX246741.1 coordinate 5,836,341, forward strand.
ATCTTGTACTTACGAGGTCCATCTCACCCGAACTGTTGCTTCAATTAATTAGACATGAATTGTTGGCATCACTCCACTCCGCACAGGAAACATCGCCGAGGTGGCCGCTAAAGACCTCCATCACTCTGCAACAAGAGTTACCAGCACTTTCACTAAACCATTAAGTGTGAGATCGAACATGAATTGAACCTCCAAGGAAAAGAGGGAGAAATAATCATAAATTGAACGATATATGTGTTGTGTTTATACTCAAGACAAGGGATAAAAGCAAATTTTCTAATTTATAACTATAATTCAGTTTTTAAAACAGACACACCGACGTATACACACTTAAAATTAATTAAAAATCGCACATCGGTAATTAATATTTTTTTTTAATTAATATTTTTTTAAAAATTTTATGACTATTGAAAATAAATTCAAAAAACTTTTGAAATTCAATACAGATGAAAACTATGATTTTAATAGTTTAATAAATAATGTGTGTAGTCGCGTAGACAAACAGGTAAATTAGTTATTGTTGTTTTGTACTTGAGACATTAAAATAAACGTTTTTTAGTTAAAATTATCCGTGTGTATGTATAAGGGTTTCCCTACGTATCCGTGCGTATGTGACGGGAAACGAAGAATAAAGAAAAGGTTTGAGACGAAGAGCTGATAATCAATAATGACAGTAATTTTTTCATAGAAATGCCAGTACGGTGCATTTATTATACTTAGCTTTATCTAATGTGCTTTTCTTAGGTTGATTAACTATTTTAGAGTGTTCAAAATCTATGCCTTGTACGAAATTCAAACCCACGTACCTTGACTACGAGTGAGATAACGGGGGGGGGGGGGGGGGGGGTGATGATAATACCCCAGGAAATACTACTTCTAGCTATTGATGAAAATTTACAAATTTTAAAGACAATTTTATTATTAGTCCGCATATGTACTTCCTCTATTACTTCCTCCGTACGCCCACTACTAAATGTGCGGCTATTCTTTGTACGAAACGGAAAGTGCAAGAATGCAGATATCCCTCCCCCCCCCCCCCCCACCGCATGTGCTATTTATTGTACTTATGGCCCGCGCATGGATTGAGCACATGTGTGTTGCGCGGTACCGGAATCTCCACACGTCAAGTATGTCCAATGTGAAGATACGAGCAATGTCTTGAGTAGGTAGTATTAGCAGACGGGAAACCGGAAATGGAATTTATTTCGCTGCGGTTCATCCCGGGAGGCTGTTGATTGTATTGTCACCATCTATTTCCGGATCCGGTAGTGGCTGGTTTGTCGGTCGCCGGCATTGAAGTGTGAGGGTTACGTGGGAGATGATAAGGAACATATTATTGGATTCTGATTGTGCCTAAATATACAATGTACCTGCATAACCTCAGAAATGTTAGTTACACAGAATTAATATAAAAATGGCGGTACTTTTTAATTTATTTACCATATAAAAAAATTTAATTAAGATATCGTTCAAAATGTAGCATTTTTTCAAACCAAAAATTAGTATAATATAGAGGGCAATTAAGACGCTTAAAATGGCATTTAATCGAGAGTGGAAGCAATTAGACGCAATGTACTACCAAAATTATTAAATTAAATTGTTACTGACGCCAAAGCTACTTATTTGCCGGGTCTTGGGTTCGATTCGCGTCATCGATATAACCGACAAACTGAATGTTTTTATAAGGATATCCTTGCCAATAAAACATAAGATCGGATTCACTTATTCACATAAAAAATGTACTGTTAAATACTTGTAGGCTACAATAAAACTGGTTTACTTGAGTGCAGATACTGTGATCAGGTAGTCGACATAATTCAACATTAGCGTTATTGAAATTTACTCAGATGCTGCATTGGTACAAATCAGCAATAACAAGTGAAGAAAGAAAGAACGAATCTTCAGGGCGAAGTGCCCATACCGCGTCCACTGACCCAAGGCAAAAGGAGTCAACCTGACTGAAACAATACCGACGTCTCATCTCAAACGAGCAGACAAAAGACGGCGGCTCTAGGTGTGTGTACGGGCGTCTCGACGCCACATGCGAGGCGTCGACCACGGACATAGCCGAGCCGAGCCGAAGACAATTTTAGCCTCTACCACTACATTGAGATGGTGTATGAAGCGTTTCCAAGTCGATTTGTATACGTTTAGTAACACATGGTTCTGACCGGGTATTGGCGAATCTGTCTTAACTCGGAAGCAGCACAGACGGTTGGTTCGTGTGTGTGTGTGATAAGTTTCAAGAATTCAACCAAGACGCTCTACTACTATTCTCGGCTATAGTGTTGAAAGAAACCCTTCAACTTACGACTTGTAAGACTATAAGTACAAGATTTAGAAATAAGTTGGCCTTTTTTTTTTTGATAAGGTTTCATCTTTGGTAGGGTGAACTCAATTCCTTGTCGTGCACACAAATCGTGTTAATGGTGTAATATTGAGAAGGGGTGATGGCGGTTCAAGATTTAACACTGTTTCTCTGTTGAGAGCCTCGTTCAAATAGTTCGGTAGTGAAGACAGTTTATCGGGCAAGCTAAGTTGTTTGGACTGAAGGTATTCTGACAGAATGGACGCAAACAACGATGAATAGTTTGAGGGGTGTCCAAACCACGTCAACGTATGGCGCTCAGGAAGAGAATACCACCGGACAAGAATTTAACTGATCCACGTTTGTTGACGTATTATGGTTAAACTCGGTGTATAAAACCACGATGAAACGTTAAACTCAGTGTAAAAACCCACGATAAAACGTTAACTTCAGTGTACAAAGCCACGATGAAACGTTTTTACACTCTCGCTTTCACCAAGAAAACATGTAAGATATGGCCTGTGATGTGTGTAAAATGATTTCCAATAAAAGTGTCGTATAATTTTACACAAAAATGTGCGTCTATGGTGTAATATCGCCCACATTGCCGACAAAGTGAGTGCGTGAATTGTGTAAAAGATCATAAACTGAGGCGGCAGTGGGACAGGACATTGAGTAAGAATAAAGTGGGGGTTTTGCAATGGTACGCGAGCGGATCGGAACCGGGCCAAAAACACAGAGGACGTTCACATTTCGTGTACGACAGGTAGAATGATGTTTGGTTTCGATGAAGTTAGGTGAATTAATGGGAATTGTTGTAGCTACAGTTCATTGAAATAATGTGGAAACAATTCTAGAACGTGTAATTACAATGTGAACCGGATCGGGTTACGTTTTAAACCGATTTGCAGCAAAAATAGCGTAGTAAATTAGACCCACACACATTTTAAAACATACTGAAAAAATAGTGAACATTAAGATACGGTCGACGATTGCCAACAGGTTGTTTGTGTACGAATTCCGTTGCTAAAGTGTTAACGAGACAGTTATTACAATTGAAATAATTTTATTTTCGGACGTGTGTCTTTAAAACAATAGTGAACTCGCCAAGCTCGGCCCGTATTAATACAAGGAAATCGCTCCGTCCGCCAAGAAACATTCTATTTTAATACATTTTGTTCCCTCCGCAAGAAAAAAACGAAATAACACACACGCACAAGTGATCACATAAACAGATTCTAAATCTCTTCGAGTAACAACTCTTGCAGTTTTATATAAGAAAGAAAGTTAATAAATATCGTTTTTTTTTTTTTTAGAAGTTCCTCATTCTAATAAAACAATTTGTTTTCACACATGAACAATAAAACACAATGCTCGCTTGACATTATTACAATCAAAGGTCAAACAATTTATTCTTTCCGAACATAAATATTTTCCCCTCTTCAGTAACCAAAAATAAACACCACGACGCTACACACCCAGTTACCCGTTCCGTATCAGTACACCTACTACAGTAACTTCAACCTCTTTTCTTACCACAGAAACGCCAATAGTAAAATGCTGGACATTTTCAGAGGTCTAAAAAACCTCATCAAAGTCAGCCATATCCATATCGACTCGCCAATATTTCGACTCCACTACAGCATTACGGTTATGATACTCGTGGCGTTCAGTTTGATCGTGACAACGCGGCAATATGTGGGGAACCCCATAGACTGTATTCACACTAAGGATATTCCTGAGGACGTACTTAACACGTTCTGCTGGATACACTCGACGTACACGATCAAGTCGGACCCCAATGATAAGAAGAAGGTCGGCGTGGACATCCCTTATCATGGGGTTGATAACTCCAGAGGGCGAGATAAAGACAAGAAGGTGTATATGTATTATCAGTGGGTGTGCTTCTGTCTCTTTTTTCAGGTGAGTAAACATAATTTGCAACAATAATTCAATAAATAGTTTATTTCTGCTTCTAATGCAGAAGGTTCAGGATTCGATTCTCGGTTAGGGCTGTTTTTAATTATTAAACTTTACACGATTGTGTACGATGACTTTGGAGCCGTCATAACAACGAAGCACATAATAGATTGTGTAAAGGTCACCCTCTGAAAATCATTCCTTGTAACTGAGTGGGTAGACAATAAATCAAATATACATTTATTTGCCATTAAGTAACATTTATTTTCGTTTCGAGGATTGACATTTAACAGCCAACTCTTACTGATGTTTGAAGTTGAGGCTGTGATGTAGAAAATCCTAATTTTTTTGTATAATCACCGACAACTATACTATTTATTGGCAGTACAATGTGTGCAAAAACATAAGTTGCAATCAAGTTGGTTATATAGACATCAAGAAGCAAACAGGAAACAAGAGGTCCTCATTTTCTCGCCTCTTACGACCGGCAGAGGTGTACTTACCCTGGTACTAATTCTACCCGGGCCCAATTGTTTCATATACTGTTGTGCTTGAAAATGTAGGTTGACCCATATATAAGACTAGAACGAAGCCTTGAAAACCTTTATGTAACGGTCTCGTCTGCTTAAAGATAAGTGGTTTAACATAAGAAACGTTGTATTAATAGAAAGTACACATATACATAGGGAAGCCTTACAAGTAAGTTGAGTCATCTCGGTCAGGTCTAGTCAGAATTGAAGACCATATAGTTGAGTATTGCTTGGGAGTATTACTGTTTGATGCAAGAGTTTTATCAGGGGGTAGTTTCGGTATATGGAACAGTTTGAAATCATTTTTATTCTATATGTAATTTAGAGATAAATGATACGTATTGATGGCATTCAAATTCAATCTGGTGTTATATATTATATATTATGCCTGAGTGGTTGGTAAAGAAAGTCGAAAGGCAAAACAAAGAAAGCTTAGAATGAGAAATTTGTAAATTTTGATAACGTGGAGGGTGTTATAAATCTATGATGAAGGCATGTGTAAAAAGATGTATGAGTTTTGAGGATGTGAATGTGTGTTAGTAATGTGAAATGTCTAGGGGTGACTTAATTACTATCCGTTTGGCGTTGGCTTGTTTTCTACAATGTTATGATCAGTGGTGTATTTGAGTCTAGGCGGGCTTAGGCGCCGCCTAGGCACTTTTATTTGCAGGCTAGGCTAGCATTGATGCTTTTTCACAGTACTGTTGTTTAATTTTCAAGAACCCACGTAGTATTCACAATATCTATAATTGAGAAAAAATATGTTACCTCAACGTCTTCATGTATTCAGGTTTCATTTCTGTAAAATCTTTTTCCGGCCACTTAAAATAATCGCCATCCCCCCCCTCCCCCAATAACACCCCGTGCACACGTAAATTCGACCACCTAGGCACTTTATATTTTAGGAATATACCACTGGTTATGATACTATTATACTGGCCCCAACCTATAAGTAGTCGCACATCGACCTCAGATCCTTATCTCCTGCCCATGTCATGCGCACTAACTCCACGGAAATCAACAGATTCTTGGCGTTCTGTCACACATTCGTAAATACAGTCTTCTGCCGAGTCAACCAGCTTAATTAGCCACGTCCAGTTCCAGGTAACCAACGGAAGGTAGTGAATTATCCCTAATTGAGGTCAAGGGATAATTTACTGTTACCTTCCGTGGGTTTCAATTAGATGGTAGAAAATAGGGAAGCAGGAAGTTAAGGTACCAATGGACTCGGCTATGTTGTTAGAATGGGAATACTTACGTTGGGCCAACTTTAAAATAACTACTATATTTAAATAATAACTATTATATTATCTTAAGGCGGTTAGTGTATATTATGTAATTTTTTAAAAAACCTAATTGACATGATTTTATCAGAATTATAAATAAGTAAATGACTAATTAGAAAATTAATTCATGACAAGTAATAAATGAAATAATTTCTATTAGTGCAGTTTATGTAATAGAAAAAAGCCAAATTTGTCATATTTGTTTTACAGAAACTCCTTGTATTTATTATATATTTTGTAAATATAAATTACCTTTGTTCAGTCTTCTATACATATTTCACAAACAAACCTTGACTTCTACCTACAAGCAGAAACCTCTATATCGCCCGTGGCCAAACGCACAGTAGAAATGATTTATATATAGCCGTTGAAAATGTACTTGATCAAAGCAAGAATGCTCGTAGGTATGATTGCTTTTCAACATTTGGCAAACATGATTATGGGATCAGATAGATGAGATGGCAACGATTCTTTGTGAACTGTTGACAGAAATCTGACCACGGATCAATCTTGACTCCTGAATCATATGTTTATTGTTTACATTATGTGTGTTTATGTAAATCCATTTGAAAAAGCAGAGGCGATTTTTTTTGTTGCATGAAGGGATAAGTGACTGTTTTGACGTGAAATAACATACAAACGTACTGGATATTTTTAATTGTTTAAAAAACATTCTTTACCCTTGGAACGTTTGCAGCTTAAAGTAAATAATATAGTTGTTTTTTTCACTTTGATATTGGCTTCCCTTTAAACAATAGACATATGTCATTGTATGCAACATAACTACGACATGTTGTATCATTTTACTGTAAGGAAACTACAGACCTGGATATCATTGTTATTATATTAAAAATGTATACATATTCAATTCATAAGCCTTCTTTTTTGTTCACTTTTCGGTGAGAACGCGTTTACAAAACGTAAAGAACATTAATGCCTTCGGAATACTAAATTAGCAACCAGTCTATTAATCAATAACATTTAAATGTTGTAATGTTAAAGTAATTATCATTTATTTATCATAACCAGTTAAAACTTTGGTCGCTAATTGCTTTTATGACCGACATAAATTGGAGTCTTTGTCATTATAGTTTAGAAATACTCTTATTAGTGGGTTTACTTGCAATTGTTACAACCTAAACATAATCAATCCTAAACATAATCATACAGAGAAAATAATTTACTGGGGAGGTATCTACATCGTTGTTTTTTCCGTATGTTCACATTAACCAACAAGGTGCAAAAAACAGCATGGGGAATTCAAATGGTTAGTTAGTTAGTAGGGCTAAGGGCGCACAACATCAAAATGCGACCTACATTGTACCCTCACAAGATTTATGATCAAATCCCTTCCCTTATTTAGCCCCTTGCTATCAGATTTATAAAAAGGGTGATCGACAGCGCTGCGGATTGCCAACGGCTCCAAAACGGCAAAAACCAGATGAATTTGAAAAAAGTTAGTAAATTGCTTGAGGCTTGTGACCCTCACCGGATGTATTGTTGGTAGGGAGGTCAACGGTGCGGCGCCATTTTGCCGGAAATTAGATAGGGTTGAGGTGTGACATTAAAATATGGGTAAGTTCGATGAGAATAGAAGAGAAGAGTGCGCGACAATGGGCACTTGTCCATATTGGAACTCAAAATATTAGTCACGTTTACACGATGGGGTTGGAATTGAGTTGAAATAGAATTTAGCTCAATTTTCAACTAACTACTACTTACTACTTACTTACTATACTAATCCTACTCTTACTATTATAATAGGATTCAATAATCACAGATTCAATCACAGGTTCAATCATTCAATTACAGATTCAATCATTCAATCACAGCTTCAATCATTCAATCACAGATTCAATGTTGTGTTCGATTCTGTTTGTTTGGTTACCAGGGTGTAAATCAAGAATTTTTCCAACTGTACCTTGTAAATTAAAAAAAAAATAAAACAGAAGTAATCCGGTTGTCGTTGGTGGGTCGCACTCTCCTAGTATATTACTGTGTATTATGGTTGTTGAAGTTCAAACATCTATAATCTCAAGCATCGTAGTATAACTGAGGAAACCCGCGGAAAACCGTCAGTCAGGATTGCCGGTGGCGAGAATCGAAACAAACATCAAGAAAAGAGGGACTTGTCAGGTGGGCTGAAGCCAGTGGCGTAACTAGCACTTGTTTTTTGGGGGGGCGAATACTTTTTAAACCAGAATAGATTATTGGTCGGGGTGACCATGTGTAAGAAGTATGAAAAAACAGCAGACTGATAAAGGCTGCTTCTGAGAGCCTGTTCATAGAGAATTATTTCTGTAAGATAGGTTGATATTATTTAGACACGAGTTCCTTACAAATATATTATGATATCTATTAAACAGGGATAATTGCATAGCAAATAGTGACATTTCTCCCGGTCGCAACAGCGGGTGAAACCAATAATAAATTGCATTTTGCCCCCCCATGCCCCTTCTTGACCGAACTAGGGGGGGCGGCGACCCCCCTCGCCCCCCCGTAGTTACGCCTATGGCTGAAGCCCTACTTAGATCTAGATCAAGATCGCACCATTGAAAACCGTCTCTTAGTTCATTTTCACCGAATAATAATACTTCTTGCACTAGTTTTGTTTTTCAAATATTCTTGTTCTAGTCTAGACAATAAAACTTTGGTAAACATGTATCACTTTAAGAGCTCAATACACAAGATAATTGCAAGAAGTCAAGTATTTTATTTTATGCGAGGGAAAAAGACATTTTTTAGTAGTAAAGAAATATTGCCAATGTTTGGTTTCCGTAAAAACATTCTTCTAAAAATATATTTCGAAAAACCAATGAAATGATTTAGCGTTATCGAGCTATCTTCATCTATCAATTACGCGTTATTTGTGTTAATATAATCATCTCATCATAATATAATCATCTAATGGATCGCTTCTAGTGTTTCTAATATCCCAATCATATAATATCGTTTAGTGATTTTCGTTTTGTCATCTTTTACTCTCACATTTACGATTGATAGATTAGCACAAGATCATCTTATCTGATTGATTGAGAGCTCTTTTCGTCATCCAATGAAAAGCCAGCGCCAACACAATAAAACAGTTGAACGACCCTGCTATTTCTGTTTGACACCGCACAGTTAACCACGTGCTATTTTATTAATACGATTATTAATTAGTTTGCGTCATTAATATAACAATGTTTTAAAGTTTGTGTATTAGTGTACATGCATTATCATGGTATTTACAAGTGCAAGGCGATATACAGTGTCCTATGCTTCAATAGCGTGAAAAGCAATAATTGTACTTTGGAGGTGAGAAAGACGAATTGAATGTAACAGTCAAGCAAAGGTCTTCTTCAGTCAGTCATGAGACAACTTCCCAAATTGTGTATTTGTATAGTGATAGCCCAGTCCACGAGTGAGATTACAGTAAAGAGGTAGGGTAAAAGGGTAGTCTGCCGAAAGAGAGAGAGAGAGAAAGAGACAAGAACGAACGCGTGGATAAAGAAAGAAGGAGGCAAGGCGTCAGACAGAAGGTATCTAACTTTTGACCCATGCGGTCGGATGGGCGCACATGTAAACCCCTTTGTCTTGGCTTGCGCGCCCAGTGTTGTCTCTTGTCTTGAGTGAATGATCCTAAGTGAGCGACGGATTTAACCGAGCCTATTCGAGCAGACACGTTGATGTCTCCTGGCAACTTAGTTTCTTCACTGAGTGTGTGTGTGATTCGCAGACTTATTTGTTTTGTAGACTTCAAAAGTGTTGGATGTTCGTAAATCGTCACGAATTAGTACAACAAACAACATTAACGTCAACTCGGCAAGATTTTTTAGAACGGTAAAAGTTGATGTTGGTTATAAATCGGTCCGATGTGTTATATATTTATTTATCTGTGATTGTTGATTGTGATTAGACCTAATGGTCGTTAGTGTTGACGTCTAGGGTTATTTAAAAATGGAAGCTATAAGAAAATTCGCTAAGCTGTTCAAGGTGCGACGGTACAGTACCGATTGTTCGATTTTTAAACTTCATTACCGAGGCACTGTGGCCTTCTTGTTGGTGTTTGGTGCGATTCTGACGATCAGCAAGTACGTCGGTGATCCAATACAGTGCGACCACGGTAAAGACATCGACGATGACTTTATCAACACGTTTTGTTGGATACATTCTACGTATAGTATGCCGGACGCGTTCGCGAAGAAAGTGGGCGTTGACGTACCATATCCGGGCGTAGAGAATTCGAGAGGACGTACCGGAAAAGTTCACAAATATTATCAGTGGGTGGCGTTTTGTCTGTTTTTTCAGGTGAGTACGTTTGGTGTTGTTGAATTTATGTGCTGCACTGTACACACTTGTAAGTTGTATCTGTAGTTCATGGGACTTATACGGTCCATATTTGCGCTCAAGAAATTGAATTCAAGTTGGATGAAAAGTGAAATATTTTTTCTTTCAACTCGTTTCACTAAAAGTCGAATTTAAATAACTTAAATAAATACATAATTTTGTTTGGGTCAGTAGTTTAGAAAATTTAACTGTGTGTGCTTGTATTCCTTTAGATTTAACTGAATTTGACGAATTACTTTCAGTTGGTCTAGATACTGATTTGTACGTCTGCAAACCCAGGATTACTGTCTGCAAACAACTAAACACAGCAACCGTGCCAAGTGACCCCCAGGTCTAGACTTTTCGCCTGAATTCTTCATTATCTAGGTATCTAGTTTACGTAAAATAAATGTATATAAAGTGCTTGTTGTCTGTAGTTCAATGAGCATACTTTTAGGAAACTACTAATAGATACGTTTGGTATTTGAACAGTTGAGAAGGAATGCCTTCTTTTACCGAGTAAAACCTTGTTAAACTTTCATTTAGTATTACCGGTGATGGGAAGTGGACTCACAACCCCATAAATCACAGTACCATGCATTATCTGTGGGATACACTAACCAGTAGATTCTCAGCCTTACGTTTATCGGCGGAACCTTCGAAAACGCAAGAGCACAAATAGGATTCTTATCTCCTCGATAATAGAATGGGGTCTTCATGGGAAGTAAATCCTGTATTCTATTATCAACTCGGATAGCTTTTCATCCCCTGAGAAGTTGTTGATCACTGTGACAATCGGTTTGGTTAAGGTTAGGATATCGCTAGCACTAGGGCCCGCTAGAGGGGTAAGGGGGAATGCAACATAGTTTGCCGTACATTGGAGTAAAGTATCCATATCTTCGGAACTAATAAAGCTATGAAGGTGATCGTGGACTTTTTAAAAAGCTTAAATCATCAGCTTCAATTGTATCTATAAATTGATTACTAATGTTTATAATTACATAATGTTAATGCTCTTTTAATTAACATCTGTAAAATTGAGTTCTAGATCGATATTTAGACCAAATATTAATCCAGCAACGAAATTCAAACGTTTTTGCATAAAACGCATAAATTGTGAGGTCTAACCGCAGGTATATTTTCAATTTTCAAACTCGACTTCAATGAAAAAAATAATTAATGAAACTGAATTAAATTGTCTATTGTTTGTGAATATGATATGATATTAACAAAAGACCGACAGTTAGACCTTGCATTTGGTTCTAGAAATTGAATGCTTTTTAAATTTTTAAGATATCTTACACCGTTCTCAAACTATCAATTAAATTAGTTTTTAAAGTTTTAAGAATTATTTTGTTCGACAAGGAGCGCTTAGAGTGGCAGTGTTTGGAACTCGGTAGTAAGTTGACTATTCATTCGCGGGAAGGACAAAATGCAACTTTGGAACAGATTAATGCTTGTCACCTGTCACATACCTAATTACACTATAATTATGTGGTCGTACCGCATGGATAGTTCGATACTGAAATGCAGCTCAACGATGCTCGCCTGCACCTACGCTTACAATTATTTCGAAATTTCACTTGTGTTAATATCGGCCTAATCTACAAGATATCTACGATACACTTTGTAGTTTGTAAAGATTATCAATTTACACCATTTGAGACAGACTCTCAACCGCGTATCACCAGTAGGCCTACTGAGATGAGAATCCATGAATGTGTTTTGGGAAGCTGCATAAGCAACCAGACCTAATAATTTATGCGAGGACGAAAATTCGTTGTTTGTATGTCACATACTAATATTAAATATGGGTTAATTAGCAATATGTGATAAGATGGTTTCGTGATCACTTGTTATTGGTATGTTTATTGCTTTTATTTATTTATTTATTTATTTATTTATTTATTTATTTATTTATTACAACGCCAAATGACATTCACAAGTACAACGTTACATATAGCACAAAAGATATTGTATATAATAATAATAATAATAATAATAATAATAATAATAATAATAATAATAATAATAATAATAATAATAATAATAATAATAATAATAATAATAATAATAATAATAATAATAATAATAATAATAATAATAATAATAATAATAATAATAATAATAATAATAATAATAATAATAATAATAATAATAATAATAATAATAATAATAATAATAATAATAATAATAATAATAATAATAATAATAATAATAATAATAATAATAATAATAATAATAATAATAATAATAATAATAATAATAATAATAATAATAATAATAATAATAATAATAATAATAATAATAATAATAATAATAATAATAATAATAATAATAATAATAATAATAATAATAATAATAATAATAATAATAATAATAATAATAATAATAATAATAATAATAATAATAATAATAATAATAATAATAATAATAATAATAATAATAATAATAATAATAATAATAATAATAATAATAATAATAATAATAATAATAATAATAATAATAATAATAATAATAATAATAATAATAATAATAATAATAATAATAATAATAATAATAATAATAATAATAATAATAATAATAATAATAATAATAATAATAATAATAATAATAATAATAATAATAATAATAATAATAATAATAATAATAATAATAATAATAATAATAATAATAATAATAATAATAATAATAATAATAATAATAATAATAATAATAATAATAATAATAATAATAATAAAAATAATAATAATAATAATAATAATAATAATAATAATAATAATAATAATAATAATAATAATAATAATAATAATAATAATAATAATAATAATAATAATAATAATAATAATAATAATAATAATAATAATAATAATAATAATAATAATAATAATAATAATAATAATAATAATAATAATTTTTTTTTTTTTTTTTTTTTTTTAGTTTATTTTTATTTTTATTTAAGTTTTATACATTTTTAAATCTTGGTATAATTTACACAGTATACAATAAATAAAAGTACACATTTAGAAAAATAAACCAACACAAAATAATATAATATCAAAATCACAACAATCACATATAATAATAATTAAATCATAACTCTCAACAAAGTGAATATTTAAATTAATCGCTTTGCCCACTAAGCTTATAGAAGCTTAACAGTGGGCTTCGCTTCAAATTAAAATAAAAAATATTGGAGCGGCATACATTCATGAGAAAAAAACTAAACAATATTCAATTTTCTTATACATCACAATAAAAGTCTACAATAAATTTAACAAACAAGGATAATTTATATTTTGAACAAAGGCAACAGACAATGATAGATCAATACACACTTTGCCACGAGTCTGGTGCACCAACTACAGAGAAAAATTGGAACGCGGAGAAAGTAAAGACAAACTAAATTAACGATAGAAGATAAAGTCTTAATCCTTTTTTGATTTCAAATAATTTGGTCAAGTTAATTAAATTATCAGGCAAATTGTTAAATGTGACTGGGACTAAAAACTCAAAACACCTTTGGCCATACTTGTTTATACACCTAGGAACTTCATACTTCAATTTTGACTGACTGCGAGTATTTAAATTTCTACATAACACAATTTTATACTCACTGATAAAGTAATATTTTAATATTAATTGATACAAAAACAGTTGTTCAACTGGTAGAACATTGCACAAATAATAGGCATCACGAGTCGAATGAATTTGAACATTGTGTGGTCTTATTTCACGCACAAGTTTATTTTGCAAAAATTTTATTTTATTCAAATGAAAAACAGTAGCAGACCCCCATGCCAGAAGACCGTACGCTATGACAGACTCTGTAAGCGCCAAATAAACATTACGACGCGCAGAAAAGGGCAAAACGTATTTTAAAAAGTAGCACTGCCTGAGGCAAGCCCTTAATCTATTACAAACCGCTTCAATCTGGGGTCTCCACCTAAAATGCTTATCAATGACTAAACCTAAATATACATGAGTGTCAACATTCTCGACAAAGTCCAGACACACACACGTAACCGGATCGACCTGATTATGTAAACATTCACTTGTGTGACTTATCACCCTAACTTCCTGGTGAGCATCCCTGTTATGAGGCGTACACAAATGAATAAGTTTAGTCTTACTGATATTAATTACTAATTCTGCATCATGAATCTCTTTTAATAAGTTGATAAAATCAATCTGCATACGCAACTCAGCAATTTTAAAATCTCTGTGAACCGATACTAACAAAATGTCATCAGCATACATAAAAACATAACAGTATTGAAAACATTTAACCAAATCGTTTACGTACACTAAGAACAAAATAGGACCTAAAATTGAACCTTGGGGAACCCCAGCATTAACCCCTCGTTCGTGACTGAAAACGCTTCCTACCTTTACCCTAATACGACGATTTGTTAAATAGTTTTTAAACCAACTCAAAATGGGTCCACGAATACCAATTCGCTCTAAACATTGCAACAATTTAGCATGATTTAGTGTATCAAAAGCTTTGCTTAAATCTACAAACATAGCAACTATGTGCATGTTATCATTTAATTTGTTATTAACTAAATTTGAAAATTTCACGAGCAGATCAGTGGTACTCTTGCCTTTTTGAAACCCAAATTGATTGGCGTTAATAATTTTAAATTTATCTAAATAGTTGCAAAGTGCGTCCGCTACCACACGCTCCATTACCTTCTCAACCACCGAGAGCAGTGCAATTGGTCTGTAATAATAAAAAAAAAAATAAAAATAAAAATAATAATAATAATAATAATAATAATAATAATAATAATAATAATAATAATAATAATAATAATAATAATAATAATAATAATAATAATAATAATAATAATAATAATAATAATAATAATAATAATAATAATAATAATAATAATAATAATAATAATAATAATAATAATAATAATAATAATAATAATAATAATAATAATAATAATAATAATAATAATAATAATAATAATAATAATAATAATAATAATAATAATAATAATAATAATAATAATAATAATAATAATAATAATAATAAAAATAATAATAATAATAATAATAATAATAATAATAATAATAATAATAATAATAATAATAATAATAATAATAATAATAATAATAATAATAATAATAATAATAATAATAATAATAATAATAATAATAATAATAATAATAATAATAATAATAATAATAATAATAATAATAATAATAATAATAATAATAATAATAATAATAATAATAATAATAATAATAATAATAATAATAATAATAATAATAATAATAATAATAATAATAATAATAATAATAATAATAATAATAATAATAATAATAATAATAATAATAATAATAATAATAATAATAATAATAATAATAATAATAATAATAATAATAATAATAATAATAATAATAATAATAATAATAATAATAATAATAATAATAATAATAATAATAATAATAATAATAATAATAATAATAATAATAATAATAATAATAATAATAATAATAATAATAATAATAATAATAATAATAATAATAATAATAATAATAATAATAATAATAATAATAATAATAATAATAATAATAATAATAATAATAATAATAATAATAATAATAATAATAATAATAATAATAATAATAATAATAATAATAATAATAATAATAATAATAATAATAATAATAATAATAATAATAATAATAATAATAATAATAATAATAATAATAATAATAATAATAATAATAATAATAATAATAATAATAATAATAATAATAATAATAATAATAATAATAATATAAAAACCTTTTATAATTGGTAATTCACTCCAATGTACCTGTAATATTTGCATAATCCATTCAAGTTTGACGCAACAGCAGTGCGTAGAAATACATGTTACCACTATAAAAAATATCCTGACTGAAATCTTCGTAGGCTATCTATCGAATGTATATCCACTTATATTTGTATCAAATACTAATTTTTATTGTGATTTATGGGAACAAAATAATAGACGGGCTTGGTCTTATCAGGCTTGTGTGTGTGTTACCCTCTCCACAACTCGAGTCCGCTGTTATCTTTCGTTCTGCACCTGCGTCGGATCATATTTCAGAACATATCTTATCACACTCGTAGGTCGACGGCTGACATCACAACACACCAGAAATGACCGCCAATACAATTTATCGACTGATGAATTAACAGAATATTCAAATTTATAGTGATTGTATGTGTTTATTTTCATTATTTTATGGATACCAAATTTCGAATCTCGATTCTATTGTAAAAACTGACCGAGCTACACTTGTTTAAAGACTAAAGAAAACAAACTGGAAATCTGAATTGCTTTATACAATCTTAGATGATAAATGATACAGGACCGTGTTCAAAGTTGCCGTTGAATTACTTCTAATTTACTGTACGATTGTAACAAGAGACTAATGAGTAATGAATGATATTTGCCCCGAACTAGAATGGAACCCGTGTACGCCAGCTTGGCGGTCTAATTATGATCTTACGATCTGAAATAATCGTGGGCCACAAGAACCATAAATGTGTAAATTGCTACGTTCAGCAATTAGATGAGCTCTTATGCCAGAGCATTGGTACGTTATGTCGGAGTGCGCTGGTTCGATCCCAGTCGGGGAAAACTTATGACGATTGCTCCATATACATACAATTAAACAGTACACTGGTTTTGTAGCTAAATGAAGCTATATATTATATAACATGGGATTAGGTATAAAAAATACGCACTCTTCACTAGTGACAGCGTCGCCAACAGGTGTGCGTGTGGTTATCCATGGACCCAAGTACAATTGTGAAATGCAACTGACAATGATTCCCAATAATTCGTTACTTTCACATTTTTAGTTATTGAATACGGGTCTGAAGTAAACTGTGTAATAGGCAACCTATAGACACAACGTAATAACACAACGCAAACAAATTAATATCTACAAAAAAATCACTAAACACAAAAGAAACCACAGTAGGCTTATAAGTCTATAACATAAAAGCCATACGTACATAACCCGTCATACCCCCCCCCCCCCCCCCCTCGTCATGTACCCGTTGCTCTGTAATCTAGAACGCTACAACATTGGTCTAAGACAAATCTCAACTTTGTTTTGGTACGGATGTTCCTCGTAAGACACAGGACACTAGGAGCACAGCTAGGAGTGTTTTCAATTTTCATTGAGCTTCAAATCTACAAAAACACAGTCCAACTGAAGAGCATTTACCAGACCCACATTTGCGGGCGTTTCACCGCCAATGCAGGTGCACAGTTTAACAAAGCAACATTCTCAAATTTTTACTCTGTGGATATAAAAAAAAACAATTCCGTTCCGATAAAAAAAACTCACAAAAATATGAATTAAAATATATTTTTAACCATAATTAGACCAAAGTTTGGCCAGTTATGGGGGAAATTAGAAACGAGATAGACGGATTTTTCCAAAGCTACAACCTAGCTAATAGTCTAACGAAGAGTACAGACCCAAGCATATTGCTTTATTAAAAAAAAAAAAAAAACAGTACTTGATCAGAAAAAAACTATGTAATGATTTGAGTCAACAGAAAACAAAACCAAAACACTCGAAATGTTCAATGCGAGATGAAGGGAGACGAGGACAAAATCCCTGTTATCCGAGACCATGCAGTCGACCGACCACTTTGTAGCGATAAGATAACTGACACCGAGGGGGGGGGGGGACGCTTACGCTAGTCAAGAAAACTACTTTCTGTCGTGAAATGATAAAAAAATTAAAATTCACATTCTAATTTAAAGAACACTTTTGTAATAACAATGCAATTTGAATGGAAGTTGTAGCGTAATTAGCAGTGCAGCTATAAATAAAATGCGTTCTTGCTTCATTGTGTGAATTGTCATATCAAGCTGAACACACTTTCCTGTTATCTGAGACCACGCAGTCGTCGGCCACTTTGGAGCGATAACCGACCCCAGCCTTCCGCCCGCATTCCTCTGTGCCCATGGACAGAAGACGTCTTCCATTCATAGACGTCTGATAAGTTGCCGGCATCCAAATTCAAACCCCGCGTAATTTTGACCAGTGGCGCCTAACTAGCGGATTTGCTTGGTACTAGACGTAGGTATCACCACACGTTAATGTAGATACAGCGACTTTGCACCAGTGGCGTTGCATAGACGTAGTTTATACTCCCCCCTCCATGTAGCCCCTCTGTTTTGTAATCGTTACCTAGGGAGATTGATCATAAACATTACATCCCAAATCGTAAGTTTTTCTTGTATATTGTGAAAAATCGACCCCTACCAACATTTTCGAGCACAAAAATGAACAAGAAAGAATTGCTAATGGTTAGAGATGCAAGTTTTTCGCAATGCGCGATAAAACGAAAAGTGTAACAAAACACTCTAGAGTGCTGGTTTTAACATTTCTTTACGTTATGCATCACTGGGATTCAGATTCAAATCGCGAAATAACACCATAAAATGCTTATAAAACGAATTATGAGTTTATTCCCGATATAACACCATAATTGCCACTTTCTAGCAAAATAACACCATTATTAACATAATTGGTAATTTTGTATTCCCTTCTGTTCAAATCTTCACAAGAATTACGAGATAAAAAGCAAAAATAAGCCGTCCGCATCATCACCACTTACTTCTCTGCAGTCTAATCTAATCTTTGACGCCCATCATTATGTATACATTTAGGGCCATACACATATAATAGTTTAGAAAATGTAACCTTTTTTTAGTTTTATCAATGATTTGATGTAAAAACGTGATTTTCGATTACAAAAACAATAACACCACAAAACACCATAATTCTCAATTTCTCAAACGAAAAGTGAAGAAAAATAAAACCATTTTCTTGCATCTCTACTAATGGTTCATTATTGCACCACCCAAATATGGAGTATCTTTGATATTTAAAAATAGATTTTGGTCGATTTCGCAACCGTAAACATGATGGGGTAATGGTATATATAGAATATCTAGAGTAAACTGTCATCACCTTCATCAAACTGCATGTCTACATTGCCAAATATTAACGGGCATGGCCACTTATCATAAATCTACATGTTTGTAATAGTGAAAGGTGTGTCGAGTGTACCTGGCATAAAAAGGTTTCCTTGAGTACTGGAAGCTTTTATCTGTATTATCGTAAACTGAGAATAGCGAAGGTATCGATTTTTATTTGGGTGAGTTCCGTAGTGCTACAATGATGTAAAAGTGTGCTATTTTTGTTTTCTGACCAACCTTCAAAAATACGAAATCATTTTCAAGACACATTGTGTGCCTACTATAAACAAAGCTTCAACATGAATGAAATCATCTGCCAACACTCTACAAGAATGCTGATAACTCACATTTATATTTTCAGTAACGTACACCCAAGTGATAATGCTGATAATATTTGTATACTGAGACCAATAAATGTATGGCGTATGCATTATTCGTGTAGATTTGATTATTAAAACGAAAGTTTGGTACTAGCAGTTATTAAATATCGTAAAGGCAGATACATTTCTGTCTTCTGAGAAGTGACTTATTTAGTCACTAACGCAGTTGGTAGGGTTGCATTACAATTTACATCCATTGCTTACTAAGCGATGCACAACGGACACTTTGAACACAACTTTGCCTACTCGACAAAATTTAGATTTTAGTTCTTGTTGTTGGTAACATGATTATTTTGTGATACGCTATACAGAGTTGATGGTGTTGGCATTATTCACTGAATGGTGCCAACTAGAGGGAAATAACATTCCCTAGGAGTGTGGTTTCATCATTGAAACTATATCAATAATGCGTATTAGCGATAAAGGGGGTTCACTGAACTTTAAAAGTCCCCACCATGGAATATATACCTGTATATACGAACAACAGACGAATATTCATCTTGTGGAGATAAGCCTCATCATTTTAGGATAAACTGTTACCGGAAACGATAAGTTGCATAGACAACCATTGTTGTCTAATGCGTTTTTCACCAGTCTAGCAAAGAGACGCCAGCTTACTAAAAATACATTTGCAGCTGAGCATCTGCTGAAGAATTTCAGGAAATGGTTGTTGAAAACCAAATCCGAAGTATTTGCTAAGGGTCTTCCGATAGATCAGCTAGCGATGCTCATTGCACAGTGTAACAGGTTTACAACACTCATTAAAAAAGGTTTTATTATTATAATAAATACAAAACAATTGCATACAACACGCTGAAAACCTTTGCAGCATCATCAGCCGAAAAGAAGTAATATAGCAACCAAAGAGTGAAAGAGTGGTACTGTATTTACATTTTATAACGTGTGGGAAATGAAAAATTATATTTTTATATTTTTCACCAATTTCATTTGCAGAGGTGGGTGTCCCACGCCAGTATATTTTCCAGGGGGGGGGAGGGGGATAGGCGCAAGCCCCCCTCGCGACGCCCATAAATGTCACTAGTAATTATTGTAACAGAAAGCTATACAAATAATCATTTTAATATTTTGAGTAACATTGATTACTTCGGAGTGGGCTACGCACGAAGGGTGTATGCAAATTAATGTTTTTTGTTTACAACAATTATACAAAACCCTATCATAGCTGCCATCCAAGTTGACCAATCACAGGCCAAACATGCGACGACAGACCATGTGTATAGTAACGTAAAACACACAGCATGGAAACCCGCAACTCTAAAACCTTCCGAACAATGTTCTGCAGTCATTGTTATACATTGTAAATATGACCGATGCTATTTTCAGCCAATTCTCTCCGTGATCATGACAGCTTGGGTACATTTTGAGTGCTCGATTGTTTGTGTTAGGAAACATGCAATGCCAAAACATTGAGCTGGTAATAAGTTACACTAACTTGCATTACTTTGTGGCCTCATAGACGCAACATTGCTTTAAATACAACACATAAACAGATTTACCGTAAAGAGGTGACGAAGGCAAAGTGGACTCATTACCAGTATATTTTCATCTCTTTATAGGATAGTAAGAGATTCCTCTTTTAAATTCAAGTCACTTTCATGACATATCTCATACTCATTCTCACTCATAATCAAATCTGCTATTGCTTATATCTATTCAAACGACCGTAGAGTGGAGAAATTACGGTTCTATGTCTACATCAGCCAAAATAAATATTTTGTATTATAAAATATAATGCTAGGTAGTGGGGGTGAGGGGGGTAGAGGTGTCTGTGAGTATACAAAACAACCCATGACGATAAAAACTCATTTAAATATAGACGAACGAAGTCAAACCAATCGAGTGTCTTCCAACATAGAAGATATTTCGTTCTCAACACGGTGTTGAGAACGAAATATCTTCTATGTTCGATCACCTAAAACGCATTTTCGACAATGTTTTCAGCTTTCCTTTGACGAGGCAAAGTTTCAGTGACGCAACATCATGTTTGTCAAACGAGTGTTCTATAATAACAATGCTATTTTGTATCGTGTGGGTGAGAGATGTGAACAGACAAGTTATAGAAGAAGTCGTGGCAATAATCCAAAGTGTCTTCTCCGTTGAGGGAGATTCATAATACGTGTCTGTAGAATGTTATTAATTACTTTTAAAGTGAGTTATTCGTTGTTATATTAGTGGCTGAAGGTACCAACACAAAAAACAAAAGAATGGAAATTTTATTTCATAGGATTATGGAAATATTTTGTCGAAGATTTGGGAGTTGTAAGGGAAAGTATCTATCCTGCTTTGAAAAATTGTGGCACATTTACTGTACATCAATGTGTTCACATTGTAACGCTACATTCTTTACGAATCTGAGCTAGAAAAACGTGTACAAAATTACAATACCATTCAAAAACTCAATATTTTCAAAGACACATGATTTCCGTTGAGCACTAATATTTTGCCCTAATTATCTCTTCTAGATCTTGCAAAACACCGTAGATAATTTTTTTGAGTGGGGATTTCAAATTGAGTTAGTGTGAGGTTGTTCTAAAAATATCTCATCACCCTCTCTAGATTCAAAATAGTCGTATACTACATTGTGCATAATAACTGCACAGATTATAAATAAGTCACGGGTACGATCTGTACATGCTTGGCTGCTGTGTTAGGTGAGATGCATTGTGTGTGTGTGGGGGGGGGGGGGGGGGGGGGGGGGTTAGAGAGAGGGAAAGACTTGTGAAAGAGGACAGGGTTGTGAAGTAAACGAGGAATGTTCTAAAATAAAAGCAACTAGTAGTTCTGGTCGCCTGAGCTCGTGGACATGGGAAAGCAACCTGGCGTCAAGAATAACCGTAAATAATTCTGATACAACAATTACTCACGCCTGTTACTACACGGCTAAGCAAACCTAGGGCTTCTCCTATTTATAACAGTATGACTAAAGCTCAATATTTTAAAGGATGAGTTGTCTTGTGGACTTTGCTTGGTCACTTCCGGTAAAGAGTTGCGTAACAGATCGAGTAACAAACTGAGTAATGGAATCATCTTCATAGTTACATTCTTGTATGTGCTTTATACATGGTCAAACTTTCCGTTCAACTTTTATGAAATCAATAAGTTTGATGGTTAGTTGAAACAAACGTTGAACACCCATTTAGACGGGCAGTCGAATTGAAGCAAAGATTCTCATGTAGGCTACACACTGCGAAGGCAGATGTAGAGGTCTTATACGGGTAATGGTCATCAGTAATCATTCGATGATATTACACATAAACATGGTTATTTTGATAATCCATCAAGTTTTAGGTAAGGTCTTCCATTTTCGTAGGACTATATCAAGTTGGTTCCCTGGCTCTACCGGTACCACTAACTACCATCAGTACATACAAAACCGCCTTAGATTTCTAGTTTAGTTGATACTGTCCCGTATAGTTAATACATGAATAATTTAGCTTCAATAACAGATGTAGACATTTTGTTTATCGAAGTCGCTTAATCAAAAAGAAACCGAATTGGTCTAATTGTATTTGGATATGTTGATGTCCCGTCATCTTAATTCAAAAGCTAACGTGCAATCGTTCTCCAATATGTCCAGCCAGTTATAAGCTAGCTCAGCTGAATTCTGGCACGCGACTTACTTGTATACACATCTCACTGATCATGTAAATAGTGCACCATTAACTGATGTGTTGACGAAATGCAATTTATCAACTAGTTGGAATAAAATCATCGGTTTTCCTCTTGTGTCATTCTAAAGACCGCGCAATTGCTTGTTACAATTTTTATTTTACTTTATTGTAATTAAGGCCAGTGTAGGGCACAGTGCCCTCTTTAGCCTGATGAGTGATGATTGATGACTGATAATGAGGAAGTCTGGTACCGGCACGTAGTCTACTCCTGTCAAAAAGTACCAAGGGGACCATCGGCTTTACGTCCCACCCGAAAGGACAATGTAACATTGGCCAATCATATAGGTTCATTCCACTAACATGACCAGGAAAAAAACTCTAATATTCTCAAATACATCCCAAAAATTTATATTTTAACACCGTTTTTCAAACCTATAATAATATGTTTGTTGTGTAGCGTTTAAACGATATTTTTACTGATTTTAATGTGTGAGCAACCATTTAGTTTCAACACGAAACAAACCGAGCAGTAGACGAGAAGAACGAAGCTGTTATACACAAGCTATCTACCTCTCCAATCTGCTTTAACCAACGGTAACTAGTGTTTCGGAGGAGAGCGGTCACCCACCCTCCTCCTGACCTAACCTGAGGTTGCTTCAACTTCAGTGTCCGTATGGGAACCGGCTAAGCGACCGCGGCTAAACCGTTGGTTGCATGTTGCAATGTTACACGTGTGATAAGCGCATTGCGTGTCTAGTGGGGAATCCCTTCAATACCGCTTGCATGAAGTAAGTAAGATTACAACAAGTCATTGGAAGTGACGGCTCGTACACATCGAACAGGGATAATCCTGCAATCAGATCAAGGCTGTATAGGACGGCCAGTTTTCACCTGTGAACATGTGTCTAAATGTTGCATAGTTTGTAAGGATGTACAAAACAAATGAAGACGACGATGCGTGTACAATGTACGACACAAACATTGAGAAACTAGCCACGGTCATTTCGTTTTACGAATTTGTATTTTAAAAAAACTATTTTTCAATTGTATCAAATCCTTTATTCATATTTCAATTCAAACAATGTAAAATTTAAGATATGTACATTATTCTTCCTGGGAGCAGAGAACTATTTTGCTTTTCCTTAAAGGTCAAAAGCGCCCTGTGAACCTTTACCTTGTAGTTAATACCTAATGCACAATATTCCTATAGTTTTAGACTATTGTGGCTAAGTATCAGTAATAGATTTAAAATGTCACTATATTCAATATTTCCATACTTTTTGATTATAGAACTCTGTCTTTTCTGTCTGTAGCTTCAAAATCAGCCTCACTAAATAATTATCATAAATATTTATTAGTAGTAACATCCTTGTGAAATAAATAAAGGCAACGTGGTTTGTTTTGATCTCTCAAGAGTAACTGGGCTACACATCTATCTAGTTTTTTCTGTTTTGTTACCGATGATATTTTTAGTACACTGGAAGTAGTCTGGCTAATTTTAACATTGATAAGCTTTATGATTGATGTTAGGGGCTTCTCTTAAAAGCTATTTTTAAGAAGAAGTACCGGTAGCTTCACTTTATTTAGTCCTTGAGGATCTAATAACAAGAAACGAATTATAATTTCGAACAAAAAGTAACAAAATAAATTAAAAATAACTCGTAGTTTGTTGTGTGTTTAGTATTTATTTGCCTCAGTTTGATGTGACGAGCAAGGCATAAGGTAAAATGACATGTTTTGAAAAATAAACGACTGACGTTCACATTTACAAAGAGCAAAACGAAGAAAGAACCAATAACGGTATTCACATTTAATAAACTCAACTGTTTTAGACCGAGTTGGTGGTTTGTTTAACTACTGGAGTGCGTACAAGACAAGGCGGCGAGAAATAAACACAAAAAAAACAAAATATGTAGATGCAGGAAAGAAATTAACCAATTCCCGCATCGTGAAATTCTTTTACGGAGAATCGGATAGTTTTCGGAATGCTCTAAAAGTTCGTATATGAAACAGAAATATCCATCGAATTAATATTAGATTTTAAATAATATTTGTAACCACCAAGTGTCAATAATTTGTGATCTCACACTATCACAATGACTTGAATAAACCGAGCGTAGCTAAAAATTTGCTTTATTGATTTTGGTGGCACAAAAATGAACTAATGTACAGTTGATGTTTGACTGTCAACTGTTGAATATGTAAAAGGCGGAGACAATGGGTACCGCTTAGCAGCGCCATCTCTTGACAGTTGTAGTAGCGTACGATTGATGTAGTTTATCGGTAAAGTAATACCGGCCAGCAGGTGTGGGACAAACTCGCGCTTCAAAGCTTCTTATACAATGTGGCACTCGGCCAATCAGATCGCACTAATTAGACACGTGGATTAACACGTGCGAGGAGGGGTTAACCGTACACGTGTCTGTTTGGGGCGTCAAAGCTTGTCCTTGGAAGATTAAGAGGACTCGCTGAGGTTAGCGCGGAGGCAAATACAAGCACTGAGACGACTGATTTTTTCAGTTAAACGATTACTACGATAATTTTCATATTTGGTCATATCCTTAATTAAGAAACGATATACTCGCTCCAGTTAACACATTTTAAAAACAGTCACCCAATTTTTAGTGAAAAATTGAGAAACTTCTTGATTTCACTCAACTTTCCCGAAATTCGTTTGCTTATTTTAAATGACTGGAATTTTTTTAAACATATTTTCGAACAACAACAAGCAGCTTAAATCAACCTGAGTGCAAATGTTAACTTTCAAAACTCTCGGTTAAATGGTTCAAAGGGAATTTTCCTTTTACAAAACGCATGTTTTGTGTTCCAATTTATTTTATTCTCTCGGCCGCTACCTCGCCCTAACGGTTGAAAGGCGCAGCGCTTGCAGCCGAGGTTTGAACGCTCGAGACGTCTCCTATTGGCCGGCGGGTTTCACCTCCCCGCGCACCGCGCACCGAAACTATCCGTGCAACAGATATCATTATCAGCTCGAGTCGAGCGTGGTTTCTGGCGATGGGATGGGAGAGAGCCAAGCTGCCTAACGTTAGATATGGAGTATGTACCAGTACCAGAGATGGGCAACCAATCAAGTCTATTGGTACTGGTACGCCAGCGAATTTCAAAGTCTCATTGTTGAGTGACTAATTACTAATTAGACTCTCAAAGGTCTCATTCCACACTTTGCAGACTTGGTAATAGCCAGGCCCGTAGGAACTCTAAATCAAGTGGGGGGGGGGGGGGGGGAGGGAGAATTGTGAGCGCGAAGCGCGGATAACTCGCGGGGTCTAGGGCGGAGCCCCAGCCTCCGGAGGCCTTTTCGCCGACGGCGAAAAATTTTATTGCTATATTAGTTATTTCTCGATTTTTAGGCTTAAATAAATACGTTTTGAGGGCCCTAACCCGCCTCTTCCCTAATTACGTCACTGACCTCAAGCACCCATTCGCTTTTATTTTGTAATGCTACAAAGTACAAACAAAGGCAGAGGAAATGTATCTTGTGTCGAAGATCTTGGCTTTCTCCGGGGCGTGGGGCCCTCTGAGTTTCTGCAAATATTATTTTCTCTTGTGAAATATGAAATTTAGTTGGTGAATGTTTACCCGGGTATCCGTGTGGTATTGTATGTCGGAATGTGCCTAACACGCTAAATTGGGTGGGTCACAGGAAAAAGTGTGGGGGGGGGGGAATCTCCCCCCATTCCCCCCCCCCCCCCTTCCTATGCGCCTGGTAATAGCATTCAAAGACAATGAGTGGAGACACAAACTGTTGATGAAGGAAATTACAAAAAACTGTCCCACGTAGGACCAGAACCTACGTTCCTCGGTGTTTTATGCTTGGGAACTGCCTGCACTTGCAGTCCCCTGCACTCTTATCATATGCGTTTCCGCGGACGGCTGTGTATACTTTAAATAATTAATGGTATTGTTTGATGATGGGAGAATAAAAGAATTACTTTCATTCTAATACAAAAATGTGTTTACATGTAAATGGAAGTACACTGTGTTGTCCATTGCACTACTTTATAGGCTCATTTTAAAAGCTCCTGTTGATAGGCCTACGTATAGTAGTCCTAAGCTTACATTAATTGGCTTTTGCATAAGAACACGAAGTGTTTATAATAATTAGTCATCTGTGATAACTGTACGTGCCACCCATAAACTTGGTTTGGAGGGGGGGGGGGGGGGGGGAGGTTGAAGGTGGACCCGGACGCAAAAGTATTATATTTGATGATAAATAATGTATGAGCAAAAGTGAAACAGCTGGGCTGTCTGATACTTTTCAATTTTGAAATTGGCCGAGGGTTGTTTGTAAACATCCCGGATTATCCATTGAGAAACACTTCGGAAAAGTACTATTATGATTAACAGTGCAGGGAATCAAACCAGTGACCTTTCAAACTAGTGGTGCATGCTAGCGAAACACTATTTCTATAAGAAAAGCTAATACTAGTTTTGTTTCCCTTATCAATGCGCATAGACTAATTTAAGTTTATTGAGTGACCCACAAAGCGTACCTCACAAACCTCAACCCAAAGTTCGCAAGGAAAGGTTGATGCATAATGACTGTGTTCGTAAGTATAAGATATAAAGTTAAAAAAAACTTACAACCCGTATCCGTTGTGAATCGGATCGAGGTATATATTTGGCTTGTCGGGCCGGGCGGACACACGAAGAACTGTGTTATGTATGCAATCTACCATATTGTTGGTTTGGTATACGCACACACATTGCTTTGTTTATAACGTGAGTGTGTGTGTGCGGGGGGGGGGGAGCAGACTGCCAATACACATCACAAATAATTTTCAAACATCAACACAAACTAAATTCAAAGTTTCACAAATCTAGTAGTTTGCATTACGTTGCACAGGAATTGATAAAGGCAACTATTATGTGGGGGGGGGGGGGGGGGGGGGGGCTCTATTACGATAAAATATGTAATACCGATCGAGATCCGGCTAATGGTTAGCAAACAAGTCGCTAATTCGGGAGATCGCAGGTTCGATACCCGCTTTACCGGCTGGCTATCTTGACTGAAGTTTAGCCTCAAGGTTTTCGCAATCATAGAGGCGAATGCTGAAATTGAGTCATACCACGGTCATACGAATAGCTCTCGGGCAATCTTCCACAACTAACCAAATACCACAGTAAATGTCACCTGAAGAGGGCCAAGTTGTGCAGGTCCTACCAACAATTACGATTATTACTGATACGCCTGTTATAAGAGCCTCATCACAGATAACAAATTAAAACAAATTAAATTTGTATCTGCATGGCCTCATGCATAATCATATCCCAACTGTAAATGGTTTGTGAAGTTCTGTGTTATTTCGTGTGTGGTTTAAGTAAGCAGTGCAATCTGCCATCTTCACATATCACAATAAATAATGCACCTACAAATTTAAAACAACAATAAGACAGATTCTATGTCGACGCATCCACGGCTCAGACACAACCAACGATCGTAATAGTCATAAGCTTCGCAGCTGACTACCTTTATGACATTATGGCAATGAGCGTATAATTATTTGATTGTATATGAGAAGTGACATCTTACATAAGCGTTGAGGCAGTTCAAATATATTATTGTATTTGTGTAATTCAAATATTGCGTGGCCTCGTTACCGTAGGTCCAAGCTAGTGAATTTAAATTTCTTATGACCTTACTACGTAATGTATAAACATATTAAAAATCACTAGCATGTGTTTATAAACACGTTTTCATATTACATCCAACTATTAGTCTATTAGATTGCAATGAGTGGGAATAGACATTATCAATATTTTGATACCTGTTTCACGTTACCTATCGGGACCACAGAAAAAACTGCTATGAAATTGCTACTGCATTTGTAATTGGTATTCAGCATAGGCACACTCATAATTGTCATACAGAATCGAAATGTCTTGGGCCGGAGTTAACGTCTGCAGACTCATAATGTGTTTACTTTGGGTTAGTCTGTTAGAAGGTCAACCCAGTTGTGGACAAAATGTGTAATGTAAGGGCCAGTTTTTATCAGTCAGTGATTAAGCTAACTAGGGATTTTGAGAATGCTATCATACTGTTAGTAACCAAATATCAAATACATCCTAATTACTCTTATCAAAGTGTTAGAATTCATATTCCAGCGACTTTAAATTCGTATGTAGACTACATTGTATTTGGTATAGACAGATCATTGTTCTCTAAACGTTGCATAATTTAAAATCTTTGTAAGCTTGACAAATGATTAAATAATAGCCAACCAGAATAAACATACATATACTATTTTATTTCCTATTTATCAAACATTTGGGCTTATGAATTCAATAAATTATAACTAAGTTGCGGGTTTTTTTAAAATTGGTATCATATACAAAATTAGTTTGAACTAAAAAATATCATTTTGAATATATGTTTAGGTTGTAAATACATTTTACATTGACAATATTGGTAATAGCCCCGGTTGCACTAAACACTGATTAAAAAGTGATTGAAAAACCGGCCCTAATAATTGTAATCGACCTTTTAATGTAAATACTAGAATTTGTTACGCAAACGTTCAGAAGCCACGTAAGTTTAAATTGGTTTATAGTGCTGATTTGGGTTGCTTTGCCATTGTCACCGTGACATTCAAGCAAAAGTAACGTAATGTAGCAGTATAGGTACTACAATTGTAACACAATGGTATTATTTTAATTGTTTGTGCAAAAGATGCACATTTCTCACTATGACAAATAATGATTATTACTACATGTTGTGACCCGCACGTCTCTTCTAGGTTTATTTTATTTCGTATAGTTTTGTTTCTAGTAATAGACACGTGATATTATTATTATAAATATTCGACACGCAATGACTTGGATAAATTCTATGTGATTTAGAACGGACGAACGTCCTATAGCAACGAAGAATTCAATAAATTCAAAGTTGTTCTGAATCAGCCTTGTTGATTCTGGCATCTGTCCACAGATGTTCGCACTGTCCAATCACAGGTTCATATGTTTACATATTTGAAATATAGATCCTTGATTGGTTAATATCGTTCACTCGTCGATGGTGTTCGGAGCCTACAGGGTTGGTTTAGTCACTTTAGTTAAAGTCCCCCACTGAAAATCAGTCTTGTTACTGAGATGGGTAGAATCTATAAATACGAATGTATTTTATTTTATTTATTTAGAACAGCATTGCTTGATAAAGGGAGAAAGACAGTGGCGTAGCTTTCCCCGGGCAACAGAACCTGGTGGGCCCCTAACATATACTCGTAAACGTAATTTTGTATTGTGTCCGGGATTATGTTCATTCTATTTTGACGCTAGTCGACTAGACATCGCGTCGGCTAATACAACAATTGTCCATTGTTGTTAATTATTGTCACTGATTGTTGGTTTAGTCTGCTAGCTAGTCGAGTAGATTTATACTGTATAGACTTGTTTTTTACATGAAGAGCAACAATAATGAAAACTAGGATCTGGGACGAAATTGTCAATAGCAAAATTAGTGTTACAAAATTCAACTTAAATGGCATAAATTCACCATTGATTTAGAGCTTCCAATTTCTAACTAACCGGATATCGAACGAATTGATTAGGTGATCGTAATATATTCTTTTCTTCTGAGTGAGCTATTTTCGATCGAAAGTGTTCTATTCCAATGCATTATTCAAAATTGTGAAAAAA
The DNA here is from genome assembly GCA_945910005.1 of Isoperla grammatica. NCBI lineage: Eukaryota > Metazoa > Arthropoda > Insecta > Plecoptera > Perlodidae > Isoperla > Isoperla grammatica. The sequence continues at coordinate 5,867,378 of OX246741.1, forward strand.
GCGTTCTGAACTTGCAACAGTAACTGGTATAGTGTTAGGAAATTACCATCAATGCTGTTCACAGAACAAACATCAGGAAAGTGAAATATGCAGTATTTTGAAACTACACTTTTATAGAAGCAAGATTTACAATGTCACTTACAATGTCAATTGAACACGACCGAAATGAGATGATCCGCACCGGCAATTATTAATTTAATAGTTGTTGGTATGAGTTTCGAATTTTATTGAAGCTTAAACAATGATAGGTTTCCAACTCAAGCCAGTCTAGAAACCGGGCCCCTCTAGAGGCTAGACCACGGGCCCCCGGGCTTCGCCCGGGCTTTTCCTATACGCCACTGGAGAAAGACTGTCATGAATATTTTGGAAGTTACATCAAGTTACAAACCGCATGGTAACGGGGGAGCGCGAGTGTTTCCGAGCAGTTGCTATTATCATTGAGTTTATTATTGTACACAATTTTTTTTTTTAAATTACTACACTAATAAACTCAATTTGCTATTATGCTGGTGCATTTGTGTTGACGTGATAAGAACGAAGGTGCGTAGACGCGCTATCTAATTTATTGCTGTCTGTTGGATAAACATAATATTTAGTATATTATAAGTACAGTAGTATTATGAACTTATCATAAGTATTGGTTTGCACAAACACTGTTAAAATTCTGTGAAGTTGAAAAACCACGCAACTTTACAATAGCTTTTGGGTTTATTTGCCCTTATGATTGTACTGTTACATTGGTATAGGTATTTATTTAATGTAAATCTTGCTACACAGAGGCCTTATTTTACGCCCATATTCTTGAGTTTAATTTTAATTTTTGCAAAAGAAACGCAATCTCACCATAAGTATGCCTACTCATGATTGATTAATATTATTGTAACCCATATTTGTCTTAGTTCAACTTACTCCGAATAGTATTATTTATATTTATTTCTCGTAGTGGAAGGCTATCTATTATAACTATTCTGTGAACAATATTATTGAGAAATTGAATGTAATGTAGATGCAAGAAGAACGACTGGCATAATCATTGCTTGATGAAGTGAGGGCTATCTCCGTAAATATTTTTAGTTCAATACAGTTACAAAACGCGAAGTGACGGCCGACGGGGAAGCGAATGTATTTCCGAGCAGTGGTCGCTGTTGTAAGCGAGACTCATCGACCATCACACCGCCACCGCGTGAGATCAACTGGTGAGGTCACGTGACGCGCGACAGATCTCGCCCGTAAAAGCTACGGGTAGAGCCGATCAGAGCCGAACTTGAGCGACCGTTTCGCTAGTCTCCGCCCACCAGGCATCTACAATATTCGTTATCTTCGCCGTAACTTCCAACGCGGAGTTGGCCTCGTCTCAGCGAGCCCTCTTAATGTAATGGTGCTACATGTCGTTTTCATATCGGTAAGTGTTGAACGAGGGATTTTTTTATTTTTTATTTATTTATGAATTGACCCCATACAGCATTTTGTGTTAACAGTGACCAGTATAACAACGGATGATTAACAACGATGCATGAAGATGAAGAAGGGAGGAGGGGAAGCCTGGTACCGGCACGTAGCCTACTCCTGTCGATTTGTCGATTTGTTCCTCAATGCGGAGTTATACATTGTAAAAATGTTATTTCGCGTTTAAATGACGGGCCCCAAACACTTGTCGGTAAAAGTAAGGAACACTATGTAAACTGAAATCAGGGAATTCAGGGAAGTATATGTTTTAATTTATTTATATCAATTGCGTTCGTTAGTCTCTCAACAAAAACCTTTATAACATTTATATGATTTTTCTTCTTTTTATTTTGATTTACATTGTATTTAAAAATGTATATGATTGAAATGTCAGAAAAAGTAAGAGAATCATAACATATATAACACACGCACATTATCATTATGCATTATACAGTATGCGACTTATCTCACACATAAACTAAGGGAGCTAAGGAAGTTTCTAATTTTCTCTTAACTGAGATATGTTTGGTTTGGTCGTGTCTTGTAAAAAATATATCTTTTGGAAAAATGTTTGAATAGCAAAACCAACACTAACAAAATATTATCTCTTAAGATTAGTAACTATTTTTTTGTTACATACAGGAGTTACCACGTTTTGAATAGATAAGAGTCTAGAGAATACATGTTTCGTCATTTTTCGTTCGATCCTAGCCCTATCGTGTAGCTTCAATGTTTTTCTAATGCAAACAAGCTCCACTCGTTATTACATAACTACACCACGAGATTCAACAAACTGAAGACATCTTTCTCCCAAAGCAAACCACTCATTCTTCAGTCATCGCCAGGACTGATGAAAACCTGATAGAAACATTGAGATATCCAGTTCATCAAACAACCTATGATGTTTATATTATCTCAAACAGAGGTTTCATCATGTTTGCGTCAAGAGACGATACACGTCATTTATGCGATACGGGTACATAAAAGAAGAAGAAGAAGAAGAAGCTAGTCAAAGGGAAGCAACAGAAAAAGATTATGATTGGTGGGACGGTGTGATTCACACTATACCGTTCGGTAATATGGAAATAGAATTTCTGTTTTTGTCGAATCAGAATTTCCGTTGTCTATTTGAGTTCGTGTTTTATTTTAGTCGCTTCGAAACGGCATTCTGTTTTTATGACGAGTGTAGACAGACCGTGGATAAATACTTCCTTCGGTAATATTACGTAGTTCTATCGCTAGAGGTTGCCTTGTCTTACTATTTGGTAATACTTGGGTTGAGTTTCATTGAAGCGTATTCAACAATAGTTAGTTCTCTAGTTAGTTGTCACAACAGTAGTTGTAAAAGGTTGTTACCTCGCCCCAACCGGGAATCGAACCCAATATCTTTTGAATTGACTTTTATAAATGGGTGGCGCCTCAAAAAGCGGTGGAAATAACATGGAAAAAATAAACAACAACAATGTGATGGAGTTTATTTGTAACTAGTTTTACAACTTGGTAACACAAAACTTCCAATTTCTTTACGAATCTATTAAATTAAATTTTTTTATTTTTACGAACTCAACAAAGGTTATGTCTGAGATGGCAACAAATGAATGGAATGAAGGTCTACAGTTAAATCATTAAGGATGTAATGATAAGATATACGTCGTAAAGGTATACCTGGTTTAAGTATTGAATAGCAATCAAACCAAAACCAGGAATTAAAATCCCAAACTCTAGACGGCTCAGTAGTCAAAAGTAGTATACATAAGTCATCCAACAAGCATGTAAAATACTCCACTCAGATTTGCTGTGACTTTCACAATACATTAATTAAGATCAATAGAACTTTATGAAACTTTCGAAGCCAGCCTTAAAACCCAGTTTCACAAAACTTTTAGTCCAGAGATTAGGCGTTAATCGGAGATTTTTTCCGAAAAACCCATAGCGGCTGCATACTAGAAGACGTGTCATGCATTTTATATGTTATGTGTTGAAACCATGGTAACCAATGGCCAACCAACCACATTATGATATCTGAGATTAACAAAGTTTTGTGAAATTGGACATAAATCACCGAAATATTCAAACATTCTTTTTATTTGTAGTCTCTTGCCTGTTCCCAACAAAAACAGAAGACATTTTACTACAGGATTCACTTGTTTCACTGATGATAATATATTGTATAACTTGCTCGTTGCACTTGGTAGCAACGAATCAGAATATCCGTTTGAAATCGTTGGTTGGTAGCTGAGGATATTCTATTTACGGCACGTTTGAATTAGTGAGTTGTGAGTCTTAAACTCGGAACTAATTAACAGCTGGCGGTGGTTTATAGACGGCAGTGGCTGGTAACAGTCTTATAGATGGCGGTGATTTTAAGTGCACCCATTGGTGGAGGTGCCGGGTTGATATTTAACCCACGAGTAATGTCTTCCTGATCATAATCTATATTTCTAATTTCATTGTTATTATAGGCTATCCAAATCAACGGTTGTAATGATTACATTCAAAACCACAATAGATCAATGCAGATATACTTGTTTATATGTTACACTTTGATTCAAATATAAAACGATGTAGATTTTTATAATCTATGAATAACTCATTTTAATTAATTCTGCCCATCTATACGTGTGATAAGCGTATCTTTTTATGCAAAATACGAACTGGTTTGTCATTCTGTATTGACTGTGTTAGTATCCCTTTAAAACTAACATGGCTTCCCTTGCGAGGGGGGAGGGGGGAGAGTTTGACATATGTCATGCAACTTGTCATTGCTTGATATGATTATAGATTGTAAGTAAATCACACACGTAATCATTTTCTCATTTGTCAGATATAAATATAATATGGCTTCACTAGGAAGTAGTTTAATATTAATGCGACTTGTTGTTGGTGATTGCAGGCGATTCTGTTCTACACACCGCGATGGCTGTGGAAGAACTGGGAGGGGGGTAAGATCCACGCACTAATGATGGACCTCGACATCGGGATCTGCTCAGACGTGGAGAAGAAGCAGAAGAAGAAACTACTACTGGAATACTTGCTGGAGAATCTCAAGTATCACAACTGGTGGGCCTATCGGTACTTCTTCTGCGAGCTTTTGTCTCTAGGCAACGTCATAGGTAAGACCTGCTCTCTAGTATCACAACTGGTGGGCCTATCGGTACTTCTTCTGCGAGCTCTTGTCTCTAGGCAACGTCATAGGTAAGACCTGCTGGAGAACCTTAAGTATCACAACTGGTGGAGGTAAGACCTGCTCTCTAGTATCACAACTGGTGGGCCTATCGGTACTTCTTCTGCGAGCTCTTGTCTCTAGGCAACGTCATAGGTAAGACCTGCTCTCTAGTATCACAACTGGTGGGCCTATCGGTACTTCTTCTGCGAGCTCTTGTCTCTAGGCAACGTCATAGGTAAGACCTGCTACAGAACCTCTAGTATCACAACTGGTGGGCCTATCGCTACTTCTTCTGCGAGCTCTTGTCTCTAGGCAACGTCCTAGGTAAGACCTGCTACAGAATCTTTAGTATCACAACTGGTGGGCCTATCGCTACTTCTTCTGCGAGCTCTTGTCTCTAGGCAACGTCATAGGTAAGACCTGCTACCTAGTATCACAACTGGTGGGCCTATCGGTACTTCTTCTGCGAGCTCTTGTCTCTAGGCAACGTCATAGGTAAGACCTGCTGGAGAACCTCTAGTATCACAACTGGTGAGCCTATAGGTACTTCTTCTGCGAGCTCTTGTCTCTAGGCAACGTCATAGGTAAGACCTGCTGGAGAACCTCTAGTATCACAACTGGTGGGCCTATCAGTACTTCTTCTGCGAGCTCTTGTCTCTAGGCAACGTCATAGGTAAGACCTGCTGGAGAACCTCTAGTATCACAACTGGTGGGCCTATCGGTACTTCTTCTGCGAGCTCTTGTCTCTAGGCAACGTCATAGGTAAGACCTGCTCTCTAGTATCACAACTGGTGGGCCTATTGGTACTTCTTCTGCGAGCTCTTGTCTCTAGGCAACGTCATAGGTAAGACCTGCTACAGAACCTCTAGTATCACAACTGGTGGGCCTATCGGTACTTCTTCTGCGAGCTCTTGTCTCTAGGCAACGTCATAGGTAAGACCTGCTGGAGAACCTCTAGTATCACAACTGGTGGGCCTATCGGTACTTCTTCTGCGAGCTCTTGTCTCTAGGCAACGTCATAGGTAAGACCTGCTCTCTAGTATCACAACTGGTGGGCCTATCGGTACTTCTTCTGCGAGCTCTTGTCTCTAGGCAACGTCATAGGTAAGACCTGCTGAGAACCTCTAGTATCACAACTGGTTGGCCTATCGGTACTTCTTCTGCGAGCTCTTGTCTCTAGGCAACGTCATAGGTAAGACCTGCTGGAGAACCTCTAGTATCACAACTGGTTGGCCTATCGGTACTTCTTCTGCGAGCTCTTGTCTCTAGGCAACGTCATAGGTAAGACCTGCTGGAGAATCTCAAGTATCACAACTGGTGGGCCTATCGGTACTTCTTCTGCGAGCTCTTGTCTCTAGGCAACGTCATAGGTAAGACCTGCTAGAGAACCTCTAGTATCACAACTGGTTGGCCTATCGGTACTTCTTCTGCGAGCTCTTGTCTCTAGGCAACGTCATAGGTAAGACCTGCTGGAGAATCTCAAGTATCACAACTGGTGGGCCTATCGGTACTTCTTCTGCGAGCTCTTGTCTCTAGGCAACGTCATAGGTAAGACCTGCTGGAGAACCTCTAGTATCACAACTGGTTGGCCTATCGGTACTTCTTCTGCGAGCTCTTGTCTCTAGGCAACGTCATAGGTAAGACCTGCTAGAGAACCTCTAGTATCACAACTGGTGGGCCTATCGGTACTTCTTGTGCGAGCTCTTGTCTCTAGGCAACGTCATAGGTAAGACCTGCTACAGAACCTGTAGTATCACAACTGGTGGGCCTATCAGTACTTCTTCTGCGAGCTCTTGTCTCTAAGCAACGTCATAGGTAAGACCTGCTACCTCTAGTATCACAACTGGTGGGCCTATCGGTACTTCTTCTGCGAGCTCTTGTCTCTAGGCAACGTCATAGGTAAGACCTGCTCTCTAGTATCACAACTGGTGGGCCTATCGGTACTTCTTCTGCGAGCTCTTGTCTCTAGGCAACGTCATAGGTAAGACCTGCTACAGAACCTCAAGTATCACAACTGGTGGGCCTATCGGTACTTCTTCTGCGAGCTCTTGTCTCTAGGCAACGTCATAGGTAAGACTTGCTGGAGAACCTCTAGTATCACAACTGGTGGGCCTATCGGTACTTCTTCTGCGAGCTCTTGTCTCTAGGCAACGTCATAGGTAAGACCTGCTACCTCTAGTATCACAACTGGTGGGCCTATCGGTACTTCTTCTGCGAGCTCTTGTCTCTAGGCAACGTCATAGGTAAGACCTGCTAGAGAACCTCTAGTATCACAACTGGTGGGCCTATCGGTACTTCTTGTGCGAGCTCTTGTCTCTAGGCAACGTCATAGGTAAGACCTGCTGGAGAACCTCTAGTATCACAACTGGTGGGCCTATCGGTACTTCTTCTGCGAGCTCTTGTCTCTAGGCAACGTCATAGGTAAGACCTGCTGGAGAACCTCTAGTATCACAACTGGTGGGCCTATCGGTACTTCTTCTGCGAGCTCTTGTCTCTAGGCAACGTCATAGGTAAGACCTGCTACCTCTAGTATCACAACTGGTGGGCCTATCGGTACTTCTTCTGCGAGCTCTTGTCTCTAGGCAACGTCATAGGTAAGACCTGCTGGAGAACCTCTAGTATCACACCTGGTGGGCCTATCGGTACTTCTTCTGCGAGCTCTTGTCTCTAGGCAACGTCATAGGTAAGACCTGCTAGAGAACCTCTAGTATCACAACTGGTGGGCCTATCGGTACTTCTTCTGCGAGCTCTTGTCTCTAGGCAACGTCATAGGTAAGACCTGCTAGAGAACCTCTAGTATCACAACTGGTGGGCCTATCGGTACTTCTTCTGCGAGCTCTTGTCTCTAGGCAACGTCATAGGTAAAAATATATATAAATATATATTCTCATTAATCCGTTAATTTATTTGTATATTTATCACAATATTATGTTATACAAGCAGCGTGGGTTGATCAGGATGCCAACTGGTATTCATAGATAATTTATTTTTCTCGAATTCACTTTTATCTTCTTCTTCTTGCTAACACAGCCAGCAACATTGTTTGCGAGTTATCAATAAGCGAACTGCAGCCAATTGATGTGCTACTATTAATCAATGCTAGAGTTGAGTGTCAGGTTTTAGACGCTCATCAGAACTTACTTTGCTTTCTATCATGAGTGGTTCATGATGAATTGAACCAATTGGATGGTAGCAGTCGTTAATGTGATTAATGTTCTGATTAATTTTAAGAGATAAATTGTATTACCACCTTCTCTGAGGAACCTTCGATTTCTATCCGTTAAAATTGCTTGAATTGCTTTAAAATTGTAACAAAGTAAACTATAATATGTCATCCCGGATAGAATTTAGCGCTCTTTATTTTGATTATTATTTTGTTCCAATAAATACTTCTGTTTTTCAAATGTTCATATTTAACTATGAAAGGTTGTAGCAACAACACATTGCAAAAGTTAAATAAGAGCATTACGCTATACATTAAGGCATAGAACAATGAATCTTCTTCTCATTGGGTGAAAAGTGTTACTTTCATGTACGTTGGAATATTTGTGTTTAAAGAACTAGAAACATTTTGATGGAGAATACCACAAGAAAATAGTGCCGAAATTAAAAGCCATTAAATAGCTACGATGCTGGGGAATGTGGTGTTAACATTGTGAACGAATTGTGTTCCCGAGCGGTAACATTTCTAAAATAGTTGACACCATAACATGTTATCATATTCTACACTATCGGGATGTTTTAAGACAGACGGTTGGACTATATGTGGAAAACTGATTGTTCCCAATGCGTATCAGGGCCCACGAACATATTATACATTTTGCTTCGAGCGTATTATCTAGAGAGTTTGTTCTGTAGATAGATATATATTAGCATCACAATAACCACTATTTATTTACTGCAATTATGATTTTATAAAATCTATCAAGTCATGAATAAATGTTATTTTTGACAGTCTGCATCCCAGAATATTTTTAATGTATCTATAGATTGCAGCACATTCGCGACGGAGGGGGCTAGGAAGTTAAAAACTATAAATAATTGTTTTATTTTTATAAACAAATGTTATACGTGATTCGCAAAGTGAAAAATAGCTTATAATTTTTACTAAAAAACAATGTTGTAAACAACCTCATCGATTAGTTCGTCATATACGAGTGGTTCGTGAGTCGTGACCAATCAGCGGTCGGTATTTGTAAATGTGGCTCGCTGGTTTGGCCATGCACGAATACTATGACGAAAACATGAGTGAACCAGATGTTGAACTGTTTTGTTTGAAAGACACGTTTGTCCGTCCGCAGGTCAAATGTTCCTGATGAATCGCTTCTTCGACGGCGCCTTCCTCAACTTCGGCATCGACGTCATCACCTTCATGCAGAGCGACCAGGAGGATCGCGTCGACCCAATGATCGAGATCTTCCCCCGCATGACCAAGTGCACCTTCTACAAATACGGCGTGAGCGGGGAGGTGGAGCGTCACGACGCCGTGTGTATTCTCCCCCTCAACGTCGTCAACGAGAAGATCTACATCTTCCTCTGGTTCTGGTTCATCCTGCTAGGGGCGCTGACGCTCATGTGCGTCGTCTACCGCATCATCATCATCCTGAGCCCGCGCATGAGGGTCTACCTGCTCAGGATGAGGTTCAGGCTAATCAGGAGAGACGCTATAGACGCGATTGTGCGCAAGTCCAAGATGGGAGACTGGTTCTTGTTTTATATGTTGGGGGTGAATGTAGACTCTGTGATATTCCGCGATGTGATGCACGAGTTGGCTACGCGGCTGGGCCATCATCATCACCTTAGCAACCAGGATGCGTGACATAATGCTGCAGTCAAGTATGACGGGTAAGTCACAAACACTTCATTCACTATCTTCTTGAATAATGTGCAGATAGATTAATAGTTATTAGATTTTTATGTAAATAATGTGTTCATTAACGAAGAGCACATTAAAAAGAAACGCTGTCTTAGGTTATATCAGGCATCAACCAGAATTGTTCATATTTTTAGTAAGGGCTTTCTAGTAGGGGTTAAATTTTGTTAAATTATTGTTTTCACTTTAAAAAGTATCTCGTGTTAAAAGTTGAAGATACTGCATCAAGTTTATACTAAGATGTAAATAATGTGTCAACTTCAAATTACCCTGAGTATAATAATGCGATATCAAGTCTGTTGTGATAAAGGCTGATACACACACTCAGGTTTAAAGCTGTGATGTATGTCTATGTAGCGGTGCGCTTGCGAATTAAAGTATCGAGACGATAGATGTAAAATATCATTCAATTTTCCCAACGAATTATATACATGGGTAATGTAAACCATGATTATATTCCATATTAATTAAAACGGAAACATAGTAGAACAGGTAAAACTTTATAACCTACTACCTAGTTATTGGACTGTACACTGTTCCTTGTCACAACATAAAATTAAAACGCAATATTTCTAACCCTGATCAGAGCTCTTCAACAGGCTGTTGTAGAGCTCTGATCAGGGCTCGAAATATTGCGTTTTAATTTTGTTGTGACAAGGAACAGTGTACAGTCCAATTACTAGGTTCTTCTTATATATTCCATATTATTGACAATCGTGGCTCCACGGGATGGGGGGAAGGGGGGGGGGGTTGTAGACTAGAGAGCCTTGAACCGTGTCCCTCCACCTTTCAAGCTTTAAGGACATCATTGTCACCCACAAATGTAAAAGAAATAAAATAAAAATAGCCTAACAAAACTTCCATCACGTTGCATGCCTAAAGTTGTTGCTGCTCCGATGAACATTCTATTTGTGGCGCTCGGCACACATGGGCGGACGGAATGTAAACTAACTAACCACGCGAGCACATGGGCGCGTGTGCGTGTGCGTGTGCGTGTTAGTCACGTGTGATGCCACGTGTGTTGCCTGCCCGCACACGACAGGGGCAGCAGCGATTCAACGCTCGAACAGGCAGAGCCGGGAGACACTGACGTTAGGGGCCGTCCATAAATGATGTCACACTATATTTGGGGGGGGGGAGGGGGGTCTTCAACTTGTGAGAATATGTGATGGGGGGGGGGGGGGGGTAAGTCTTTCTGTGACATCCATGCATGCACTGCATATAATGCCATTTTTTAGTGCAGACTCTTTTTCAGTATTTTACATTTTTCAAATAATCCCACAATTTCACGCATTTCCAAATCTGGTTTTTAGTCACTAGAATGCGCCACCTGCTGAGTTTCGCCATGGACGAATGATCAGTAACTAGCAGCTGTGCAAATGTAAAAAATAAAGAAAATACAAATTTTTGATCTCGATGTGACTGATTTTGTCCCAGTTTTTTTTATGTTGGCATGTCGGGGGGGGGGGGGGGGAGGAGGAGTACTTTATTTTTTTGTGACATCATTAAAGGGGGGGGGGGGGCCTAATTTGGTCAAAAATTGTGTGACATCATTTATGGACGGCCCCTTATCCATAGACATTGATGGAGATTTTATTGAGATAAATGAAAAGAGTGACGTCTTGTGATAAGCGTGTGTATGTGATTTTGAATGTTTTCGATAAGAAAAATAGATTGTTTGGAAGCCTCGTGACTCCACGTGTCCGTATAGTCCTAACCGGCTCCACCAATCACAACGCGTAATAAGAAAGACAGGCTGTCCTGTCGTCTTGTCACCTGAGATGACAGCCTGTCAGAAACATAGAAATGTATTAAGAATGTCGACGTAAACCGCCTGAAAGGAAGGGATGTGTTGCGTTATAGAGATATATGTGAACGAAGCCAATGAAGAATATTAATTGATCTATCCAAATCCCGCACGGCACCGAAAAGGTTTTGAATATATTTAGTCACCCTACTATTAAATACCACGCTTGACGTAAATATCAAGATATTTAATTAACTTATGTCAACAGTCATAATTATTTGGCATAAAAATAACATGCTGCATATTTTCCTTTAGATAAACTATAATAAACGTTGTTGAATCACTAAACACTTAAATCTGTTCCTTTCTAACTTTAATAGTATAATACGAATCAATTAGCGATCGTGTGATATAGTTTGAGCTGCTATAAAGACGTCAAATGTGGTCGGCAAACTCAAAGAACTTCTCTGTCGAGAAAAATATAAACAATTATATCTCACTTCTGTGCGGATATTTATAACTTGTGTCTATCTGATCCCCGAAATGTATTTTTAAAAGTTTCTTAATGGATATTATCTCACCTTCCAGTTCAACCAACAGCGAAGCGAGAAATAGGAAAAAAAATACGAGGAAGATGGCAAAGACCCTAATTATAGACGAAATTAATGTGGTATTCGTGAGTTGTAACAGTAGCGCTCGTAAACTGGTCACATTTCAAAATGCAGGAGTTCCAGATGCCTAAAGTCTTACCGTGCGTCAACCGTTGATTTGTTTGTTTGTAGGCTATTATTTATAAATAACCATCAACCATAACTATTTAATTGTCAAATAAAGTTCAAATGGTGTGATTTCAGAACCTACTACTGTGGTGAAATGTAGAATTGTTATATATCCTTGTGGACGTCGTGATCACTTCTCAAAATAAGTCCTGTCCAACTAAATAATATAATTGTCAGTCAAGTTTCCCATAACTCTTGTTTATTCATTAACTCGTCTTTCGTCGCCCAGTTTACATAAATAAATTCTAAACGGGATTGAGTTGTATGCAATCCTATGCGGCGTTCACTCCTCGTAGGCGGACACAAACACAAACACAAACACAAACACAAACACAAACACAAACACAAACACAAACACAAACACAAACACAAACACAAACACAAACACAAACACAAACACAAACACAAACACAAACACAAACACAAACACAAACACAAACACAAACACAAACACAAACACATTCGAAGAGGTTCGGATTCGTTCTGTCTACCAGAAAATGAATGCGAGAGCGAGCCGATAGTATGGGACTCAATCCCAAATGAATATCGTCATGTAAACAGAATCGAACATGGCCAGGATTGGAATGCAAATCTTGAGTCCTGTAGTTTCCCGAAATCCAATTCAGAAGGCTGTATTATTGGAGTAAACGAGGACGAATCCTAATATGAATGACATGTAAACACAAGTCGAGAATTGCGTTCAATTCCATTTCAACCTAATCCCAACCTCGGTATTGTATAAACACACGGCTAATGTAATGTGTATTCTGATGCATAAGCTTGACTATAAGACGGTCCGCTTTACGGTTGCACCCTGGGTGGGTCGACAATATATACATTATTTGTTTATTGATAATATTTGAAACTTTAATTTTAAAAAAAAAATTTTTAGTTCTTTCGAAAAAAAACATGTGGCTATTTGTTTGTTATTTTTATGTATTTGTATGTTAAATCAAATTTTTAGTTCTTTTTATAATAACTTTTTCAATTTAATTTAGCGCTCTCACGGTACTACAAACAGTCAAACATACATTAGTTTCAAGCTGTCTTTTTTAACATTACGACTCTCCTTCCTCGTAATTAATCTTGATTTAGCGCAAAAAGAAAATGTTGGCAGTTCGTTGATGATTCTTAGAAATAAAACCTCATAAACTCGTCTCTGGCAACTAACAAGGTTACAACCCCAGAACTAAATTTTATAATGTTTACAAGTTGCCAAATCTGTTTGATAATCTTTAGCGTCCGTTTGGAGTAAACCAGGCACACGTTGTAACACAAACATCTAAGAGTGTTCTGTTGTTGTGTTATCTCTGCACTATTTTGTGTAAAAACCGCACATTTATGAGCTCCGAGCGCGCTGTTTTATTAAGTGCCCCGGCAGGCACGACACAAGGGCATTCCGCCAGAAGAATTATATCACAGTCGGGGTAATGCAGATGTGGTCTTACACAGTCGCGTTTACTGTGCTCTTGCGTCCAAATTAACTGTACATTACTGTTTCATATCAGCTCGTGAAGAGTGAAGAATATTACACGTCATTATCATAATAACAGAAAATGCATGATGGCCCAGTAAGCCAAAAATGCGGGCCCAGGAAAAGAAGAAAAAATAAGACATTCTAAATTGATGATTCTCTTCGTAACTTTCGGCAACTGAATCACATGTTCAATTAGCATAAACTGAAATACAACACATCATGAAACTATGCTCCACAGCAACCTTGTGGATGCTGATGTCATAGATAAGTGAGGTGTTGATAAATCAAATGTTAGTATTTATAAAACACACCCACTGATTGGCTTCTCTCTCGTCTATAACATCGGCAATAACAATGATTTCTGTGCAACTTCTTTATCGACGCGTTCAAGAATATTTTCTTGATAATAATGTCGTTTCTTCAGATCTTACAACAAGATTCAAGCATCATTTCCCCCCCAAGCATTCTTGCTCTCCCCGTTTTTAAATCGCCAGTGTACGGATGTTTATTATCTCACGTCTGTGTGAATTCAGTAACGCTTTGAAAGACGAGAGTTGCAGAGAGATGAAGATGAAGGATGATTACAAAATGATTGACGTACCCGGGATTCGAACCCACGTCCACAGGGTGTACAAAACTCGGAGGTGTTTCGATACCGTCCGTGTGTGATCCACCACAAACTTAATGTGAACTTGTTTTTCTTTGCGGGAAATCTTTCGTCTCTTTTCAGTTGAAAACATTTTCTTAGTCGAATCGACAGAAATTCGCTGGTTTACATCACTTATTGAGAGAAGCTCGCTGATTGGCTCTGAGGGAAACCAGTGACACCTTGACGGTGTTGTTGATATAGTCTTGCCCGACTTTTGGCAAGGGAAATGGCAAAATGAGGCAGATTTGTTTACTGAAATCAGGGATGTACAAGATTGTTATGCGGTTCCGTGTCTGTGTCGTATGTTAGACACTTTGGACTAACATGGAGCGATTTAAAAAGGGACGGAACTTGATGTAAAAACTATGTCATTCTCTGACGAGAACGTTGACGTGTTTAGTGCGTTATGATTTGAAAATCTGTTTCCGACAGTTTCAACTCTGTAGGAGATACCCATCGAAAATAATAAACATATGCACTCTATCTTCGCAATATGATAATCTTAGCAATAGTAATAGCAGGAATATTGAATTATACCTCACAATAATGATATCGAAGCATAGGGTACCAATATAAGGTACTTTAAAAAATATGGCCCCCGATGAAAATCTGGTCTAACAGTCAAGAGGTTGAACAATAAATAAATCCACACATTTGTGTATTTAGATTTTTAGTGAGGTGAGGGTTGGGGGGGGGGGGGATAGCATTTGTAACATTGTTCTATACTTTGTAAGACTAGTTATAGAACAACATTAAACAAATAGGCTAGAAATAGATACATTTTGTAATCTGCTCAAATGTATCTCATTGCACGCTAACATAGTTGTCATGGTCGATCAGGCGTTGACCTGTTAAACTATGATGTAAGTATACCAGATTCGATTCCTGACTTAACCATGGATGTCATGTGGCGTTCTAGGCATCGTTGCCAAACTTCGAGACTATGCTCAAGCGAAAATGAGTCAAAACTCAAGCATATTATACCTAAAGTCGGTTTCACTAAACTTTCAAGCACACGATTAACCGTTCATCGGACGTTTTCTCCTAACAAACATATCGACTGGTAGAAAACACCGAGCATGTTTGTTGAATCCATGTTTACCAATCCAAGATTATTAAATCGGAGATTAACAAAGGTTGGTGAAACCGGACCCTAGTCGTAATATGTTCTGTTATGATGGTCGGGTATCTGTCCTATGGGTTGGACACCCCTGACGTCCATCATTCAAGCGAGCAATGTGTTCAAGGGTTTATTATTGGAATATCCTCGCATGTTAACGTATACATAGTAGCTAGCATAATCATACCCTTGTTCTTTCTGCAGAGTATTTCAGATAGCCGCTCGCTATACTGTTTTCACTTTTCACATACAAAACTTTAACCCAGAAACTTTTATGCTACCATGATTGCGAAACACGGAAGCAACAAATATTACGTTGTCGTAAAAATGTTTACCGACTGTTCGGGTCTAGAAGCTCATCTACAACTGATGCTCTTTCCTATAGGCCATTTTGAAAATTGGAGAAAGAATGCCGAGGAGAATGCTATAGAACTGTAGAGTCCAGGTAGAAGAACGAGAGGAAGACCACGACAAAGATGGCACGACAAAGTGAGGAAGGATGTGGAAATGCGAGGAGGGGACTGGAATCTAGTTGAGGGGGAAGAGTGGTGGCACAGATAACTAATTAACTTGCGTAGGTGGTGGCAGGATAGAAGAAGATGGAGAGGTTTATCTTCAATGCCGACCCAACGCAGAGTTGGACGTGGCAACAGATGATGATGATCTAGGATCTTTAGATAGAATTAATCACGGCCTTCTAAGTCTTCAATGAAAACAATGCACAACAATGAAAAATGCACCTTGACATAACATTTGAAAACTAGTTTTTATTGTTATGCATTGTTGTCATTGAAGATTTTGAGGACCGTGATTAATTCTATCTAAGGGTCCTGGATCAATGTTGACCTGGGTCATGCAACAATGGTTTACTTCGAACTTTCAGGTAGAAGCAAATACCGTAGAAGTTTCGTGTAAGTGTGCGTGCTCGCTTATCAACGCGTTACACAGAGCGTTTCTCTATAGTAATATGAATGTTGATACCAAAAACCTTAATAGGAATGCTACGGTATATGTTGATACGTTTTGCGTCGTATGTCTTGATTATCCATTGATTTTAAGAGTGTACAAATATGGCAGATGTGCCTACATAGGCAGAAATAAATAAGAAATATGAGGCGGAAGTAAAAGGCAGGCTACAAATAAGTTAAGCTAACTATAAACTAAACCATAGTTTCTATAGCACATTGTGTAAAGGCTGTTTACGCGTTTATCGTCACGTCAAAAGTAGACCGAGTGTTTAGAATGTATATGTTCTCTGAACACGCCTCGACGAATAATAATAATCTGAAACTAGTTCAAATTCGTTTAGTGGTTTTCACTTTCTTAGTAACAGCGCTTTTGTGTTTTTAATGGAGTGTAAATATAACGCTTAATTTCTTCTTTACTCCCAATATCTGCGTAATGATTATAGAAAGCAGTATAAATGAATATTGAATGATCAAACTACACTGTCGTTTTTAGAGTAGTTATTATGTTTACCTGTTCGATTGATTTATTGATTGATATTTACGTCTCATATTTTTGCAACTTGACTAATCGAGACGATGAGTGAGTGAAATGTGTAGATGAAATCTGAGAATGTTTGGAGGAAAGAGGCAAGTAGGAAAATGGAAATGGGAGGATAAGGGACAGGCGTCCTAGGAATTGTGTTTTTACTGACAGCACAATGCGCAACAGATTGGCAAGAGTTCTTCCCGGTTGTGAAACGGAAGTTGAATACTTGTACCAAAGATTTGCTTGTACTAACGTCATAGTCGGCGTAGGCTCTGTGTGTAGGCGTTCATGTAGGGGGTGTGAATCATGTGTGATTTTAGTTGGGACTGATTTCTTCGAATTCTATGTAACTTGCTTATTTTAATCCTCGCTGTTGCGCTACAAGGAACGGTGCTTATGTTTGGAAAATGTGTCAGAAAAGTAAACTAAAGCTTATACTTACAGCGTAGGGATCGAACGGATTATATTGAATCGATGGGTCATAGCAACTTCCGGTGGCCGGTCTCAAATCTGTATAGGTGACTTCACCATAAGCCTAAATGAAACTATGTATTTCCAAGAACCAATGTAGTGTGTGTAAAATAAGTGGGAGGGTGATCCCGTAAACACAATTGATCAATTCTTATTAAATAGGTACCGGTACTCATATTATCCATACA
>OX246741.1:5889787-6091112 GCA_945910005.1 Isoperla grammatica
GAGTAGTTAAGATTAGGCAACAGGAACTTGACTCATTGTTGGCTAAACTAAATAGTGTGTTTTGTGGAAACTGTTGCCAGAAGAGAAATCCTGTGGAGGTGAACTGAGTGTTTTTGGCAAACTCTACACAATTCTGTCTGAACGTCTTTCATCTACATCCAACAAGAATTTGTATGTATTCTATTGATGATGTTTGAAGCCGTAGGCATAGTTTAGATTTACTTTTTATTAAATGGAATATAGACATTTTTTGACGTTAGACAAAGTAAATTGTTCGTTATAGTAGTTAACCCATTTTTGAAGAAACCTTTTCTTTCTTCTTTTTTAGCACGTTTTGATCTTTTTGTTTAGCAGTAAATTTTATTATGGCTCATCGACTCGTTTTTTATGTTCGAAAATTAATAGCTTAAATGATCGGAATAAGCACGTGGCCGGTCTAAATATAACTATCCGAAACAAAGTTGGCCGGGTATGGGTTGTGGGCTGAGAAGTGAGGAGAACGCTGCTCCTGTGTTTTAAGACAGACTCAAAAGATAAACGTTGAACGTTGATATACAATGCGCTGTCTATCTAGGCCTATTCTGTATTTTTAACGTTGCATATTTAAGCCAACGAATAAGAAAAATATTTTGCCATATTTTAGTTGGGGTTGTTATAATGGCAACGCTGTTTGGTCGTACCTGTAATTGTAGACATAGTAACTATTAGGTACCTCATCATATATCGATTACACTTATAACTAAGCACGTTATATTTAAATACTTAGTCTAGATATGCATGGTCCAAACCCTCTTTGTATTTATAACGTTTTCTTTGCTTAGTGGTAGTTATGGCAACGCTGTGTGTAAAACCCGAGTAAGTATTTTACATAGCCAAACTTTATTTGAAATCCTAACGTCTTTGCCTCTGGTGAGCGTTGTTGTGGCAACGTTGAATAAAATACGAGAAAGTATGTAAACTCTTTGGAATCCTAACGTAATAACCTCCTTGCGTAGTAGCAACGTTAACAACTTCGTTCCCCTTTTGTTACTAACGTCTTTGCGTCGCTCTGGTATCGTCATACGGTTCTAACGTCTTTGCATCTAGTGTTGGCGTTGTCGACTCGACTTCCTCTTTTCTTACTAACGTCTTTGCGTCTTGGCGTCGTACAGCATTGTCCAACTTCCTCGTACGCGCATTCACAGCTGCAACTATGTTTGTGATTTTTAACTTCTTTGCCTCTAGTTGGCGTCGTTATGGCAACGCTGCTAGGATAAAATAAACAGATCGTGTAGAGCAATAAACCTGCGGCGTGTGATGGTTTATCTCGTATAAACGCTAACAATCGAGAGCGGAGATCCAGGCCGGGATTAGGTCAGTTAGGCGTAGACGGCTCGTCTGGTTTGTCAAGTCTGGTCAACGTCTGGGAGAATTGATTGCAAGCATAATATTAAGATGTAGAAAGTGACACACACACACACATTAGGAGACGGGGAATTTGTACAGAATTTTTCATAGAAAGTGAAATAGATAAAAATACTTGTGATTTAGGTATTTTAAAATATATCTGTTAATCGTTCATTGTTGTTTTATTGTTAAATCATCAAAGCGCCATAAGGAGGTTGCTTAGCAGCGCTATCTATTTGTTAGTTTGAGCCTTGAATAAGTTTTGTTGCAACAATGACATCCATGATTATTGTAATGAATGTTTGTTGACAAAACTCGATTTACAATAAATGAGAGGAAAGAGAATATATCAATCATTGATTATATAGATAAATAGGAGTGATTTTGTGTTTTAAAATTATATTTCTAGGTTCTAGCGTTGATAGACAAAAGTCTGACTGGACCTAGGCCCGATCTTACAATCTCCTAATAAGAAAGTTATTTGTAGCAATGCTATTTGGAGGATTTCAAGAGTTTTGATTGGTCGTCGCCATGGAGACAACAAGCTATTCGACGAATAAGTAGTTATTGGGACATTGTAAGACTGGACTTAACAATTACTTCCCTATTTCAAGATCCTTGCCTTGTACGGGATTCTAATAGGTCATACACGTTCCTTGGTACCATGTTTACCCGCCATTGACTTTGTCAACATAATAACATAGTCTCAGTTATTTCTTTTGTTTCAGGTGCTACCTGGTCGGCATAGACGACATCGACAACTTCAAGAAGGGTTCCACAGAATCGTGTGTGAGCTCCAAGTTTGGTGATTGTTTATGAATCCAAGACTTAATTTAAATAATATCACGATCATTCTCAATCTCAAAAGACAAACTGACTTTAATAAGGTGTGTTTAAGAAGTGACATTTGCTACTCTCTACGATTATTATTATTTGTGATTTTTTTTCTTATCGTTGCGTTTGTAATTATACCGCCTTAATATGTTCCTAATTGTTAATATTTTGTAAACTGTAATTAGACAATACTTGGTTTGTTCATATCATTCGTGTTTACCTGTGCTATTTTCTATGAAAGCGTTTAAACGCATTAGAGCAAGACGTACTTAAAAGAAATTATGGCATGTTTAAAGTTCCCTTACTTTAACTATTCTCACTCAGGCATATCCATTTAAGAGCCCGTTTCACGTGCGCTGTGTCAACGAAAATCGATTGATTCATTCGTGAAGGCAGTCTTCCACTCAGTAGAGTGCCCTAGCCTCGTTAGTGACGCCCACTCTGTTTGGGGTCTTCAGAAGTCCAATACATGGTAGATATTACCAACTAATGTCAAGAAATAGAAGTAGAAAATGAAGTTTGTATCATCGGACGCGGCAATATCGTCAGTATGAGAATAGTTAGATTGGGACAAATACAAAATATAGTACAATAGTAGGGTATTGTACTCATTACAACTCCATGACTTTAAACCACGACTGTACAGGATGGTTCTTTAAAACAAAACCAAGGTTTTATTTGTCGTGTAAAATTATTTCTCTATTCAATTATCGATTATTATTTATCATAGATGTGATTCATCAATGTGTACATGTTGAAAATTTCCTTTGATCAATACCAAAAACTATGACTGTTATGATATTTTCTGCGAAAGAAGTCAAAACACGTTTTTTTTTGTGATTTTGTTTGTAATTAATTTATAACAAGATTTTAAGTACTTCTGTTAAAGAGGTACATGTTTCGGTATGTGGAAATCTGTCCAGGAGCAGAAAACGTTGTCAATAAGTCCAAAAACGTCATGTGCCATCTATTCTGCGATATAACACTCGAAAACATTTTTAAATACTCTGTCTATGAGCAATTCATTTCATGATTTATTAGCTGGACTCCATTATATTCCGCCTCTGTATTGCAATGTTCTCCACATTATTCAAGTGAATCATTTTACTTTAAAAAACGAAAATAATTCACAGCACAAATCTAATGTTCTTTGCAAAAGAAGGAGCTAAAATATAATCATAATTTGATCCTTGTAACAGTTTACAATATGTGCGTTAATCCCGGACCCGGTTTATTTGTGTCTTATAGATAGCGTAATGTTATCCAATGTGGTGATATTTCAAGTGCCTTTAACTGTGGGTAGCTTGCTTTGGTCTTTCAAAACTAAAGGAAACCTCAGATGAAGAACATAATCTACACGGAGGCTTTTCCTTGAACAATGCCACATTTTCCTTTTCACTTTGCCAAATTTATTAAACACTAGGCCCTACCATCTTCTTTCTGTTGACTAGTAAAATTATTCTTGGAAATACTATGTTCAGTAAATTTAAAATGTAATTGGTTGGGAGCAAACCATACTTTTGATCAAAACTGCAAACCGAAGGGTAGTGTGTGTAAGATGTATACAATTTCTGAAAAATGTAAAAAAAAAAAAAATGTTACCAAAAACATTTTTGAAGTTATATTTGTGATCTTTGATTTCAAATTAGAAAAAAACAATGTTAGAAACAAACTAGTTATAACATTAGTTGTTATCAGATGCAAATTGAATCACTACATACTTATAACCCCAACATAAAAATGCGTATTGCTACTTGTTACTACATAGTCCTGTGAAACGTCTTATTATTTGGGACCAAATGTCTGCAGTCTCGAAAGTAATTTACCTTGGTTTGTGTTATACCACTTAAAGCAAGTTAGACCACAATCAAAGGATGGTGGAATCATGTTGGAATAAATCGTTGGACATTTTATAAAATACACTGCCATTAAATTAGCATAGTGGTCACTTCAAAATTGTTGATAACACCTAAATCAATATATTTTATTACTTCAAATAAACCGATTTAAAACTGAATGTACCTAGATAATTCGTAATAAAATTGTGAAGAACATAGGATCATCAATTTCAGTCCTTCCAACAATTTAAAAATTTAAATATAAATTTAACTAAACCCTAGTGATTTTTTTTGTAATCCGTACTCGTTATTAATAAATACGAAAATAAATGATGAAGTAACGTCGAACATTTTCGTTTTCACATCGATCTTAAACTTTGTTATGATACCTTTTTAGTACAATTTGTTTTCTTTGTGGCTGAATAATTTTACTTAGGTATTAAAATACTGCCTATAGAGTGCCATGACAGTCATGTAAACTGTACTTCTGCAACAATGTAAAATTAAATTGGATTATCGTACCATCATAAACACAAACACACGAGTTTCATTTTGTATAATAACCCTGCCATAATTTGATACATTAATGCTTTTACTATCTGCATGCTTCTATATGTCAAAACTTTTGTTTTATGTGTTTCAGAGTGTTTCAGGTCACATATTGAGTGTTTCACCTCACAATGTTCACTATAACCAGACTAAACAATCAAGCATGGATGCGTCACAAGGTCAGAGAGCGTTGTTTTATTAATAGGAAGATACTGTTTAATATCACAACACAGATTATTGGCAATATTTACAGTTTTCGTGATTCACCGGAAAAACATTTTAGGAACTTCATCTCAGTAAATCAAAAGAGTTCGATAATTTTCTGCTTATCAAGAAGTACCACGCTGAACCCAATGGAAAAATCACTTCAATAAATTAGATATATTTATCAAATACTGTAATATACGGTACAACAACTACGGTATTTGTAACTAAAAGTAAAATAAAGTAAAATAAAATGATGATAAAATTAAAGCCATAATCTCACTTCATAAGAAAGTAATGTCAAACAATCAATGATGGACACAATTCATTTTGGCGCATTTTGAGATAATTTATTTTATCCAGTAACACACACTAATTCATTTTCGTTAGATGAATATTGCAACTGTGTAAATTGAGAAGTACTTTTCATAAAGAGTAATGGCTTAGCAAACACTGCTGCTTACATTGAAACAAACCATTACACAACAAAACCGCCAACAGACATAAATAGTTCCTTCCAGTGTGATATCGTTTGATTAATGGAGAGCAAGAGAAACTACAAGAGCCAAAAGGTACGTTAGTTAAAAACAGAGAAGAAGAAAAAGACTCTGTAGATCGATAAAATATTATTAAGTAGGTTTCAAAGTAATGATTAATTATTTATATCTTCACACAGACATTATCCAGAAACTGACTACTTTGATACTTTAGAGTGCATTATTTTCGCTTGTGAAAGTTCAAACGGGATTGAAAGTCTGAGAGTGTGTTGTGCAGAAGCCAAGAAGACAAGTACCAACCTGTTGCACAATAATATGCACAACTTAACTGTATCTACTGTTTGTAGGGTAGTGCAGAAATTATAGACAAGGTTTGGGCAAATTGATACTGTAGTACATATATAGGAGTGACTAACAAAATCCAATCAACATTCGAATTGAAAACATAATTCATGATTACTGGGGCTAGGATTTTATTGGCAGTTGATAGTGAAAAATAAACAGGCAAATAGAAACTTAAAAATACAAGAAAAGGACATAGGCTAATAAAGAAGGACGTATATAAAATTTTTCGGAGTCCCGTCGCTCGCACTTCATCCGTAGGCTATACACTCGCCAAAATCGCACCAGAAGATGGAAATCTACCCCAGCTTGCGACGAGTGTACAGTCGAGTCTATGAGAGTCCACAACCAGACAGAATAGGTGTAATCGCACCAACCAAATCCCACCCACTCTTAAGAGGAAACCCCCCGTGTTAAAAATACGCGTCTTGATAGGGC
Source organism: Isoperla grammatica (assembly GCA_945910005.1). Lineage (NCBI taxonomy): Eukaryota > Metazoa > Arthropoda > Insecta > Plecoptera > Perlodidae > Isoperla > Isoperla grammatica. The sequence continues at coordinate 5,895,876 of OX246741.1, forward strand.
CCGGCAGTAAAACACGCCTGTCTCGCGTCTCGTCCGATTTCATATTTCATTTTATGGCACACACGAGATTGTAAAAAAATACTTCCTAGTCGTAAACTTCTGGGCTACAAAGCACAGCCGAAAATAAAGTTATATACACAACAATAAGACTAAGAACGCTGTTGTTTAGTATCGTACAATAAAATATGTTTCCATTCTATCACTGGAGCTATCAAGGAATTTCAAACCAGTATGAATTAAAACCGACTTAAAAAGTGGCATATTGAAGGTTCAAATAATAACCGGTGCCAATACTTTCCACATCACCCACCCACCCCTCTTCACCCTTCCTCCCAATATGTGGGGTGGGGGGGGGGGGGGGGGCTTTATTACATAGTTTACAGCCCGAACTGAAAATGGGGCTGCCTCCCGGAAAAATGATTTCATTTTGGTGGGAAACTGTGCGTTTAAGAGCAGTAGAATGAAATAAATTATCAGTTTTATATCAAAAGAATCCCTCTTTTTAAACTATCTCTGTTATATATTGTATTATTTAATCAGTGTTGTAAAATACGCAGGATCGTTTTGACCCGGAATAAATGTAAAAAATACACACAGAAATATAAAACTATACCAAAGTCCTTGATCTGAGGAAGGAGTACGAAGAGTACTCCGAAAATTCACAGGTTATTAAAAGGAATTGACCTTAATATAGTCCCAGATATCTAACGACTACGTAGTGAATTTTGACTATACACTTGACTATACATTAGTTGACTAAACACTTAAAAAACTATGCATTACAGGTAAACTCTTGATTTGATAGAAGACGTACAGATATGGTTAATTGATTTGAACACACCGTCTTGATTGGCATTAGGACCTCTATTGGCAGATATAAACAAAACTGTAAGAAACTGATCCTTGTTCGTAATAATAGCATTTATATGTCCTTGACACAACACTTCGGAGAGTCGCATTTACGATAACATTCCTTGAAAGCAGACGTGGGTAAGTTTAATTGAGTTGAACACTCCATCGCAGTTGGCATTAGACCCTCTATTAGCAAGAATATACATAATTGCAAGAAACTCCGCCTTTTTCGAGATAATTGCGTTTATATGTCCATACCACCACACTTCGGAGACTACGCTTTTATACGTAAACTCTTGATTTGATAGAAGACGTGGGTATGTTTGATTGAGTTGAACACTCCATCGTTATTGGCATTAGATCTTGTGTTAGCAGGAATATACAGAACTGCAAGAAACTTCGCCTTCTTTAAGATAATTGCGTTTATATGTCCATGACACTACTACACTTCGAAGACCACGCTTTACTTTGATCTTGTTTACATTGGACAGTACACACGCGTTACACGTTTAGGCCTACTCGTGATTTGATAGAAGAAGTGGTTATGTTTAATTGACTTGAACATTCCATCTTAATGGGCATGAGGTCCTCTATTGGCAGATGTAAACACAACTGCAAGAAACTCAAATCAGTTCGAGATAATTACAGCGCATCCAAGACGACGCATTTAGATGTATAGGCCTACTATTGATTTGAAAGAAGACGTGGGTATGTTTAATCGACCTGAACACTCCAGCATAATCGGCATTAGGCCGTCTATTGGTAGTTATAAAAAAAACTGTAAGAAACTCCACCGTTTTCGAGTTAATTACGTTTATATGTACTTGATACAACATTTAAGATATTACGCTTTTACACACGTACTATTGATTTGACAGAAGACTCAAGCGTAATTGGCAGTGGGCCCTCTATTGGCAAATAAACAAACCTCCTGCAAGAAACTTCACCTTGTTTGAGTTAATTACGTTTAGGCTATAGTTCCTTCATACAACATTTCATAGATTACGCTTTTAGACATTGCATTCTAATACAGTCCTACCTTCATCTTCCCGATTTGCAGCACACTCCACGATCTGGATCCATTATTCAGTTGAATAAAACGATAAAACACTATCACACGAGTACGACCAACTAACGTCTAACGCAGAGCAAGTATCTACTAGTTGTGTAGTCCAGTCTGTGTTTTGGAATGTTATTTTGCGTGCCGCGGTGGGATTCTTACCCACCCCACCCCCACCCCACTTAAAGTCTTATCGCAACCATATTACAAAGTTCAAAGAGAAGTACCTAGCGCAGATAATAACAAGACGAAGACTTCGTATTTTGTAATCTGAGGTGGTTTGCAGTTTGCTCTAGTCAGGTTACAAGCAATATCACAAAACAAAATAACAATACAAAGAATTCCTTCTTCACTTACTCATAGTGCGGTGGATGGGTCCTTACAGATTGCCTGTAGCCTACCCTACACGTATATTAGATTAGTAATCATTCTATGAATGTTACTTGTGTAATGTGTAACAGTGGCGTATCCAGGAATTGACAATGGGGGGGGGGTCAAACATCCCAAGCAGGCAGGGGTCTGGGGCGAAAGCCCCAGCCGCCGGAGGCCAATTCGCCGAAGGCGAAATTTTTTTCTTCATATATGACGTTTTAAACGGCTGGAAACACGTTTCAGAATAAGAAAATGTCATAGAATAGGTTTAAGAGAATGTAAGAATGACTACAAAGAAAATTAAAAAACCAGTCACAGAACAACAAAATTACTGCAAAAATAAATATCTTTCCTATATTTTTTTTTAATTGTTGGCAAGTCTCCTCGTAACTGGTAGTGTTGTATTTTGTGGTAATATCTATAAATTGTACACGTTTCTGACGAATGTTTTAGCACTGATTTGCGTTAATTTCTGTTTGTAGCCAGCTTATAAATATGCAAAAAGCTATTGGTTAATGTTTTGACGAATTTTTTTATCATTAAGTTCTGTTAATTCATGTGTTCTTTCATTAGAACTAAAAATACAATAGATACACCTTTTATAAAGACAAACTTGCATTGAAATACAATTTACAAAACCCGGGGTGTATTTGGCATAGGGTATAAGAAGATTCAATATATTTAGGATTCAATGTAGTTTCTTATACACAAACAGTGCCAATCGTCAGAGGAGAGAGAAGAGTACCCCCTGACCCCTAGCACCCATTAGCATTTTTAAATATATTCCTCCAACTTGTCCAATTCCTCAAACTTCCTTCCCGATAGTCCCCGGAAGTCAATAGGTCCTAAAGGCAGCTCTTCCTGACGACCAAGAGCCCAAAGTCGTATGATTTAACGGTTGAGTATGTTATTAAACAATAATCAAAATAGTAGTTTCCTCTTCCCTCCTCCTTTCCTTCCTTCTCTCCGCATGTAATTTTTTTTTGGGCATGGGGGGGGTTTGAACCCCATAACCCCCCCCTTGGATACGCCACTGATGTGTAAGATATAATCGTGTAGAGGTAGGAATTGGCGCATGGGTTACACACCCACCCTAAGGGCATAGGTCAAACCGTCACTGAGTCTTAAACTACTTCGTTTTTCGGACGATTTGCTACTTTCAATTTAATTGCTTAACTTGGCCCAAATTCGATACGTTTACTAAGGTTTTCAAATCGGTTTGATTGCACCACGCCGGTTTCAAATGTCTGGTTAACTCTATTGATTTCTTAGCTAACATTAATCAATAGGCTATAGCAGGTAATTTAAATCTTACCTTCTTTCTATTCGGTCCCGTGATGCTCAAAACCAATCTCGACGCCGACAGGTTGGAGACACTGGTTCGAGACCCGGTTGAAGTTATTTTTATTTATTTATTAAGCCTTCATTAAGACACTCATGTGCACGTCAGAGGAACATGCGAGTATGCGAAGTTGTCACTTATGATTAAGACAATACATATATGCATAGTATATTACAACATAATGTTGATAACATCTAGTTTCTACTACAGACCGCGTCAACTTACCACTGTAAGTGTCAATCGTCAGAAGGCACAGAAATGGTCGCACGCCAGATGATGTAGACATTTTGCCAATTTAATGGGTTGACGCACTGATTGCTACAGTGCGTCGAAAGATTGACGGACAGCCAGACTGACAAACTTAGAAATGGACTGAAAAGACTGGCGTGTTCTGTCCTTCTTGCTGTGCAATGTGGTTCTAAGTTATTTATTGAAAAGTTTACAGTAGATATTTAAAATACTGACTTTTAAAAATTTGATAGACAAATTCTCAATTTAAAATCCGCTGTGGTGGTACCGCATAGAAATTTATTAAAACATCACTATTTCCACTGCAGTCTAGTTAAAAAAATAAGTTAAATAGCACTTTTTACAAGACAATCTTTAAATAAAACTAACTACCATAAGAAGTGAATATTACAACACTCATGCCGTCGTATCGTGAAATGAACATAAACTTGAACGAATGTTTCTAGGTAAACGTAATGTAATATATCTGCTATTGTAGGCACACTTCTAGAACGGTAGACTGGTCAATCAAATACAAAATTATAAAACAAAGTTCTTCATGTAGGGAATGTTGAAGGAATAGGAATGCTGAAATTCTGTTGTAACAACTCAAGTGGTCATGTGCTTGTACATACATACATCTTCGTTTATTTGTATATTATGGGTATAAATATATATTACAAAAATCACAATGCCCAATCAAATGTGTCTGTAAAATCAAACCAATTACTAATCAAAATAAGTTTTCACATTTGCCTGTATGTACATGCATCAAATATCCTTCATTATTCAACTAAAAACTTTAACATTTTATAAATTTTTTCTAATCCTAATATTTAAATGATTCAGAAATATTTTCTGGAAGCTCCTTTAAAGGAATAATGTATGAAGCAAAACACATTTGAAATATGTTTACAATTTACATTATTGTGTTTGTTCCAATTTACACTCCCAAGTTTGACCATGTCATTTACAAGTCCAACATGCAATATCAATTCAATTCAATTCAAAAAGCATTTCAATAACTACCAGACTTTTGAATGAGAAGTTCAAATTGTAAACCAAAAATGATTGGTATCAAGAATCAATGGTATAGGGGAAGTTGACCAGTAACTTGGGACTACATACCTACTTGCTATCCAGGCCTAAAACATCTCATCACCAGGTACCTTTCACATAATATGGTTCCGGTAGGTAACGTTTTAAAAGGCTGAGCCAACATGTACTTCTCTTTTGTCTAATAGACTAATGACTCGGGTATGGGGTTCTTTTGTTAAATAAACTCTTTCAATCCCTAGTGAAGGAATTATTTCAAATTTAAGTAACAAAGACTCGCTCAATGACGGATGATGCTTCGGACACATGAATGGTAGGTATTATTATAAAAAAAAAACAAGAGTTAAGGGTGTATAGAATATATTACAAAAACATATTTCAATACTAGTAACAAAACTGTTGGATTAACAGAATGAGGCCAAACACTACATCTTACAAAGCCCACATTGCATTCCACATGTGAATGTACAAATACACAGGGCTAATATTATTATAAATAGTAATTACTGTACATGATTTTCTCTTACATTCTTGTGTTTAAAACACAAATGTGAAGACAAATAAAATTCCACAAAGTGACCTGATTGAAGACATGAATAACGTGCATAGAGTAATTCATTGCAACCATCAGGGTGTGCAACATTCTACGACAAACATATTGATTTGGCAAACAAATATTGTGACAAATTCACTTGAAACTATAGATGTAGGCCAGCCTAATACATAAATACACAATTGTTTGGACTCTGAAATAATTATGTATATACATCTGTTGTGTGAATGACTGCATGTTATGACTAAACGTAGCGTTAAACGCTTGGCAGCGTGACGCTACATGGCCAAGTCACGATTTGTAATGTCTCAGTGTGGACTGGGGTACAAATGTAGTACCATAGTTGAACGGGTCCGGGCTTCTAGAATCGTAGATGTGGTTTGTTCTTGATCATATGTCTGAAAATAATAAACAATATTATTATTTGTATAGAAAATAGAAATGAATTGAATTTGCCTGGACACTGAATGCATAAGTACAGTGTACTCTATCGAGGCCTACTTAATGCTTAGTGTTGATCTTATTTATAATTAGTACATAGGCTAATGTGAGGAAAGGATCCAACATTACCTTCGTGTAGTAAGATAACGGATTTGCGAGTTTGAAGTACACATAAAAGACATAATACAAATATAACGAGACGTTTCGACCGAGGTCTTGCTAACTCGAGGTAAGCTGTTGGATCCTTTCCTCACATTATATACCATCCCAGCCGATTGGCACCTACTTTCATAACTTATTTATAATTAGCCTAGTCCAATTGAGAGTTTCAGGATCTCCTAAAATTTGAATTAAAGTGTGACTCATATCCTATTAATTAATTAAAATTCATCACACATTATTAATGTATTAGGGTACCTAGGTACTTAGTTCCTAGAAATGTTTAGGTTTCCAAAGTAGGTACAGTGTACATGTACTCACTTGTCGAGTTTCTCCCAGAAGACCATGAGGGCGGCGCGATCTAGATGCCGTTTCGTGCGCGACAGATCCACCACGTGGACGGCCCAGCGCGCGACGTTCGCATCCAGTTTCATCTCGTCGAAACGAATGTGGAACGCGCAAACTGCAACAAACGAGAGCAAGCGCTCTTAATGTTATATTATGTTCTTTTCTTCTTCTTCTTCTCTTATACCCAAGATTGACACATTTATGTCATCATGCATCTCGCCAACCAATAGAGACAAGCCTCCTGCTCCTTCCTGTCCAGTCCTCCTGGCATTCCTTCGTTGTGCTCTTTCAGTATCGAGCAATGGAATAGATGTTGCCTGTCCTGTATGCCTAATTTCATTTCTTTTTTCTTTTAATTTAATGTTTTACAATTCCAAGTAGTTATTTAGGATCCCTTGCATATTGAATTAAAGAAGATTCACACAGGGCACACCTTTTTAGGTGTGCCACACTTCAGAGTGACATTGATGCCCTGCCCAATGATATGGGCAGGTCAGAAAAGGAAGCCATTTTATATTGGATAGCGAGGAAGAGGAATGGCTGAGGAAGCCATCTCTGCATAAAAAAAAAAAAAAAAAGTATCACTGTACAAATTTACAATTTTTAAATTTTTCTTCTTGCTAATTAACGGTAGGCAATCTTAATTTCTGCGATTCAATTGACGTAGGTAATACCGTGCCGCGACCTACCCTTAGAGAAGATCTCGACGGGGTTCCCCTCCCAGGGCCACCCCTTGAACTGCCACGCGGGCCCCATGACGAACACGGCCACCACCCGGTCCCAGTCAGCGTTGGTCAGCTTGGAGGGGTTGTCTATGACGCGATAGGGCACCGTCAGCGCCCCCTCCTTCCTCCGCTGCAGCAGGATCTCGTTCTCTCGCTTCACGCCCTGGCTCTTGCGCTCCTCGGTGCTCACGTACCTGCGTGGCCACAGACAGAGACGAGTTGCATTCATTTTTTGCTGGGCGACCCAAGTTTTTTTTACATCGACATTTTTTTATTAACATTTAATATTAACATTTTTTTAATTAAGCTTTTTGTGTCGAAATACATCATAATAAAATTGCATGTAGGTATCTATAATCTCAAGCCTCTGGACGACTAGTATAGTATACAAAATATACCAACCAATACCATGTAGGCCTACATAAGCAATTTTAGCTTCAGAACTCTCTTTTAACAAAATTCTGGATTATTCTGATTAGTTCCACTTAAACCCAAATGCATACAAAATGATTTTTCTGTCTTAACAGAACTAGTAAATATCTGTTTCCTTCAAGAACTAAAAAGTGGATTGGACTGTAGGCCTACATCTAGACTACTTAGGCCGTGTCTCAATGCTTCGTAGTCATCTAACTACAGTATCTAGGCCTAGTTGGCCAAACAACAATGAAAGTGACATATCTACAGAAGGCGGCAGTGGCGCCGTGATTGGCATTTTAAAAATGATTTCTTATCACGGATCGGCGTGAACTTGTTGCAACCGAGCGAACATCATACCTCACTTCTTCACCTCACTAATAAAGATATCCACGACCACGATACCAGACGTAAAAAAGATTTTCATATTCCATGGCATAACTTAGCCTTAGTAAACAGAAATCCAGCGTATTCAAGCATCATCCTGTACAACAAGCTCCCAAGCCACCTTAAGGACATGACCAGGCGCAGCCTCAAGTTTCATCTTAAAAATTACCTAGTCCAGATGTGCCCATATACTGTCAAAGACTACATGGACTTTTAGTTTTAATTTAGTTTTAATTGACGCATTCTATAACTAATGTATTTATCTATGTATAAATGCCATACGTTCTATTGAATAAAGATTATTATTATTATTATTTATTAGTACCTGAGCTCCTGCAACACCTCCTTGGCGTTGTACATGGTGATGAGCGACGTCGTGGTGGCGGGTATGATGATGATGGGCGTACGCGACACCCGCTTGTTGGGCGTGAGGCTGGCGCGGGCGTCGGCTATCGGGCGCGGCAGAGAGGGGGGCGGCATCGCGCTGGAGGGCGTCGGCTTCTTGGGTTGCGTCCCCTCCGTCACGGACTTGAGCGTCATGCCGTGGTACGTGCCCATCGTGTCGATCTTGAAGCCCTCCGTCTCTGAACAACGTTAGAATACATGTCGTTAGAGATACGTTAAAATAGCGTTTTGTGTATAGATGCTACAAAGCGCTATTTTTCAGAAGAAACTAAGGTTTTTCTGTTCCTATTTTATTATATATGTAACATAGTATTTATACTTTGTTTATGATAAATGCAATTTGGTTGATTTTAATTTTAATAGTATGACATGATTTAAAAATAAAAATTTGAGAAAACTTCATTCTCAAGTTTTTTAGTAGTCTTGGCAAAAAAATAGATGCTACAAAACGCTATTAAATGACAATTGAAAATGCTATTTTCACGTATCACTACATGAAGTAGGGCCTACATAAATTAATTTGTATTAAATGGAGCAACGAGGAGACTGGAATGTGGTGGAAAGGCAAGACTGCTGGCAAGACAGAAAAAAGATGGAGAGGCCTATCTTTAATGCTGACCCACTACCCGTAACAGGCACTAGACTTATTTTCTTAGTTTGACTCTACCCTCATGCTCCCCTCCATCGCTTTGTGACCATCCCTTTCCCCCGTGACAACCTGACAATATCATATCTCATTTATTCATATGATATTTATATTATATTTTATAATCACTAATATTTGTTAAAAGCCATCTTGGCACAAGAAGAAAAAAAAAAAAAAAAAAAAAAAAATATGTATGCTGGGTGGTGGTCACATAACTAGGCAGTGGAGCTTCAAACCAAGTCTACCATAGGTGATTACTTATGTGTGATTACACTACACTACACTGATTACACTTGTGATTACACTTGTGATATTTTGAATATTTCAGATATGGCAATACACAGGACAAATGTTTTAAGGAAATTCAAATTGCATAATTCAAATAAGTTTGATGGCTGACAACTTTTCATGATCTAATTAGTGATTTTGCCGGTTGAACAAGTCAATCGTTTCTTACCCTCTTTCTGTCGGATAAATCTCTCCTGATCGTAACGATTGTAGACGGATGGCTGGGGCAAACTTCTCATGGGGGTGGTTCGGGGTGTGACAATGGGGGATGGTTGCGGCGGCCTGTGCCTCCCTTCTTCCCGGGCCTTTATCGACACCAAGATGGCATTGATATTCTTTCCAAACGTCTTTCCGGCGCTCTGAAGGATCGTCGTTCGCGTCCTCCACTGTCGTTCTCGCGAGATGATGTCCTTCGTGAAGTCGACGTCAAAGTCCAGCATCACTCTCAGATCCGAACCGAGGCCAATGTCGTCGTTTCCCTTGATGGTCGTACGTTTCTTTGCTAATCGTTTCGCTTTAATTGCGGCAATTTTCTCTACTGACATAGCCTCCGAGAGAGACCTGTTTGGAAAAAATAAAATACACATTGACATAAAAATGGATGTGACTACCAGATCATGGAAATACGAACCAATTATTCACATTTTTAATTCTTAAAAAGGACCTTAGGTTATGTTTTGACATCATTTTTATGGTCTGTGAAATCAAAATCGAAAAAATTAAAAGTCCACTCTGATGTCATGCAAATGATCGAAAGGTGAAATGTGTCAGACCTAAATCCCACACAACAGTTTTTAATTAATAAAACTGTTTTTACATACTACGGGTAGATGTTCTATTTCTTACTCGCAACTCCATAATAGTGAATTTAACAGACGTCAACTGTCACTTACTTGATGTTATCGACAGTAACGGAAGCTTCTTTCGGTGCATCGAGACGGGCAGCCAGTTGCTCCTTTACTTTCTGCACTTGCGTCTCCTCGAACCGAGGTTTCTTTGCGATCGATTCGAGCGTGTCGTCGGCAGTTCGTTTCACCTGAGTGGGAATCTCGAGTGGAGCAGATTTGTCGATGCTCGTGCAAGCGGCGGTCTCGCCATTCAGGTAGGCCAGCAGATCTTTTCGGTCCGGACGACGCACGACAGGGATGCTGTCTGCCTACATTCGGATGACATCGAGGCAAAGTTTATTAATCAAGTGAAGAGAACTTACAATGTTGAAATCCCAATGTATTGTTTTGTTTTATCACTTCCTCCAAACTTTAAAGATGGCAAAATATGTAAACAGTTTCATAATAAATGCTGAAGAATCAACAATCAGTCATTATACTACGTCCAGGCAAATGCACAGCATTTCTCAGTTTAAATTGAATCAGTCTCTGTGAATAAATGTTACCTGTCTGCTCATCTACTAACAATCTGCAAGACTGAGATTATAGCTCAATGACTAACAAAACCTAGACCTTAATGACCAAGAGTTTGTAAAATAGTATTTCAGCATAGGTATACTTATTGTGATTTAAAACAGACAATTGAAACTCCACTTACAGCTGCTTGCCGTACATACACTGGATGTGTATGGGTGACATTTTTAAGAAGGAAGAGTAAGCATTCTAACGAGTAATATTCTTTGGCGGATGCATCTTTGCCAGATCTGTAGGAGAAAGAAAGTTCATTAGAAAGATTGCCAGAGCTAGGAACACACAATATTAGCTTACACAACATTTTTAGATCTACAAGGTTGAACGTCTAGCTAGCTACATATAAAGGGAGGAAATTATGTGAAATTATGTCCCTATGGTAGGGCCTATAGCCTAGTCTAAAAGATAGGCCTATACAATGGCAGCTTGCTATACCCTGCTAGAACCAGATCAGAAACAGTAACGGAATGCATATTGGGATGCCGGGCTTAGGCCTATATGAGGGATCCGTGGAAAGATAAAACTTTGCCATAGGCCTATTCCCTGTCCTCATTCCTGGGTATCCATATCAAGAATAACACTGGGCAGGGATAAAAGGAATGTTGTGGAATTAAAGTTGAGTCATAGGCCTATGGCTGGTTTATTTTTCTCATTGAAAATAGCATATATAAAACAATTACATAGTAACCGGAGGGTTCCCTGAATAGGGGACACGTCTGTACCCGGGCCTGTGCAACGTGACATCCCTAGGCCATGGCCATAGGCCTCTGCCTAGGCTAGTCCTGTGCTGCGTACTTATAAGAAGTAGGGCTAATAGTTCTAGTTAGGGCCTAGACCACTGAAGAAATACCCTAGTATCTGTGCCTACTACCTAGGCTAGGGCCTAGCTCTACCTAGGAGGTAAACACGGGGAGGAGGTAAATGCAATGGACGTGCGTACGGCTAGGCCTAGGCTTAACATATTGGACTTCAAAGGCTCCAGTATAATACCGTAAGAAATACTCACCCCCACATCAAATAGTTCGTTTTCACATTTTTAGGCCAAGAAAATTCACCGAATATAATTTGATTTTCACGTTCAATAATTTCCTTTTTATTGACATTGTACTGTCGCAACAAACTGAGAGGGTCCGCCATTTTTACTAACTACGCAAGTAAACACAACATATTCTATTTATCTTTGTTATTAGTTACGAAAAGGAAAAAATGGAAATAGATATTATAACATACGCACTAAATAATTATAAAAATATTTATTTCGTAATTTTTTTTGAAATTACTCATTATTTTAATTTAATGGTTTTAGTAGTTAAGTAGAAAATTCTCGTCATTTGTAGTTTCTAGTTTCGTTCCTAGAATGCGCACTTCTCTTGACTGTTCATTTTCAAGAACGGTCTTGATGGTGGCGCTACCTTGTCTACTTGTGGTGTGTCTTTGAAAATAGGTGTGCCTGAGCCGATGTTGTGGAGCTGGAAATGGAATCAAGTTGTGTTGTGGTGTGAAAGTGTTTTCGCAGTGTTGTGTTGTGACTGTTTATCAACAATTTTCTGTTACAAGAACCTTTCCGAGTTGGACAATGATATAAATCAGGTTTGTGCCCTATGTCCTTACGTTGATAGTTACTAATTTTAACGGATAGATTTGAGCGATAACCATGTAAACAGGTAGGTGATAACCAACGAGGGTTCTAGGAGTCTTTCTTATCCACTTGCACAATTGAAAGTTTATTACTGGTAGGCTAGGCAAAAAACCTTGTTCTAATTATGTAGGCGTATTCACCTGTCTAACCGTAGTAGGCTCTCGTCTGTTAGTCAAGCTGTGCAAACATAAAATGCTTACCTTTTCTAGGCTAGGCCTAGTTGTAATAGGTTAGTTTGTATTAAAAACCTTTGCTGCGCTAGGCTAGGTCCTAGGCCATTATAGGCCTAGGCCTGCATGGCACGAGGTAAGCATGCTGTTTATAGACCTCATGGTTGGCCCCAAATGTAGAGGTTAACTAATGTAAGTAGACCTTTTTTGTAGGGTAGATTTCATCCGCGTTAATCTGTTTACAGTCGGCCAATTCCTCACAAATTCACAGTAGCCTATTAGTTGTAATATTGCATTCGTTGTAACGTTAGGCCTGCACATTATTAAATAATTTCTGGAGTCTGTTTTGCCATTGTATTCATTAGGCCTAGGCCTAGGCCTAGGCTACTAAAATACTGATTTATATAGAATTAAGTTTTAATTTATTTGTAGGTTAGGCTAGAGTTATATTCATCCACGACCACATAGGCCTAATAACAAAATTGTCAGGGGGCGTTAGGCAGTCCGGTTAAAGTAAAATAATTATCGACTTAAACTGGGAATTGAACCTGTGACCTTTTAGATTGAGTGACTGTATTGGGTAGGCCTATGACGACAAATTCATAATTCACAAGTGAACATTTGGGTGTGATGTAGGCCTATTACTATTAGATGTAGCCTACATGTATATTAGCGTGACTCCTTGGTTGAATAAACTTTGTTTTAAAGCCAAGCTAAAGTTATCCCCACATAACTAGTTTAATGCTCACGAAATTGCCGAGCCCATTAGTTCCAACTTAATTTTCTACTATATTTCCTCCAGTGTATTTCTTACTTGAAACAGGTCCATTGGGGATAATTTACGACATTGGGTTAGACACCTGGGAATTCCTAAGACAGAGGGCGTGACTACTGAGACTTGTGCACTCTGCTAAGCAGAATACTGCTTAGATACGATTGGTGTGTGAAACAACGCTGGGAAACTGTTGATTTTCGTGTAACCAGTGTGCATGAAAGGGGCAGTAGATAAGGATCTGAGGTCCTTTAGAACTAGTATAATATCCTCATAAATTCACCAGATAAACCGTGTATTACTTTTTCAACATGCATCAATAAGTACAGACTGTACAGTAGTAAGCACAAATCTCAAGCGCAATCCAAAAATGAGATCAAAGTGTGGGTGGAATGTGTCGAAAGAAAAGGTATTACCCACCCGGAGGCCAGAGACCTAGGTCTGCTATTTCAATGTCTTTGCGGAGACCTGGACTATTTATTCATGCGTTCAATTAAAAGATAAGTGGGCCGTAAAAATTCTGGGTTCAAATCATGTTCCCAACACTTGAAAAAATAAATCTATCAAAGAAATCATCCACCACCCTTTTTGATTGGACTCCCCCCTCCCCCCCCCCTTTCCAAAACTACTACCTGTTCTAATTAAACACTTTGTAGTCTAATAGTCAGTAGTAGTTAGTAACTAATTATGAATCATAGTATCATCATCTGCGATGTATGGTAACTTGGTTGCGCTTTGGCTTACATAGGCCTAATTCATGCACGACGTGACTAGGCCTACAGGTATTCATAAATCGGTGTACGTACTCGACTTTATGAATTAAATTTAAAAAAAACTTGCTCCGAACGAAACCCATTCGAAATTACAAACTTTTTTACTCATTCACTCGCCCACACCCACGAACGTTAAAGCAAGTGCAGTCTAGACAGTTTAGAACTGACGTAAAAATTACTTACCTGTTGCAAGTACGCTATAAAGTATATTGTGTGATTTTCAAGGTTATATGTATAGTCTATTGTCTCTCGGCCGAGAACCATGTGACGCCCTTATTATTTATTTATCACAAAAAGTTTCTTTGCGGTTGGCAGGTAGATGGAATACGTCGTGGGAGTGCGACCATCTACACTACAAACCAGTCATTTTCTAACCTTCTCTCTCTGATCTCTGCCTTTTAAATGCATGTCACGTCCTCCATCCCTTAGGCTTAAACATCGTCTCATGATAATGTTGCAGTTATCTCTTATCTTGGATTTTTTTTTTTTTTTTTACGTTTTGTCAGTTCGTCTAGATAGATAAAGAGTTGGCTACAATGTGCACTGCACAAGTTTCTCATGCCCTTTGGCGGCGTCATCGCGTCCCAGTCTAAACATCTCGTATGCAAGGAAGATTCTGCACGAGTTGTGAATCTTTTTATGACGAGTGTAATATCCAGGCTACATCTGCTAACAATGAAAGAAGTAAAGTTATTGTATTGTTGGTTGCTTCATGAATGAAAAGGCCTTGGTGTGCACTACCGCTAGTTATCATCTGATAATATATCTACAGTCAATTTTTAATTCGTATGAGTAGAAAATAATATTGGCTGACACTACCAGCCCGAAAATCAGAACTTTACATTTAAGCTGGTAATGCATTCATGGTTTTACATAATATTGAAAGTCTCGAAATAATTGATTGATTGCTACAGTTGAATAACGATAGCCCGATACACTGAGCCATGTTTGCAATAAATAGTTTTAGAACCAACTGGATGAATGAACTTTTTCAATTTCATAACAATACGAACGAACACGGGTGGGGGTAGGGGTGGTGTTAAACCTCACAGTTTCATCCACTGGACGTTGCCCACCTGTGAATATCAATTCTAAACTTGCCTGTGCCAAATCCCTGCGCTGTGGCTCGAACCCAGATCTTCTGGGACTGAGTAATCTAATGATCGTTTTCTTGCACTGGGTATCTGATTAAAGTGATGATGAGTGTAGATACTGCTTTATCACAAGAGTACACTAATCCTATCAGATAAGAGCTCTTCTCATTAACCATATGAGTAGTACCGGTATGGGATTTATATGATATGTTCACTATCAGGTAATACACCTGTCAAGCGCAAGCAGGCCAACCTATTTGTCATATATTTAAAAAATCTTCCTACAAAAAAGTATTGGTGTGGAAAATTTTTTACCCACGTGGCAGGATGTGAAGAAAATGTAGCCTATGTCGTTTCGTGTCCAAGTCCCAGACTATTTATCTTTTTCAGAATAGATTATATTTCGCCAACGTACGTCAAAATAAAGTATCATAATTCTGTCTCAAGGTTCCAGACGTTTTATTTTCCGAGTGCGGGATTTTTTTTCTTTTCTTAAAATCACTCGTCACTTTTAATTTTACGACGTGTAGTTCGAATTGGCTACGTGTGGCGAATACGGGCTGCAGTGAAAGTCTGCTGCAACGGACGGAGAGTAGCTGTAGAGCTTCTGGTATATAATAAGATGAAAACCTTTGGATTGCTACGACGGACGCTCAATCTGTGCATTCTCGCCCAGACAGACAGACACCACTTTCCCTAATGATGCTGCGATTTATAACCTCTTTGTTTGTGGTTGTCACGGTTTTTTTAGTTTTTTTTTTATAATGAAAATTAGACGTCTGAAAACTGGATTGCAGCTGGTGTACGTTTGTACATATTTGGAGGTGCAAGCTTCAAATTGGAATATTACAGCTCGTATCGTATACACTACCTAGAAACGTTTATGAAGACTCGTATTCGGAAGGCTTAGGGTTCGACTCCCGTCCCGTGTCTTTGATACTGAAAGGGAGAATATTGACAGCTGGTGTACGTTTGTACATATTTGGAGGTGCAAGTTTCAAATTGGATTATTGCAACTCGTCGTATACATTACCTAGACACGTTTATGGAGGGAGACTCAGTGGTAGAACACGAGACTCGTATTCGGGAGGTTGCAGGTTTGAGAAAAATCCGTAAAAAAAAAACAGCCCAGTGAGGTTTTTCAGGGTGTTTATGGAAATAATACGATCAAAGGAGTAAACAAATTTATTTTGTGCTCATGTGAATTTTTCACTTTTGGTAATAATTATGTTTTAGTATGATCACAAATATACGCTTTTCCTGTTTTATGAACATAATTATTAGGTACTTTATAAGAATAATTAATTATCTATTATATTAATGTATTTTACCCAGCAACAAACAAGTAAAAAAAAACACTCGAAAAACCCACCCTGTACTGTTTTTTCCATGTGGGTTTTTGGACTAAAACCCACCGATCTTTTCGAGCTGGGCCATATTTCTCAATCCTGGTAGGTTAAGGGTTCGACTCTAGATACTGAAAGGTACAATATTAAATTATCTTCTCAACACACCAGTACCACTGAATCCATCTATGACATCACGCATATGGAATTGCTGAGCGAACAAAGAATCGAGAGCGTAGACACAACTGTTTCTCGAAATTTTCCTTTTAAGAAATCAAGGCCAGACGTCGGCCTGGCCGGATCATACGTTCGGTTTGATGGGTTTAGCGGTGTCAGGTTCGTTTGCAGACTCCGAGCTCGGTCGGCCGCAAGAACCTACGTGAACGTGCCAATATTACTATTCCCCCTCCCTCGAACAATCCTGCATGCCTGCCTTTGCCCCAGTCATTACACGTAGACGTAGAAAAAGTGAATATGAAAATCAAATCTAGTGCGGCTTGGTCCTACGAAGATTTGGTATGGTGGGAGAATGCTCAGGAGTCGGCGGAAACTTAGAACCAGAGACTTCCCGCGAGAATTTTACTCTCTAACGACAACAGCTGTGCCCGTATGTTTTTAACAATTTTAGCATTTTGCCTTACATGCATGTTGATCGGTTGATAGACATAGACACACTTAGTTTTCTGATATTGATTAATAAAATAAGCAAATACCGATCTCTTCCCCCCCCCCCACTGTGTCTACTTCTTGCCGATACTGAAGCTCCAAGATTTCCTCTTCACGTATTTGGCGTCAATGTTTATTAAACCACCATTAAAATCGTAGCAATATTTTGGTATGTCTTGCGTCTTGATCGCAACTTCGTGTAAGAGCTTGGCAATTGTTTTGCATGTAAGGATTCTCGCCAAAACAAGATATATTGTGTGGATTTTCTGTTGTTATTATTCGTGGTATTTTCTAATAATGACTCCGGAAGCGTCGTAAAACATCTGATGTGATTATTGGCCGTACCATGAAGGTCAGTCCAAGCTATATTTACATTAGTTGTGGTTTTCAAATGTACACAATTTGCTTCCAAATGCAATGTATTGTTGGGGCGAGTATCTAAAAGAACGAAAATAATTAATTGTTTTATTTCCCAAAGCTCATAGTTCTATTTTTTATGAAGGTTCATAGTTTGACATTTTTTTCTTTCATGACGTGCTCACTTTTATGGTGAAACTACCTATGACGTCATGAATTTGTCAACAACGTTTTGAATTGAGTAATTTATTATTGGTCTTGATTAATTTTCAAACTTATTTATGAAATCCTCTTCAAAATAGCTACAGTCAACTTTTAACGTTATGGTATTGGTTAATTTTCGAACATAATATGCAAGAAACAAATACTTCATTTCAAATGGATTTTTTGATTATGGGTACAACCTGTGGTACAACATTTCTTCATAATATCGTTCGGACCAAACACATTGTGATTTACCGATTGATGTTTCGGTGTTTTGACGTCATAGGCGGGTTGTCTAGCCATTATGTGAAAAATGTTGACAAACTTCACAAAAAAATTTTTATTTTTTCTAAAACATCAAAATGAAATCTTTTATGCATTCGACATTCGATTTCAAATTATAGTAAACATCAAAGCTGGCATTGATCATGTTGATTGACGAGACGTATTGTAATGATGATGATGTGCGAGTAGATTCACTCAGAAAGCCATTAGGTTTTCGCCAGCTACGAAGGTCGTTCACTCGCCTCGTGATT
The DNA here is from genome assembly GCA_945910005.1 of Isoperla grammatica. Taxonomy (NCBI): domain Eukaryota; kingdom Metazoa; phylum Arthropoda; class Insecta; order Plecoptera; family Perlodidae; genus Isoperla; species Isoperla grammatica. The sequence continues at coordinate 5,914,127 of OX246741.1, forward strand.
CGTCTTTTGTCTCAGCCGCTGCAAACAAAAGACGATGGAGGAACCTAACCTCTTCTATCAATAAGACGAGGCGGCGGTGACGACAGAAAAAAGTGGCAGACGACGACGACGACTCCCGACTCGGTTGGTAGACGAAAACAAAAAACGAAATTACGAAACTGTCGCTAATTTTACTTTTGGTATCGGCTCATCCAGTCATCTTTATCCAGGAGTCTTGATTCTCATTTAGCCAGTATCACAATACCTACCCAAATAATGAGAAATTTGTTTCACAATAAGAACCACCAATCAAAAGCTTTGAAACGAATACGTATTTATCTTTATAATATCGGGAAGCTGATTCACAAGTTATAATTCTGTTTTGTAAATTAATTCAAGTTTATTTATTGATTTATTTATTTATTGACGATATTCCGGTTGGTTCTTACATTTGTTGTAGGACACAAGTTTAAATGAGGCTTGATTTCTGGTTTGGTTTAGTAATTGTCCAGGGACACGTGTTCATTAGTAGTCCATTCTCATGTTTGCTATTGCTTCCCAAAACGAACTTTAAGCTGTCAAACATTTGATTGCAAAATCGCTCGTATGAGTGAAAATTGAAGTAATGAATTTTGTACAATTTGAGGAGCGTAATTTCGATTTTTGACGCCATGACACGTGTTTTTTCTTGTCAATGTGTTGGTACCTCACGCGCACGAATATTTAGACCAGATTTAAAGCCACGAGTAAAATATAACTCTCTTCGTGTTGTTGTTGTTTATATATATATATACATATATATATATATTTACGTGATCGCGCGTAGATTTGCATACCACGAACAGTGAGTGATATTGACAATAGTTGTTCAATTCAATTTCTATCGTACACTCGTTTGACCACTGTCTGTCGCCGTAGATTGGAAATCTTGTGCATAATAATATATTATATAATAATACATCATGCATGCATTCTCTTCTATTTAAAACGTGATTTTTTGATCCACATAAAGAAATGACATCCTGCACGCATTGTTGCACCTACGCGAGTATAACGCCCATTGTTTCCTGTTGTAAAAAAAATAAAAAATTAAAAAAAAATGTTTACAAATAACCGGTATGCGCGACCCCTCACTTGTTTTCAAATCGCTTCCATGGAAAATGGTTTCACTTGTCGGGAAGAGTGTGTGTGAGACGTGACTCTAGGATGAGGATAGAGTGATCACAGTCAGATGTTGTCAATCTTGCAGTTGATTGCTTCAAGCAGTTGATCTTGATAAATTATCATTCGCTTCAGGATCCTAGTTGTGTGTGTGGATAGACAGACAGACAGACAGACAGACAGACAGACAGACAGATAGATAGATGGACAGGCAGAGGTTTCCCACATCACTCTGCAGGAAAGTGAACTTGTGGCCGGCGATTGTCTGGAGTGAGTGAGATACGGGAAAATGTCGACACGGAACTGAAATGGAATGGATTCTAGGAGTCCCTTCCTGCTGTAGGAGGGTAATTCACTTAAGTGCCCCTTGGGGTATTTGAATAGTTTGGAGGTTTGTCCGAGGGCTGTTGTCTTATGGCTGCGGAAAACCTGCGGGAGAACCTCAAGTCCGGATTGTCGGTGACCGAAATAAAAATGATAAAATATTATTTAGAAAATTGAACGTATCAATTACATTTTTCACACACATTGTAATGTCGATTCGAACAGTGAAATTTACTTCAAAATATTTTTTCTACAATAAATATTGATCATCAAAGTTGTTGCTTTATAGACCAGAATATGAATATATTTTTACACCACAAAATTACGAATTTAAAATTTAACGAAATTTAAGTGTTTTTATTCACCATTATTTCTTACCCGTGTACAGATTATCTGTGAGTGTATCTGAAGGTGGGCCATGACGCCATGACTTCTCTTGTAACCACAAGACCAAAGCGAGCGAGCGGACCCACACGCAAAACACCGCCGAGTACGCGTCCCCCCCCCCCCCCCCCCATCACATCCTTCACACTGTGGTTCTTCAAGGACCTTCCCCACACCACTACACGTCACGTCACGTCACGTCACGTTAAGTGTCACGGCTCGACGATTCCCGGGTGGATTGTTTGTCACGGGGCTCGTGACAACTCGTGCAAACCTTGCGAACATTATTTCATTCAATACACGTTGTCATTTTAAGAAGGTGATCCAAAATATAGGATGGGGCTAACACTTTGCCTTCGTTATAAACAAATATAAGAACAGGGCCATATTACCCAATAGGCGGACTAGGCACTTGCCTAGGGCGCCGTAAGACAGGGGGGGGGGGGGGGGGGTGGCGCCCCCTGTCCCGCGGTATATGGTATGCACAAATTAAAAAGAATATATGAATTAATCACTGGCAGATGACAAAATTGATTAATTTGATTACCTATTATTGAATTGCATATGTGTATGTCTTCAATCTTCCTAGGACTAGGAAGCCTTAACATTATTTGCAAACAAAAAATGCAATATTTGTATTAATATATATCGGTACTTACACAATAATCATAACGATATTTTGTATTCCAAAGTACCAAGGGGGGGGGGGGGCGACCTAAAAAGTGGTGCCTATGGTGTCATAAACAGTTAAAACGGCCCTGTATAAGAAGTATAGTATATATTTATATATTGTATTAAGTGTAATTTGTTTCTCTTCGTTTTGATATAAATTGTATGTTATTCTGTGTCTTACGGCAACAGCTATGGCTGCAGAGACCAATTAAGGTTGTTATTATAATTATAAGTATTGTAAGAAGTAGTAGATAATGCAGTATAGAACCCAAGGAGTTTAGATGACGTTTAAATGCTAAAAACTCTGTTAGTGACTTTTTTTTTAACTCAGCTACGTCAGGTTATGCTCAAAACTCTGTTAGTGAAATTTAACTCAGCTACGTCAGGTATGTCCTTAAATATGACATACGTGAACAATATTTCGAAAATCAAAACAGCCTCTAAAATAATAAGTGAACATAATCTGCAAGGTAAAAATATAAACGGTCCGATACATATCCGCTTGACAATAGAAAGAAGGAAGGATAATATAATACAACTCATGCTCTCAACAACCTTGCAACCTGAAACGTTCCAACTGTTCCACCGAATACTTTTTATGATATGACATGTGTACATAGCACGTTAATCATAATTATTATATGTCATAAGTTATAGGCTCCACGCATAATGTATTATTACAAACATGGCCGTGACGTGTGGTTCAAGGAATGTGTTTGCATAAAGGGGGCCGGGACCACCCATTGGGCAGCTTTAAGGGCAGCCGGTGCAATCGGCACGGGTGTCAAGTAGTGTCAGTGCGATTTTATTGACACGTGTCAATCGCTATTCTTTTTTAAAGGCAATATGTTTTAAAACCGGTTTCCGCATGGTTAAAAGTAAAAAAAAAAAAAAAATTGTTTGGGTATCAAAAATGTAGTTATTTTATTTTAAACTCATTTACAGAGGCAATGTTCGTTACTTTTGAATTTGACCATCAAATTAAAAACGTTGATTTATTTTTAAAACTCAGTAAAGAAAACAGATCTATGAAACGCGATTGGGCAAAGTTGATGTGAGATGAGCAAGGAAGGAATTGAACCATATTATGTGAAAACTGAAAACTATCTGAAAGTTTTGTTTCGTTGAGCTTCTTTGAGTGTTGCGCACTGGTCCTGTCAGAAGATGAGTGAAGCTGGCAGCTCTCCTGGTCAAATAGTAAAGTGGGTTCTTATTTCACTTTGGTGAAAATATTCACAACTCCCAAGTCGCACAGTGGTTGTTTGTTCGTGAACTCTAAACCTTCATGGTCTCTATATTTGACTTGTTCTGGCTGCTTGCTGGTACCGGTATCTCTTGTTCCCATTATCACGACAAATAGGTGGACTCTCCGGTGTTGTAAAACTAAAAACACAACAAATTAGCAAGGTAGCATTGCAATTATTGTTAAGAAGATACAAATTATCATACAAAATTAATCGAGAGGCAGTTTCTGGATCAAAATAATAGAACAGATAAAAATAACTCTTGTTTCTCATCAGTCACAACAATGCACAACAGTTAAAAATGTAAAATCAAGATAAGTTTATAGATAATGAGTTTGTATGCATCAATTTATAATTAAATTTAACATCTAAAACTAAATGTTTCTTGAAGATTAAAGGGACCGTGTGAGAAAAACGTTCTATTGAACAACCTATTTCCAGATTTAACTCTGTTGGCAGTTGTGATATGAGGGTCCTCGGGCGTGTTGTGTTTGTTTTGCCTTCTGTGACCTTGGCCCGTGCGCCCTATGGATGATCGGGTAGGGGAGGGGGTGTCCTTATCTCCTCTATTGTGTAACCGTATTAGTTGCGGCTTTCATGGGTCTGTGTGATACAGGTTTTTGTGTTGTCGTCGCTTCCTTCCAGCACCCTTCTTGTCTGTCTGTCCGCGTCACATGGGGGGGGGGGGGGGGGGTCCTCCCTCACTTACCATTACACCACTTACCTCGGTGGTTTCTTTGTACTGTGTGGTGCCGCAATCCCTCGGCCTGCAGCCACGTCCTTCATCTGCGGGGTGTACGCGCACCTTGGTGTCAACCTTCTTTGCTTTTGTTTTTGTTTTTACTCTTTCACCGCCATTGGTTCACGATTATGACACAACAGATTGTGTAGGTATACTCGCCGACATGAGTAAATCAAGGGTAGGCTAGAACATGGTATTTACTTCAACCTTTCTCCCCCTTGTTTTTTTTGTTTTTGTTCTAATTTACCAATCAATATGGTGGCACCCTAGCCTATAATGTTGATGAGAAATAAAATCAGTTGATGATATCGGATAAAAAATTAGTGCAGCAGAGTTGTTGGAGTAAATATTTGTTCTCATCTCACTTACCCTTGATCTAAATATGTCGTATTCAGTCAGTACATCACTATACATGCTATCATAGAATACATCTAGCGATATGTCAATGGGGTTAAACACAATGGGGCTCGAAGCTCTCATAAATGGGCAAGCTTTTCTCCAAGTTGTGAATGAAGGCATCAGAAGATGATAATGTTTTGGTAACATAGTATATCCATACAGAATCCGTCTTTTCACTTTTGAGCAAAACCATTTCCGGGCATTGCCTTGTTTTGTTCCGCTCCTACTTTAGTCTATTTGTGTACAGACAGCCCCAAATTTAACATGCTGCACTGCACGCAGACATTGCGATTGAAGAAGAAGAAGAAGTAGTGAATCATCCTCCTCCTCCCCCACTCCTCGCCCCCCCCCCCCCCCCCCCCACCATCTACGACTCCACTCCTCCAACGTTTCGGTTACTCCGTGGTTGGTCTCCGGCGTTCTCGTATTCTGGGTGGTAGCACCTGAACCTGGTAATATTTCGTTTCCTCACGTTGGCCTTCCTACCTCGTCGCGTCGCCGTCGTCATTGAAGCCAGTCTTGATTGCTGCACTTGACTCTCTCGCTCGCTGCTGGTAACTTTTATTGTCGCTACGTTGGCTACGCTAAGTTCATCATCGAATGTGTTGTTTTTTTTTTTGTCTAAGTGTGTGTGTGAGTGTGTGTTGTCGGTTGCCCCGAAGGCAACATGCTAGCTCGCTAGCTTCGCGTCAGCAGCAGGTAAAGAAGTCTGACCGAGCACTCGACCAACCAACCAACCAGGCAGGCAAGGCAGCTCACAGTCTTACTGAGGCGTTTGACCCCATCGCTCGCTTCAAAACAATGGCCGGCCAATACATCAAGGTGTGACGACCAACAGTGAATAAACAAACAAAGTTATAGGTGATACTCGAGTTGTTGTCGATACTTTATGCCGCGGTGATGAAGATGTCTTCGTTGTGTTTTTTTTTGGTGTGAATCGTTTTGGTTATTTGATAGATCGGTCGCGTTTCTAGATGTGCGGAAATACATGTTAATCGTGGTGACCTTATCGCGAGCAGAGAGAGGAATTAATACGCAGATGCTGTATTAGGTAAGATGACCATCTGTAATTTCAAGTTCACGCATGTAGTATTTTTATGTGACTGTGAATCAAGAATGAATTCACATGGGTTAAGTGAACCTACGCCCAACTATATCTATATGTGTATACAAGAACCGTTTTGGAACTTGTTATTGTTTACAGTTTTATATCATTGCGTATGCTAATGGAGAGTGGAGGGGGGAGAGAGGAGAAGGTAATGAGATCAAAAGGATTTGAGGTATGATACTGATACACACGTGGAAACTACGTAAAAGTGTACTCAGATATGGACGTTTGCGAGGGTATGTCGTAAATGCGCGCGCTAACCCTTTATGGGCGGACACGGTGGTTCTGCGGATAGTCAAACTTTATGGAACCAACAAAACGCGGGTTCGAAACCTGCGTAAGATATTGATTTTGTAGCACCGATGTGCAACAACAAGGTTATTTGTTGTTTTTCGAACTTTTTTTGTTAGCCCTGTGTAGATTTGTTTAAAAACTGATTGTACTGTGGCTGCACTACTGTTCTTTTATAGTTGAATACATTGGTAAATCCCTTCTACTTTTATTATATCGTCGCATGTTTTCCTAATCTTTACATCTTGAAATCTGCAACGTGATGTTAACGTGCATTGATTCCATGTTTTAAAGGTGGATAATGTTTATCGTGAACAAACAGTTGTGGAGTTGCACCAAGTTGTAACTCACGTCGCCACCTGCTCTACCAGTTGTTCCGTTCGGTAATTACGCATGCACACTCGTAATTAACGATCCAAAGACTTTATGTACAAAGCGGCGTACATACCCTGCTTACTTCGAGCATGGTAGGACTTCTCGGAGTCACGTTTTCTTGATAGGGGCTTCAGTGGGGGTGGAGGAGGGGGGGGGGGGGGAGATTAGGATAGCAATTGATTATATCGGCAGTCAGTCCGTCTGTCTATCGTCTAGCCAAAGTGATTTGCGAATTGGCAATTTCCGTCTTCGTCCCCCTCCCCGTACCCCCCGGGTACAGTTTCTTTATGTTCTATTTCTTGCCACCTGTTATATTTGTCTCGGTCGTAACTACCCCCCCCCCCCCTCCCAGTTCCCCTCAAATCTTTGAATTGAAAGTGAACGAGGCTATAGTGTGAGGTGTGAAACATTATATAGTGTAAGTGAATATTTAGCGTAAGGAGGGAGAGTCTAAATAAAGTTTGGTTTGTCGCCTGTTTCAATGAGTTTGTGTGTGAGGGGAGAGGAGGAGGGGCAGTAAAAGTAGTATTGTTTAAAATGGAATTACGAACAAAACATTTTCTCTTATGGGGTGTGGGGATGTGGGCTAGAATCGTAGATGGGGTTGATTGTGCAATTTCTATCCTCCCCACTGTTTGATTTTTGAATAAATTACATGCAGTCTAATCGAAAAGTGAAAAATTGATTTTAATATTGTAAAACCTCATATAATTGTTTATTTACTCCACAACTTTCGAAACTCGACAAATTGTGAAAACCAACGTCATAACATGCTATACAAGTCAGTAAGTAGCTATGAACATCACGGATGTTACCTGGCGAGTGTGTTTGCTGTGGAGCGCATAATGCAGACAGATTTATCGGTAAGACTGACCACGTTATCAGAATACAAGTGAAGTGCAGGCAGGGCAACACAAAGACGTTAGCAAGCCGCGCCGTGACAACTTCTTTGCTCTATCTCGCCGCGATCAACTGGATTCTCCTCTACTCTGTGCGATGGACTCTGCCTGCCGAGGGGGGCAATTAAATTGTAATCAGAACATTAATATTCTTAGAGTATTGATAGGTTAACTAACTACGTGGCAGATGTGATAAATGTTTCGTGGCCCTAATTAAGTCTTATTAAATAAATTGCTTGACGATCGCGTACATAAATTTTGATGGATTTCGATTTTATGGTGATGTCGCTCGAAGGTGGATGTCTACGCAGATGGGGAGGGGTTGAGGGGGGGGGGGAATTAACGACAAGGTCATACAGAAAAGTGATTTTATGACCAGTTTCTTTGAGTTATTTACATTATAAACGTTTGCGTCGTCGAGAATTACTCTTATCGATCGATGAGTGATTAAATCTTCAAGGACTAAAACAAACTCAATTTTTTTTTTAATTTTATAAATGACGACCATTTAGATAAATTAAATGTGTTTCGGGCATCTCCAAAAGTTCAGGTGGTGGGCTAATGTGATGGATGGCCTTCTAAACTGCGCTGAGGGATTCACAAACTTTCTACAGGGCTGTGTTTATTACCCATCATTGCCACATTGCATCATGGACGAATATTCGAACCTCCCCTCTGTTATTGTTGCGTACTACGTCCAAAGTCAATACGAGACTATGTGTGTAGTACGTGTCTGATGCGTGTGCCTGTTTTTTTCGTACACGTTATGTTAAAAAAAAAAAAAAAAAAAAAAAACACATCCATTGCGCTCCGACCATTGGCCGCGATGCATTTGCGTGAGCAACTTACCTAGGAATGGGGGGAGTATTGACCATGGAACAGGGAATGAATGTCAGCTATCGTATCCGGCAGGGTATAAACATGTTTTGCACTCATGAAACATTATGAGGGGAATACGACTGCATGCATGCATGCATGCATCGATCCATAACTGTGGGCGTACAGTACGTGAATTTCGCACACGGCTATGGCGATGAAATATGGCAAGGATAACTCACTCCCGTAACGGTGCGTGTCATGGTGTACAGTGTAATGCATGGCTATGTATAAATATGTACACAAGCTGTTGGTTTTGACGCGCGGCGAGGTGTTGTGAGTTTAGACGAGTGGGTGTGATAATATCACTTGTTTTATGTCCCCGGACGATCCGTTATGATTTGTGTTCTTTTTGCTAAAAAGTAATATTCATACTTTATAGGCGAGTTTTGTTTTTGTTTGTTACCAATCTGTAGATTGGGAGAAGCAGTGAACATTCTTTCCTCTTTAGTCTTTCCTGCCAGTCTGGCAATTCCATAATCTTAGTCTGCCTCTATTGTTGTCATAATTATGTAGTGTTTTGAGGAAAGACTACCGTCAGTATTAAAGAGTTTATAATTAATATCTAAAAAAAAAAAAAATGCCAGACTACATCGGAAAAGTGAAAACACGGCTAAATTTGGGTTCAAAAGAACTCAATACTGTTTACAAGTCGTATCTTATATTTAGGTTTGAATTGAGTCTGGTTTCCTCGTTTTCGAAGCCCGGTGTTAATAGTGTAGAGAGCATTATTGAGACGAATGATAAGAAAACGGTAACTTTGTGCACTTTCAATATTGGAGGTTGATGGTTATTGAACTTAAAAATAATGCTCATAATCAGATATGGTCTTGCGTGTGCACTTCGTGACCTAAAGATATCAATATCAAAGTGCAGCAATTATTCTAGATGAAAAATGTTAAAATCAAGGCCTCCGTTTCTTCAATCTACACCTCATTAAGTGTTTAACATTGTTACATAATGTAATTTCTCAATGCGAATCATGGAATTGGAGCGAAAAATTGTTTTAAAAAATGTAGAACATTTTTACGAACTCACTCATTCAGCGGTAAAGTTTGCCCACTTTTCAATGCCTGGGAGAATTTTATACACACAAATATGGGTTTCATCGCCCTTTTTGTTTACAAGATACATGTTGTATTATTACACCTCTACATGTATTCAGGGTCTGACTGGGTAAACTTTGAAAAACTTCCGTGTTCATTTCATACTAAATTGCCTGTTGGGCAAATCGAACTCGCGACCACCAGAACTATGACAAAAACATGTTTAAACCTGTACCCCATAATTTGTCTCTGCCTTCGTGTTTTTTTTGTTGAGTTATTTTCAAACTATGACGTAATGCAGTGCAGTGCATTGGCATGCGTGGTCACATACAATGTAGCCAATAGGAATTCTGAATTTCATTAATTGAATAAGTATAGGCATACTTTTGCAACTTATAATTTATTAGCGTGTATTTTAACATGATTGTAAAATACTACGTGCATGCATGGTTGTCTGTCTCTAAATAGTTAGTAGCAGACAGACAGACAAACAGACAGACAGCTGTGCGAGAAGTCACAGAAATCTGATGTAGAAGGTTGCGTGCTCGACTCCCTCCCTCGTAATCATGAATAAAACACTGAATTTTTTATTCTCTGTCACAAGGTTAATGTTTTCGAAGTTAGAACTAACCTTGCGCAGGTACGCATAAACAATTATTGCATAACCTTACTCTTATATATGTCGTGTGAAGTAAGATAGTGCCCAGTGGTCGAATTAGAAGTTGTTTTATGGGGGGGATTGTGCAAATTTATCACAGTAGATATACATGACAACTGAAGCCGTGGGTGATGGAGGGTGGGACCTTGACAAGATAAACAGGACATCACCCCCCCCCCCCTGATAGTGTCCCTTTATTCACGTACTAGACCAAGTTTAGTTTTTTAATTTTTCATCGACACATGCAACAATAGAAGAGAAAAATAACAGAATAGAAGAAAATTAGATTAAGGTGGATCATTTTTCTCCCTTGTATTTCTAATGTATGGTCACATGGTGTATGTATTCATAGTTATATTAAATACATTGCTTATTATTAGGAGAAAAGAAGTGTTAGTTTCAGTTTTAGAGTAAGGGCATCATACAAAAGTTTGTACTTAGTTAGAACTGTATGTTAATTCGTGCCGGTCGAACGGAATACACAGTGTTTTGTGCACATCACATCGGCGCTGTTTCGACGTTGATAAATGAATCTTAGCGCCGTGATAAATGATGTTATTATTAGACGGTCAGCTACGCACTTTTGTGGTCTCACTCGGCCGGACCAACCGAGAGTAGGCTCAAAAAATTCGTAATTTTTACCTGATTACAGCAAAGGCAATCCGGAAATAGAAATCGGTAGCTTTCACTTTTTATAGCCAAAAAAACGGCAAAAAACGGTAAATTTATTAAGTACAAGACCAATTGAGTGATTGCGCTGGGGAAGGTGTCAAAAAATTCGATATTTTTTAGAAATAAAGAAACAATAATGCGAAAATGGAAATCTGCATAGTTTAGCGTTAAGGTCCTAAAAAACGGTAAAAAATGGCACAATTTATTAAATAGACTAACTGACCAGTAATAATGAAAGATGTAGGCTAATTTGATATTGTAAGCATAATGTAAAAGAAATAATGTGAAACTCAATATATGTGCCTTTAGGCATTACCGGTGGATGAAAAAGGGTACCAGAAAGGCACCGCTGTCCTTTAGATCGCTTGACTGACTTTCTGGGAGAGAAGGCAACAAATACGATTAAAAGCATCGTGCGAACATCTAAACCATTAACGTTTACCTTTCATATCCTAAAGGGCAAAAATGGTCATAAAGGTGGGGTTGGGGGGGGGGGGGGGGGGGTGGTTATAAGTTTATTAGTGCTATTATTTTCGCAAACATAGAATAAACCCAAATACAGTTGGAAACGGCCATAAAAGATAAGTCTCAATTGTTGGTATTATTTTAAGAGCTTGAAGAACGGCAAGAAAGTCACATTTACTTAAATGGAAATACTATTTGCAGGGAAAAATAATTTGGTAGGAAGAAAAATGTATCATTTGACATGATTATGAACGCCGTTGGTCAATATTTATATCAGTTTTATTTACACGAAAACGAAAAAATCAAAATAGGCTTATTGTTTCCAATTATTTAAAAGATCAAATAAAAAAAGCCGTCCTAGCAACGAAGCACTCAATAAATTCAAAGTTGTTCTGAATCAGCCTTGTTGATTCTGGCATTTGTCCGCAGGTGTTCGCACTGTCCAATCACTGATTCATATGTTTCGTATTTGAAATATCGATCTATGATTGGTTATCGCTCACTCGTCGATGGTGTTCGAAGCCTACAGGGTTGGTTTAGTCACTTTAAATTAAAGTCCCCCACTGCAAATCAGTTTAGTTACTGAGTGGGTAGACTCTAAATGTGAATTTATTTATTTATTTATTTATTTTTATTTAAGGAAAAAATATATGGACGGCATGTGTTCCATCAATCTAACTCCGTAAGTTCTAGACGGTTTGTGTAGTGTAGTGTGTAAAACACCAGTGTTCGGCATTTACATTTCTATGGCCTGGCCATGTGTATGTGTAAACTTGTTGAAAAAGTAATTGTAAACCTACGAGTACGAAGCATCAAATTATGTAGATGTTAGATCATGATATTACATTATTATACAAGTAAATGAAACACCAATGTAAATACAATTTATTAAAACACACATGTGAGATGACGTTAACGACAAATACAAGTTGTACCTTATTGTGTCCAACTTCGCTATAAACAAAGAAATAGATCGGTGACTTTGGAGCCATCCTAGCAAGGAAGCACTCAATAAATTCAAAGATGTTCTGAAATCATCCTTGTTGATTCTGATATTTGCCTGCAGGTGTTTGCATTGTCCAACCACTGATTCACATATTTTATATTTAAATATCCATCTTTACAGTTGGTTATCGCTCACTCGTCAATGGGGTTCGGAGGCTATAGGGTTGGCTCAGTCGCTTTAAATTAAAATTCCTCACTGAAAATCAGTCATGCTACTGAGTGGATGGACTCAAAATATGAAGTTTTCATTCATTACTTCAAATATGTTATCCTCTTCGCCTCCTTGTTAAATATTTTCCGTGCTTTGAGAATCACTAGAACAGAAACACTTTCACATAGTCGCGTTGGTAACGCAAACACTATATTTCATTTAAATATATTATAACAAGTTTAGTGTAATGAGGGCTTAAATATTATGTGTGTATACTTTAGAAGTCGGGGTCACTATTCTTTATTGCAGTAGTTTCCTCTTTTAGGTACTGGATTCAAGGTCTCTTCTTGCACCTCTTTGCATTGGTATTCACAGAAATACAAGTCTGTATCTAAGCTTCAAATCACTGCACTGACACTTGGCTGTGGAACAGTGTTTGCATTTGCACGATACCAATTCCAACACTTCAGGGGCTGGTTTTGTCACAAGCCATCGGATAGCACTACTGAACCATTTTCCAGGCACCAGCCATAGTCAAATGGGAGTGGGATACTTAAAGATTGAGAGGTGAGAGAATTGAGAGAATTTGTTACCTAGCGTTATCATTCTACTGGTCTTGTATAATCTACATAACACATTTCTTGCTGAAAGCCAAATACTTTTGATTTCAACCTTCACAATATTTGTTCAGTATTCTGCTTTAAGTATGACATATGTGTTGTCATCTCTTCCAAGCAATGTAAGCGGCTACTTGGAGTTAATCGGTAACTTAAACTAAATATTAAATGGTCCATTTATGCCCACCCCCCTTTTTTTTCCATAATGCCCATTGTCCAACGCTATTATTTAAAAATTTTGGTAAATTTTTTGCCGCCCTTACTAGCATTATCATTAATTGGTAATGTAGTTCATAAATTGCCCTTTTTTGCCGTTATTTGTATGTAAAAAGTGAAAGCTACCGATTTCAATTTCCGCATTGTCTTTAATGCAATCAGGTAATAATTACGATTTTTTTAGCCCACTCCCGGCGTGTCTGGCCGAGTAAGACCGTTGTCTTGAATTTTTGAGCAAAGGGGACAGGCTACTGGCTAGTATGCCTTTTTATAACTTTTTGTTCTAAAGACCAAGCAAAACACTGCTGATTTTGATGGTCGCTTTATTTGTTCTGAATTCGTTCTAAAATATCGAGTTCGTGCCACCAGTCCAAGTGTAATCAACCGATAGGTATTCTATATGATACATTGGTGCCCTTTTTTGCCGTTTCTTGGTTTTAAAGGCAGTGATTATTATTTCTAACTTCACATTATTTGTAATTGGCTACATTCAGTTTGAAATTCCGAGTTGTTTGAGTCCTCTCCCAGTGTTATCGGTCAACTGGTCTTCTAACTGAAATGGGTGCCGTTTTTGCCGTTTTTATGCTCCCAGTGCCAAACGGTAGCTATTTACATTTTCGAATTACTTTTAATTAACTTTACATAAAATAACAAATTGTTAGACACCTATTTCAGCGTTATCAGTCAACTAGTCTTGTAGTATTTAAATAATTCTTTTTTGTCGTTTTTTGTCGTTTTTTGGCTATAAAAAGTAAAAGCTACCGATTTCGATTTCCGGATTGCCTTTGTTGTAATCAGGTAAAAATTACGAATTTTTTGAGTCTACTCTCGGCTGGTCCGGCCGAGTGAGACCATTCTGTTGAATTTGGGGGGATAGCTGACCGTCTATATTGCGCGAGTGGCGGGCGAGACAATGCGTTCATTCGACGTGGCTGCATGCGGCGATGTAGATGGGGGGCGGATGGGGGCCGAACCCAGCGGAGATCGCACCGTTGCGTTTCGTGATGGTGCCGTGGTGCCATTAGTGGGATACGCACGCACGTTTACAACGGCGAGTCCAGTATTCAACGGCGAGTCCAGTTTCCAACGACGAGTCCAGTTTCCAACGGAAAATTTTGGGAGGTAGCCTAGCCACAACAAAAAATTGACAACGATATAATATCTAGGCAGCCACTAGATAGAATACAATGTGTTGCGCGTTATCGCGGTGCATATGTTGCATCTTTGCCAGCCTAGTCTGTTATCTCTGCACTCGAAAGCTGATACCATAGTGTGCAAGTTCAGAGATAGTCCCTATTAGTGAAGTATTGAATGCAACAACTCGATGTTATGTTATATTGATCGAATTCAGGCAGAATCCATTGCAGGATATAGGATAGAACGATTACAGACAGTGGCGTATTCACGGGGGGGGGGAGGGGGGGGACAAAACCCCCCCCTTTTGCAAAGGAAACATGGAAAATGGCCGTTTACATTTCATTTCAATAGACAGTATTTCAATAGACAGTTAGATGTTTTACTTTATAATTATTGTATATTGTTGTAATTAAAAACAAAAGCAATACGAAAAATATGCAAATTATTGATTGAGGTTCCTTTTATTAGCGGTGCTAAGGAAAAAATGTGTTGCCAGAAACTAAGTAGCCTAATCTTGTTTCAGTTGGCCGCTGTAAAACGCACAGATTTGCACTAAAATGACCTTCACGAGATTTTTTTCGGGGGGCAAGCCCCCCGGAACCCCAATTATGTTTCTGCATCCACTCTCTATATGGGTTGAAAACCCCCCCCTTTCCCAATTCCTGGATACGCCACTGATACAGAATATGGCCCCAGGTCTCTCACTATTCCTCCACCACTGCCCCCTTCAAATCCACGTTCTCTAGAGTCTAGACTCCCTATTTCTCCACCAATGCCCCCTTTAACTCGAACGTCGCGCAGATCTCAGTGACGCAATCCGATCTGATGACGTCAACGCGAATGTAACAAGTGCAACTCCAGCTGGATAGGAATGAGATAGTCAGTCAGTCTCCCGTCTCCTCCCGTTCAAAGAGTGAACGTTCACTAGATTGTCCCCAGCCAGTTCGCTATCTCCACACACAACAAGGCCGCGCGCTATTTACAGACAAGGTCGACTCAGTCTCACTAAGATACATCTCGACCATCATTACGGAATTAATTACTACAATTTTGTAATAGTTACACGTTGCTCTGTCTCTCCTACGCACGGACGGCGGGTTTGGTATATTTTTCATATAGTTGGAGTGCTAGCGTGGCAGACTAACGCGACAATTGGTGATAATGAATTACAAGAAAATAATTACTAATTGTTGTGAGGCTAGTCGACTAACGTCAAAATAGAGATATGATTGATTGATTGGCTTATCGAGACAATGAGTGGGTGAAATCTGAAAATAAAATTGGGGTCTGTTTGGAGGAAAGGGGAAAGGCAGGGAAATGGGAATGGGGACCATGTGGACTGCATTTCGTCTGACCTCCTCCTCGAGATACGCCCTTAGTGTATTTGGTGTTTTTCGGCGTAGTTCTATGACGTTGGCCAATGTACCTCGCCACGGGGTCGTCATAAGGGAATCCAAAATAGGAGAGGGGGGGGGGGGGGGCTCTTGGATCGCATAGAGGAATGTATGCAGAAGCATGTGTGAAGAAATATGTAAGAAGTGCTGAAGAGAATCCATCAATTAGATACGATGATAAACGATGATTTAAGACGCATCATAGAAACGAAGCATGTATTAGAATATGGTATAAATGTCCCTCACTGAAAATCAGCCACAAGAACTCTAAATACAAATGTATTAATTTAAGAAGAGCATGTGTGAAAAAGGGAAAATATTGTGAAGGCCACGTGAGATGAATAAAGGAATGACAAAGGATGCACGAGAGCCCTCTTTGCAGACACCGGTCACCACGAGCAAGTTACTGTGAATGCTTTTATGCTAAACGTGAAATCAAAGTCTAGACGCCATGTCTGGAATCAGCGTAGATGATTGGTATAGTTAACGAATTAGCCTCGCTATATTTATAATCTCGTTGCAGCATTCCTGCATTATGATGCAACGCAACGCAGCCCAGTGGAAGAAATCTGTGTTGTGTAAGGTTAAAAATGAGTAAAGTAAAACACTTAACTAATGCGGACACGTTTATGTAAATGCTTCGTTGGGGAATCGAGCGGAACGATTCACAGTCAATTATAAATAACAGTCATTCATTGTAGATCGAATTTAATCGGTATCACCGTTGAATTGTTCCGTTTAGTTCTAGTTCTAGGCGTTGTGGTATTTTTTTTTATTTTTATTTTGACTGGGATTAATTTATGATTGTAGTGTTAATTTAAAACAGGGCAGTTATTTAACTTGTCTGCTAGAACGAAAGTGCCGGTAAATTTGTTTCGTAATATCCTCGTTTGCCAGTTTTAATATCATGTGCTTAGTTGTTTTAAATAATTTTTTTTAGACCTGAAAATGTCGGTATATAAATTTTTAACTTTCTGATTTGTGTATTATAGCTTTGATATAAAATACATTCAAAGACTTTTTGTCATGGCTCAAACTGTCGGCCCGTTTGCATTTTAAACGATGTGCTATTAATGATCGCCGCTTGTAATTTTTTGTGAGAAAGGGTTGTGGGGGGGGGGGGGATGTTTCACAGTGAAGAGTGTGGATGGAAAGGCAGTAATTAATTATTTCTGTGCTAATTTAAAGCAGGGCAACCTTGTCCGTTTAGCGTGACTTGATACCAACCGAGGGCATTTAAATTGTAAATGTCACAACTGGGAGTCGAACCTTCGTGCGTTGGTACTGGTGCTCCTGTAAATTTAGCTATATGGTGATTGCAGCTCTTATTTATCATTGTCGTTATTGTTTTGTGTGGACTCTACTACATGTTCCTATATGGACTATATTTTTTTTAATTGGCTTGTGACTGTGAGAGACGGATGCAGGGCAAGTAGGAAATAGCGTGGGGGGGGGGGGGGCAGCCTATCAGGGTGAAGGGGCGACTGGTTGGCTAATAAAAGCTGCCACATTACCTTATCATCACTGTGTATCTAGTATATAAAAAAAATTAGAACAATTATGTAATATTGTAATATTGTTTTGTGGGTGTTCGCACTGTCCAATCACTGATTCATTTGTTTCGTATTTGAAATATCGATCTTTGATTGGTTATCGCTCACTCGTCGATGGTGTTCGAAGCCTACAGGGTTGGTTTAGTCACTTTAAATTAAAGTCCCCCACTGCAAATCAGTTTAGTTACTGAGTGGGTAGACTCAGTTATAATGGCGGCTAATCATCTTCACCCGAGATATTGTTTGCAAAGCGTACCTACATAAGCAATACCGTCGTACTCATATTATTGATTGATAAAGTCATGAGATCGAGAGTGACAGGTCGTGGGTTCGAGTCTCACGTCGCGTGTGTCGTGTACTCATGGGCGTGTACGGGTACAGTTCGGCGCCAGTGAGTAATTTTCCACTCGTCGCACACTATTGCGCGAAGCAGGCCAACTTCATTGCCAATAACAACAATAAAAGTAAATAAAAAATCCACTTGTACTAGAGAGAGAGAGAGAGCGAAAAGAGAGAGAGCGAGAGAGAGAGAGCGAGAGAGAGAGATTATTTATAACACTCGAGAAGGAGAGGGAGAGCGTTGGTGTGAACATAAACACGAAACCACCTGCACTGCACGGAGCAGGAGAGCAGGAGACTGAGGAATGTGCAGAGCACTTGTAAAGTACTACGCCCGATTAGATAACGGCTGGGTCGTAAGGGGTGACCAGAGACTTGAATGAAACTTGGCTCTGTCTCTGCTAGATTTATTTGCGATTCAATGCTCGCTGCGTAATGTGCCCGGTCTCTGGGCTCGGTGTTGAATTGGTCCAGGATAAGGCTCTGCCTATCAGAAGAGGCGACTGTCGAGTACGTCGTAATACAACAAATAATAAGTAATGTGCCTGAGATAGTTTTTTTTTTTTTTTTTTTTTTAGTTAAACTTAGACAAACTGAGGTCATTTTTATGTTTCTCGAATTTTCTGGTTTGAAACCTGATTTTTTTAAACACAACTTTTGTTGGTTTTGTTGAGATATGGGATAGTTTTCAAAGTAAAACCTAGACAAACTGTCAGTTTTATGTTTCTCGTATTCTCTAGTATGAAACCGGATTTTTTGAACACAACTTTTGTTGGTTTTGTATTTAAACGAAACTTATCACTTCGAAACTTTTTGATTTGTTCTGGATCATGTGATGTGATTACTTAGTTATTATATGAATATCACTTGCGAAATTAATTTCGTAATAAGATGACAATAACGTGTGTGTTAGGCATTTGTCAAACCGAGTCACTATAAGTGATTGACTGCCACGTTAAGTACAGACAGTTACTAATCAGTTTGAAACCTAAGCAGTGTATCCCGATTCCCGAAAGTCCAGAATTAATAGACCACTCCTTCCTTCAGAAGTTGCTTTAGTAGGTATTCTTTAATCGAGTAACACCCCTGGGAAATTATAGCTGAGTAGTTAGTTCGGGTGATGTTATTTCACCTAGAATACAGTCAGGTGTGTGAGCTTGATTTATGCATGAACACGCGGGGATTGTTGAAGAAGGCTTATATATTATATTATAAAATAGAAACTGTTTGAGAGAGAAGTTTGACGGTAACTCCCTCCCCGTGGGATTTTGGCAAATGACGTAGGTAGATGAAAATTGAGTGCGCGGAGACGTTAATCAAATTTCTTGGAAAATACGTTTTCCATTTTCCAATATAGTGTAAGCCGCTTATGTGTAGCTTATGTACATTTCAAAGATTTCAGAAGCCTGTTTCGAAGTAAATTCAACCAGACATTTGTGATCGCCATGCATCAATTTAATTGGATGTATTATGTTCTTATGATTAAATACTAACTTTGATTAGAATACATTCTGAACATAGCAGTGAGTTGCATTTGATTTCTAAATTGATTAACGTGCATCATATTAAGTCCATAAATAATAAACTAACCTTTACTCGTAGAGCTTGTGACTAGGGGTGTTCATTGTTATATTGTTTAAATAATCGTCTTCTGGTTTAAAAAAGTAGTTTTTCATGTATATTAGCATAATTATTGTTGGTTATGATTATTTTAATAAAATACGTTGGGATATCGTATCGAGCTAACGCATGTGGCCAATCCTTCTACTTCCTCCTTCTCCTTTTGCAGGACATTTTGGCCAATAAATGTGGACGAAAACATTATTTCTGCTCCTCCTGCGCCTCCTCCTTCTCAATAAACAGCAGGTATAAATGTTTGACACCCTTGCAGCGTGTGTGTGTACCTAGGTGTAATGTTAAGCTTATGCGTGGGCCGCCTACGTGCTGATAACTGCTTGAAGCATGGAGCAAGTTGTAAGCGTACGCATTAAAATTATTATCCATTCTAAACAAGTACTACGGTTCGGCTTGGACAGAATTACTTTGGACGTTCCGTAGCGTTGTGAATATAAAGTGGCCTCTCGGTCTGAGAGTTCTACTCACTATACACTGAGCATAATATGTTAGACGGTCTATTTGTGTCTGGCATGCAGTCGTGGAGAGACGAAAACGCGAGGAGATGCAGGCAGGCACATGGTTGCTTGGCACTGTCTCTCTCGTGCAGTGGCGTATCCAAGGGGGGGGTTATGGGGTTCAAACCCCCCCCATGCCCAAAAAAAAAAAATTACATGCGGAGAGAAGGAAGGAAAGGAGGAGGGAAGAGGAAACTACTATTTTGATTATTGTTTAATAACATACTCAACCGTTAAATCATACGACTTTGGGCTCTTGGTCGTCAGGAAGAGCTGCCTTTAGGACCTATTGACTTCCGGGGACTATCGGGAAGGAAGTTTGAGGAATTGGACAAGTTGGAGGAATATATTTAAAAATGCTAATGGGTGCTTGGGGTCAGGGGGTACTCTTCTCTCTCCTCTGACGATTGGCACTGTGTATAAGAAACTACATTGAATCCTAAATATATTGAATCTTCTTATACCCTATGCCTAATACACCCCGGGTTTTGTAAATTGTATTTCAATGCAAGTTTGTCTTTATAAAAGGTGTGTCTATTGTATTTTTAGTTCTAATGAAAGAACACATGAATTAACAGAACTTAATGATAAAAAAATTTGTCAAAACATTAACCAATAGCTTTTTGCATATTTATAAGCTGGCTACAAACAGAAATTAACGCAAATCAGTGCTAAAACATTCGCCAGAAACGTGTAAAATTTATAGATATCACCACAAAATACAACACTACCAGTTACGAGGAGACTTGCCAACAATTAAAAAAAAATATAGGAAAGATATTTATTTTTGCAGTAATTTTGTTGTTCTGTGACTGGTTTTTTAATTTTCTTTGTATTCATTCTTACATTCTCTTAAACCTATTCTATGACATTTTCTTATTCTGAAACGTGTTTCCAGGCGTTTAAAACGTCATTAATGAAGAAAAAAATTTCGCCTTCGGCGAATTGGCCTCCGGCGGCTGGGGCTTTCGCCCCAGACCCCTGCCTGCTTGGGATGTTCGACCCCCCCCATTGTCAATTCCTGGATACGCCACTGCTCTCGTGCATAGCCATAGCACGTGGACGTAGCATGGCATAGCACGCATGTCTGACATACAGCTGGGAACAAACTTGTGGAAGAGAAACATGTCTGACAAATAACTAGGAGATGTTTTGTTCTTTGCAGGACATTGTGACCAATAAATGTGGAAGAAAACATAATTTCTGCTCTCTGCAGAACATTTTGACCCATAAGTGTGCAAGAAAACATTATTTCTGCTCTTTGCATCACATTTTGACCAATAAATGTGGAAGGAAACATTATTTCTGCTCTTTACATGCCATTTTGACCGATAAGTGTAGAAGAAAACATTCTTTCTGCTCTTTGCACGACATTTTGACCAATAAATGTGGAAGGAAACATTATTTCTGCTCTTTACATGCCATTTTGACCGATAAGTGTAGAAGAAAACATTCGTTCTGCTCTTTGCAGGACATTTTGACGAATAAATGTGGGAAGACACATGATTTCTGCTCTTTGCATGACATTTTGATCAGTAAGTGTGGAAGAAAACATTATTTTACAGTCTTAAGTCCTCTTCGCGACATAGCGAAATGTCTTGAGCAGCTTTACATTCTGCCCCATGTCTCGTGTAGGCTACACCTCACGTGTGCCTATGCCTACAAAACACTGGGCGACGCAATGATGGGGGTCTATCTATCTATACTATACGAAATATTCGTGGACTCGTCCGCATTATGCAGCAGCTAACGTGAGGACATGGACGTGACTCAAGTAATGATATTCCTTAAGCCTCCAGAAAATTCTTGACTTCTTCTTCTTCTTCTTGTATTATGTATATGTAACTATCTTTCTAGTCTGTCCGAGCTAACATGCTTCAGTAGGTTGATCAAGGCGTTGGTGTTAAGATATGCGTTTACTCAACTGGTCTATTGATCATGTCATGGAAATGAATGGCTAATGAGTGGGGAATGTAATTTTCATTCATTATTCCGTCATTCATACTTATGGAATGTGTATTATCTCTCTGGTTATACTTGTCGATTTTCATTTTTGTACTCGATATAAGTAAGCATAATTTATTTCCAATTAACAAGCTTGTGGTACGTGTTTAAATATAAACACAAAGTTAGTACAAACTTTTGAAAGAAAGTTTTTTTTTTTCAAAAGAAAGAGTTTTTTGTTTCTACAATCGTCCCATTTAAATTAAATCCCAAGCTACCACTTCGGTCTTTCGTTCAGCTCAGCCGCGTGTTTCAATTGTACATCTCAATTAAAAATTGAGGATAGGTATATATTATTTGCGATTGCGTCATAGAAATTCTGAAATTAAATATTTTTCAACGCAAATTCCAAAAGTGTGCCTGTTTACTACGGATATAACATTTTGGTTCTTGGAAAGTTTTAGACCCTTAGCTTATATTGTTTTCCCCGAACAAATTTCAAAGTCTCACTTCGAAAACTCTCTTTACCGGAGGAAAGTGGAAAACTCGATCACCGACTAAAGAATCGGATTTTCTGAACCCACAATCTACGTCCACGGCGACGCGAGCATCCCCTGGAGGCTTGATTGTATTGAAATTACGGTAATCACGTCGCCGAAGTGCCCCGAGCTCCGGGAGTCGAAATGCAACAACTCGGAGTCATTGCCCGTTGCGGTCAAGGTCAACCGGGTACGCGCGGGACTCGAACCCGGGACTGGTGCACCGATTGCCGGCGGCGACTACGCTGCACGCA
Organism: Isoperla grammatica; assembly: GCA_945910005.1. Lineage (NCBI taxonomy): Eukaryota > Metazoa > Arthropoda > Insecta > Plecoptera > Perlodidae > Isoperla > Isoperla grammatica. The sequence goes on from OX246741.1 coordinate 5,936,703, forward strand.
CCTCAGAGAAACGGAGAGAAACTAATTGACGCTCGTAAAATTATACAAATATGTTAAGTATCGAAGGTTGATTATGAAAATTGGTGCACATTCCTCTCTCTCTGTAACGTCGGTAGGAATAGTGTTGTGTGTAGTTTGTGCCGCTACTCTAAAAGGTGGCTTTGCTCAGGGCGTTGTTTACTTCCTCATCTGTCGATTTATTAAAATCTATGGTAATTTTTCAGTTTTGTGTGATACCTGGAAAAGGCGTATTGCTGATTAGTGGCGAGGAGCGTTCGAGAACTTGTATATTGATGAAAACCGCGGGAAGGTTTGAGTCGAAGAGGTGTTTGATTGCTTTTGTTCTAAATATTGTAGCCTATATTGCCAGGAAAGTCATATATAAGAGGAATAAATACAAAAAAATGTATCGCAGAACTCGTGAGTTTGACACAGTATTTTGTGTGATAATATTATAACAACGTACGATTCATTGATATGTAAACAAAAATATGAGTGGAATCCAGCAATGGAAAAAACGACCCCGACTGGGAATCGAACCCAGGTCTCCTACTTGCCGGGTGGTTCCCGTGACCTCTAGATAGACCACGGAGACTGCACAATATCCATGGCCTGTCTCGGTGGTCCAGAGGCCGAGGTGCCCACCCGGCCAGTGGAAGACCTGGGTTCGATTCTCAGTCGGGGTATATTTTTTAATTTCTGGATTTCACTCTCACGAGAGTGATTCTCGAATTCAAATCTAGTTGAAGAAAGTGTGTTGCTTGGCTAACGCGGTATAGTTGGAAAATGGAAATGACTCCCCCTCCCACCCCCACCCCCTCACACCTCCCTACACGTCTCCAGATTAAGTGGGTGGTTTTTCTCCTCTAGTCTGCGAAGAAAATTGGTCAGTCCGTTTTTATGGAACACGTAGAAATTACTGTGAAATAACCTTGAAAACGAAAAAAAACAATTGTGTCTGAAAAGCCTGAAAATTGCATCGTTACGTGGAGATGTTTGCTCTGCAACGGCGAAATGCACCACTTAACGACGATGCAACCGAGACGATTACGATTCTCCATGGTGGACATATTAGCTCACCGGGTTTCAAAGAGTACTTTTCAGTGTAGGACGTGCCTGATTCGGTTTAAGGCTCATTGGCAGACGCAGGTATTTGTGGTAAAAACGAAAATCCAACGTCTAAGTACAAAATTTGAGTTTTTCTAACCTTCAAACTCACCGATTCGGGATAAAGAAAACGTGAAATTTTTCGCAAACCTGCACCTGTCTCTCTGTGTCTGTGTAATAATTATTGAAACCTGAAAGTACACAGCAAGACCATACATCAAAATTTAAAACAATATAGAACGGACATACATCAACGATTAAAAATTAATTTTACGAATTAGTTTCACCACTGCAAGCAATTCAGTTTACCGCTTTTGTGTATACAAAATAACCGAAAATGCAATTTATTTTTACCCCACATCTTCTGCCATGTGAGATTTATACCCGCTTCCATTTCGCACGGTCTTGGGTTCGACTCCCGGTTGTGCTTTACTAGAAACAATCGAATAATTGCATTGATTCAATCAACGACTTCTTGACCCGTATAATAACAACAATGAGCCATAACAAGTTCTTTCTCATGCTCGCTGAAAATCAACGATGTTTCTCGTGCGGATGCACAATAATCATTTGGTCCACGTATTTCTTGCAAGAGTGCAACACAACACAAAACAACACACCGCCCTCTCAACACGACTCTCTACGGACGGCCTTGCAAATAATCGTCTTCGATATTATTATATAGAGTGCAGTGATTATCCATCCGACTGGCCGTGACGAGTCAACACAATCGTTGTGTTTTCACAGTTCACACACACTGCGCGCGATGCGATTGGCTATCTCTTACACTGGATGTTGCATCAAGTACTGCATTGTCACTGTGTGATTACCATGGCCGCTTCCATGAGATGGAATAGGTCAATTTGGCACTAAATACTTTTGGTTTTCAATCAGAATGATCAGAAAGCAGCACCCCTGTTAGGTTTTCAGGTATTACTCTGAAAATAAAGTATAGCACTAATTTTGGTATTGAAGGAAAAAGTGAAATTTTTCGCAAACCTGTACCTGTCTCCCTGTGTCTGCATCATAATTATTGAAACCTGAAAGTACACAGCAAGACCATACATAAAATAAAAAAGAACGGACACAAATCCACGATTAAAAATTAATTAAACTATTTGTAATAAATTAAACACAAATTAAGGTGTGAGTTTTATGTGTTCTGGAATTAAGGGGGAGAGGCTGCCCCCAACCTTTTTATTAATAACTTTTGAAATAAAGCATTATACTAATGCTGGAATAAACGGCACTAATATAGTACTTTTGAGGTAGCGGGGGAGGGAGCTTCATGGAATCCTATCTTGGACATTGGGATGTCATTTGTCTTCTTTCACCTTCATACATCATCGATTCATCGACTCGATTAGCATAGATGCCAGACCACGAGACGTAAACCGCCCGAACATAGCATATCAATCGTACTCATAACATCATGTGCATCACAGATATTCTTTTCACTCTTTTTGCATGTTTTCAGACCTCATGGACCGTGAAATATATATTTACTACGTCATTCGTCTTGCACGAGTGTGTGTGGTCAGGGGGGAGGGGGGCAACCAACCTTGACCCTGACATTGTGTGATTATGCAAATGGCTGCCCCGAAAACATATCTCGGGCTACAGCTTTTGATATTCATCGTATACAAGTTATTCGTTTTAATATGAACTGGTTCAACGCATGGTCGTTGATTCTGTTCTCTGTTCGTTGTTGAATGAGACAACAATGAGAGCTGGATTATCTCGGGAGAATAATGAGAGACTCGTATTAGGAAGGCCGTGGTGATGTACATTTGCAGCCCGAAAATTATTCTGGGCATCTGCATCTAGAATGTTTTTCAGAACAAATACGTTGACTCTTCGAAGTCATCCATCCTCGGTGGTTCATTAATTTCGGGTGCATATCTCATAAACAGCCCAAGGACGTGGGTTCGAATCCCGCTGTGTTTTATATCATCTTTTATCCTCGTCTGTATCGATTCCACGCAGTGTGAAATAATATTTCACATAAAAGTAAAAAAAAAAAATCAAACTGATTTTTAATTCACGTTTTGAAAAACGAAAAAAATGTATTTGGCAGCGACACATGGCATTAACTCAGTCTTATCAGTGTCGGTTATGTTGCGCGAAGGTTGCCGTTTTGCAATGCAACGTACATATAAATAAATAGCATGAAACGATAAATTAAATGTAGCCCCGACTGGACTCGAACCTACTTACCTTGCCGCCTCCCACTTGGCCATTTTTAATGTCTGGCTGTTACAAGTAATTTAATTATTCCACCCTAGATCCTGTATCTCTAATAATTATTATATCAAGTACATTTGTAATAATATAGCAAATCATTTACTTTTGTCGTAGAGTCACACCTACTAACACAATTTGAGGAGTGGGCTAGAGCCCTCCTCACCCTCCTTTGCTTTTAGCATAGCATAGTGCGTTGTATAATATTGTACTGTGTGTGTGGAGATTGTGGATGCCACTTGCATGGTCTTTGCATGGTACAAGTGCGGACACGTGCATGTCCCTTGTAAGTCCCATTGCCACGTGCTTGTATAGGGATGTGCTCTTGGATATAACTTCCAAAAGTGCACCTTAATTTGTAGGGGATGTGGCCCATTTTCTTTCTCATTGCACTCTGCAACCCAAAAGTGATGCCTTGTGCTCTCCGATACTCAAAAGAGTATGAGTTTGTAGTGGGTATCATAGATAATCGGTCTCCCTGTTTCTGCCCTTTAGCCGGCGTATTGCAACCCTTACATACATAAATATTGTAACAACTTTCGGGACCGTGTACACTTGCTTACGAAAAACTCGGCCACGATGACCACGCTGACACTATTTTTCAAGGATCTACATTCGCGGGGGGAAGTGGGCAATGTCCTTCCACCCTCCTTCCTGTCGCCATTGTGCGACGTTGCCGAGTGTTCCGTGTGCGTGCGTAAAGGGGGTACGCGCCACGCTACGCGTCAGCTGTTTCTCTCCACCACTGACTGACGCGCAGTTCTCCTCGTAACCTTGGCATTGGACTTGGTTGGGGTCGCACCGCACGTCGACGACAGCCAGCCCGACAGATCAATACGTAGATTGTCGCCGTCCCTCTCTCTCTCACGTATGACTCTCTCTCTCTCTCTCTCTCTCTCTCTTGGGCGCCCACGCACGGCCCAATGACTCATCCCACGCGAGGCGCCGCGACGCCGTGGTCAACAAGTGCCCATGCGTAGACCGCGAACGCGTCGCGACGGCGCGTTACGCGGCTCGGTAGGGTTAAAGGGGTTGGTCTTGAACGTTACTACGCGCGCCGCTTTACGTGTGTGACTCTGGAGTCAGCGATGGAACATAATTCATAATGTAATGAATTGTATTTCCAGTGGTGGATTCGGGAGGTGGTCAAATTTCTTACCACAACCCGTGGGTAGGGGTAGGTTTAAAGGGGTTGGTCTTGAACGTAACTACGAGCGCCGCTTCACGTGTGTGATTTAGAAGTCAGCGATGGTAATATGTAATACATTGTAGTATTTCCGGTGGTCGATTTGGGAGGTGGTCAATTTTCTTACCACAACTCGTGGGTAGGGGTAAGTTTAAAGGGGTTGGTCTCGAACTTTACTACGCGCCGCTTTACGTGTGTGACTTTGGAGGCCTCGTAGCGATGGAGCACAATGTAATAAGTAACATCCAGTCCAGTAGTGGTCGAATTGTACATTTTTATCTGGGGGGGGGGGGGGGGGGGGGGGTTGATCTATGAGCTACATTTTGTATTTGTGCTCCTAATTCTTTAAACGCCCTCAATGAACGCCATTTGAACGCCACAATCCACGGTATTTTTGTTTCTTCTTTGTACAAATTCTACGTTTTCCGATACGAACTTCGAACTTATATCATAAACGAAAGGGCCAAGGTAACATTTTGCTCTTGTACCCAACGTTCGTTCTTGTTTCATATTTATCGGACACATTTGTCTCAATTTTGTATAGCGAATTCTCCCATATTTTCTTTATCATCTGACATAGTCGTGGTCTATGTCGACACAGTCAACTGTGACATTCATACCAACGCAGGCGCGCTGAAGTAGGAAGTGACCTCTCACCTTGTCGGGAGGAGGATACCAAAATGCGAGGGGGGGGGGGGTGGAACCCAGGGGGGATCCAGTGGAATTGATGCTAAGCGTGGTCCCAGTGTTATGATTCACTCCATCGCGTGGGTGTGTAAGTGTGTAAAAATAACACCGAATGCCACCACGAGAGGAGAGGTACGTGTCTATGCTTCCCGAACATTTGACATAAAAATATGCAAATTTTGCGTTTTGACTACTATTCGGGCCGATATTTCGCTATTTTCACTATTGAGGATTGACTATTATAAGTTATTCGCAAATATAGACATATGACGTCGTTGAAGGAAAATCAGTATAGTCAATACACACGAGTTATTTAAATTATAAGCATTTGCAACAATTACAAACTACGCAAAAGAAAAAAAGTTGTTTAATTTTTTTGGAACCCTTTTATGAAAACAAAATGTTGGAACGGAACGGATGTCGTGTTTTTTTTGTTAGTCTTTTTAAACAATCTAGTTAATTACCTCTTATCTCCCCCTTATTTTCGCTCACCTATTTGCCAAGGTCATGCGAGCAACTGCACAATAGTTAATATTCGCACTAGAAAGAACAGACGTTCAACGAAAAAAAATGTTTGAAACATTTTATGGTGTTGATTGGTAATCGTCGGGGGGGGGGGGGGGGAGGGGTGATACGTTCCCATGGATAGTAAATATTGACTAATTAAATCGAAAATGTTCATTTTCGTGGTTTTCCAGACAATAGAAGCATAAAAGCTATAACCCAAGATACACTCCTGCCCCCCTCCCACCACCACGAAAAAAATACCCTAGACCTAACAAACAATGTTCACAACGATAAATGCCTCCCGCAGAGAATTCTTAAAAAAAAAAATTGGCAACCTCAATTGGCAACGAAACAGTTTCGATAACACATTATTATTCTAGAGTTGGGGATTTTTCAGTTTGAACGTTGGCCCACCTGTTTTACCCGCCGCCACTGCTGCTGCACTCTGCCGGGCGTTCTGTTGTAAGGTCAAGGCCCCTGAGTTGCCTCACACCGTCACGTGGTACGAGGTTTCAAGGTCACTTTACGATGTGTGACGTAGAACACCGGAAAACAGGCGTGCACGCATCTATCCACTCTTTATCCTCGTTTGTACCCCTTAACAGGAAGTAGGGGACCGTCTGTGTTATGATCGTCGGGAGAAATTAAAAATAGGGTCACAACAATCAGTTTTTTAGTTCGTTCGTCCTGCCAACGTTGCGTACACATACACATGTCTCGTCAAAGTTCACTGCACCGACGATGTAGAACGCGCGAGCGGTGTCATTCATTCATTCATTCATTCATTCATTCATTCATTCATTCATTCATTCATTCATTCATTCATTCATTCATTCATTCATTCATTCATTCATTCATTCATTCATTCATTCATTCATTCATTCATTCATTCATTCGCAGTGTGATGAGCGATTAGGAAAAACAGATTCTGGTATAATTGTGTGGGAGGGAATACATACATTCTTTCTATGCACATTTTATTGCTATACCGTACTGTACTAGTGGGCCAGGAATAAAATATATCCTCAAAGGGCCAATTCTCGCGCGTGTATGAGTCAGCTCGCATGAGGAATGATAGTACTGGACAATTTGGTATTATATGTTATCAATTTGGTACAATTTGATTTAATATGTATATATGGTATCGAAAACAAGTAATTAAAATTTAAAACAGTCATTCCGCGCATGCGCCTTGACTCGTACACGCTCGAGAATAGGGAATGAATAGATCAGATCAGACGCTAAGATACCTGTTTACAATGAGACAAAAACTACCCACGCGGGCTCTCGAACCCGGTATTTTGCTTTCCGAGCAGATAATTTTCATCATATTGGCTTTCTGTCATTTGCAGTACCCGCATTGGCGCATCTATGAATTGTAATTAGTTGCAAGGTTGCATCTTTACCGGAGGGAAATGCAGTGAAAAGTGCATGTCAACGTTACACTGGGTGACTATGCTTTCTAAAGATAAACGAATAGATTATTGTCTTGCACGACCTCTTATGGCAAAGATTTTAATTTGTTTGTCCTTTAGGTATGATGATTTTAGGGCATAGTATTTGTGTGGCTTGTCCTTTGGCGTTTTTGTTTTTTTTAACAAGATCTTTGGGCACACGAATCTTGACATAACATTTACAAAAAGTGATCGCTTTAATGCGTCGTGCTATATTTTTTTTTCGCTAAGAATTCACCTTTAGGCCTCCAGTAACCTGTCGGCGGCGTCGTCTGCAGTGAGGTCTTCGCAGCGTGAAAAACTGTTGACACGCACGCTGGGTCGGTGCCAATCTCGCCCGTTGGATGGGTGGATTTATCTTTGTTTTGTTTTGTTGGTTGGCAAAAGTGCGCAAGCGCGCGCGCTTTAACTTTTCATTTCGCTCTCCCGTTTTTTTTTTTTTTTTTTTTTTTTTTTTTAGATATTTTTGTTTTTCGTTTGTTGTATCATCAATTTCTTCCCGCCTGTTTGCGCTCAAACAATTTGCCACTGTGAACGCACAGTTTTCACGGTTGTTCACGCACCACGTGATGCGTGTAAGGAACTGGTTCTTTAGTTGTGCGTAGACACATGTGTAAATTATAGAATCGCGATTCTTCTACTATCTTGTAAGATTGCCATGTTCAACCGAATGGTCCCCTCTATAAATCCTTCGTGGTAATTGTTTGATTAAGGTTTAGTAGACAGAGTTATTTGTTTCTTGCATAATCAAGTAAATTACGTCGTAGTCTTTACATTTCCAGCTGTAGTTAACTTATGCTGCACGTATGCCGGTAACAGGATGCTGCTGGTGAACGGTATTTTGTGTCAGACTTGCAACACTGTATACATGTGTTACATTCTTACCAATTTAAAAAATAAAACACTCATTTTTGGTGTTTCACTTTTTAATTATCAGGTAAAATGTTGAGGCGTGATTCGTGGGTTCATTCTCGCCAACTAACAGTTTTTCCATACATTTTGTCCAGTGGCTTGAGTCTAAATTTGTCGTTTAATCGGTCTAATAAAAAAAATAAAAAATTACAGTTGTTCGTTTGTATCAGATAACACTACTTTTACTTATTAATGCACGCATTAAAAAAATAATGTTTTTAAGAAGCATAGATTTTCAATAGGCCTAAAACGATGCGCCTTTTCAAGCTGTTTACGTAATCATAGGTGTGTGTTGCTATGCAAGGTAAAATGTTAATTGTTTATAAGTGAATAATAGCATGTATAATTATTTTTAAATCACGTTAATTTCGGTAAAAATGTTAGTTTGACGGGGGCGGCAATTGAGCTGTTTAACCCTAGGCAATTACACACATGCAGCTGATTGGTGGATAAACGCGTTCAACTATTCGACAAGTGGAATACACATCCGTCGGTTGTTGGCGTTCACTTTTCGAAGAACGCGGAAACGAGTCGTGCTACAAATCAAATTAAAGTAAGTAGCCCATTGAAAAACGTTTAAATTGAATGTCGGAGAACGTGTTGTGAAGTTTAAACGAACGATCTCAAGTTTATACGAGTGTGCTATGATAAAAAGTGTTCATAAAACAAGCTACACACCTAGTTTGACGCTTATAAAGGAATGCATTTGGTTACGTCTAGGTCCATAAACTTTCATTTTAGTGGTGTACGTTAATTAAATATTGAAATCTTAAAGTTTATTGACCTAAAAGACTAAATATATTTCTCTTAAAATATATATATATAAAAACTTTGTAATGCTTATTAAAAGAACAACAATATTACCCAAGCTTCCGGTGTTAAAGTAATAATAAAACGAAGATTGCGCGTGCGCGGGGACCTACTTATGACTCGGATGTTACGTCATTCGGCGATGTCGTCATTTTGAGGACAAAAACGTGTCGCGGTCTATCTTCGGGTCTCATCGGGTCATGCGTTTGCGATGCGGTTTCGAGCGGTGACCAGCCTAGGGAATGAATGAATGAGTGAATTAATGAATAAATTAACGAATGATTGAGTAAGTGAGTGAGAATCCCACCCCCCATGCGAAAGTTTTGACTTTTGATCCTGAAACAGAACAAATTAGGGATGGGATGATTAAACGTCGGTTTATTGGTCGGTCTAGTTACTGAAAATATATAAGGGCTACTTATCTTTTTTTTTTAATAAAAGCAAAATATTGCTTGAAATCCCTATTTTTATTGTTTACGTGTTGAAAATAAAATTAAAGAAATATACATAATCAAATCAGACAACATTGTTTTCAATCAGTGTATTGGTCCTAATATATTTTCTCTTTTATGACTTCACTTCTATTTGACCATATACATATTACATGGTTCATAAGCTATGTTGTCTACGTGTGTCTACTTTTCCCGTGAACATGCAACCACGTCAACAAACCAATCCAAAACAACGTTTAAATAACACTTGTTGAGAGCCTCGCACGTGTTACCTTCCACAGTCACGTGTCTTTCGATACGATCCATTCATTCATTATCTTTCCACGAAATTCAATTAAGCGTTAACATGCGTGAACCTGCATCTATCATACTTAATTAATTTAATCCTCAAACATTACAAGATGAACACTTAAAGAAAGGCAATTCTTAACTCTGAAAAAGAAATTGATTACAAATTAATTCTACCGTGACTACAATATGGATATGCATGCACCTATTATACATAATTTTTTCTTATACCAATACTGATGTTATCATTCAATATATTTAATGAATAATCGAGCGTGTGTGGTCCAACTTGGGTCTGGAGTAAATCAATTAAGTTTTATCTTATACTTTCGAGCGCGCAATAAATCAACGTAGTGTCACACCCCTTTGTTAGTTAAAATGTTAATTAAAATTGAGGTTTTATTTTAATTTAAGCAAACACGGACTGGCACGTACGTATCGTTTTAGCTAGGTCACTTTTCCTAGTAGGAAGGCCTACTAGGTGGGCAGTAATTAGCTTAGTAGACCCTCGGGCGTATGCCAGATGGTATAAACAAATTAGGCTGGTTATCTCCGGAGGGGGCGGTAGTCTTGGCTATCTATATATACATGCGAAATTACCATCGCCGGGACGTTTTTGCATAAATACCAATCAGTAGCTACTCGACTTTTCCGACCCGTTTTGTGTGGTCGTTGTTTTTGTTGTTGATCGTGATGAGGATGTATTGGTTTCGATTCGATTGATCGATCGATGTCGAACATAACGTGGCTCGTTTCTATGCGATTGTGCTAATAAATCGATATCAATGACAATGATGACTCAATGCCCCATGGTTGGTTCTTTGTTTCATAACGTAATTAGGCCTTAGACTACAAGAACATTTATCCAACTCATTATTTTCACTTTTAAGGGTTGGTTTTTTGTTGCTTAACGCCGTCCAATTGTCAGTTTTTGAAACGAGATTACGGGCGAGAAATAAACGGTATAATAAGTTTTATCTTTCACCTTGAAAAATGTGTAACCAGAAACGTTTTACTACAAACCGCCGCGGTAACGGTTCTTGTACAATTACTGGAAACATGTTCTAATCTTACTCTGCAAATACCGAACGAGACCTCAGTTTACTCATGGAAATAACTTTTAACAAAACAGTTCGACCCATGAACGTAATTGTCAAGTGATTACGCTCTTTACATACTCGGTGCTTTTATGGAAATGTACCAGCGCACGTTGTGTTTGGTCCCTGTTGATTACTCTCATGGTTATGTAGGATTTTACTGTATCTTTATTACACTGCGATGAAAAGTAGTTGTATAAACGTCGGTATATATTCTCATGTTTCTATCCCGGTCGTCGGGGCATTGAGCTAGTTATTGGAAATTATAAATTCCTCCGTATCTGAGTGGGTAGACCATAAATACACGTGCATTTATCGGTATTTTATTTGTTTGTTGATGGCTATGCTTAACCAGATCAGCATAATGGTCTTACCGGTCAAATGTGGTGGGAAAAAGATGATATGCGTTGCAGCTAATATCTTCATACAATGGAACATCTCTTACTGCATTAATATGATTATACACTAAGACTGTAAACATAGGTTAGGTGGAAGAGCGAACTCTGTTCGAACCTCGCCTTTTTGTATTGCTTATTGCGAATAAAGACCTTTGTATTGTATGTATGTGTAAATGTATGTAGTATGACATTGACCCTGAGTCTGGCGTAACTTCTGGGCATGTGGATCGAGGATAATCGGGATGATGCCTTCAGATGAGGTGAAGAAGTGAATGATTATTTAGCCCAATTGTTCTTAGATAGTCAACACTTTCCAGTACATCATGAATGTGATAAAAATCTAATCTAAATTAATCTAAAATCTAAATGAAATAAATATTTAATGGATGAAAATATGCCAATTAAAGTGACATGTTTTAGAATATATATTTTCATTTTGTGTGTGCATATATTAAAATTCACTCAGGTACTTAATTTTTGGCGTGGATATGTTTGTACTTAAGGGAAGCTTGACAATTGTTAAATTTGTACCTAACTAAATCGTGTTGATCTTGCAAAATGTCATGCAAGTTGATTCTGGATGTTTTCAATTGAATAAACTTGTGTTATAATGTTTGTTCTTTCTACTTTCAGTTTGGACTCGGTACATTCGTGAAAATGGTCTCGTAAACGGCATCTGTTGGGTCCCACAGCGACGAGTTCGGCCTAATTGTGAGTAACACAGTCATATTGAAAGTTGTATTAATGAATGAAATAGTTGCGTCTGGGTTTCATATGTGACTGAGCCGTGTGGAATGTGCAATGTAATGTTGCTCCGGATATCGGGGTGGGGGGTTCGAATCCCATCTACGGAATTAGGAGTGTTGGTTACTGGTTAGTCATATCACTTTACCGTGGGCTACTTTATTTTATTACTCATTCGAGACTTAACTGTTTAGCACAGGACATGTGAATTGGTAAGAGACATTTCTGCTTTTTGATCCTCAAGCTTTATTTGAGTTAAGTATAGAAGCAAAGTACCCTGCATGGGCGGACTGAAAACTTAAAAACCTGCAGTTTGGTGTTAGTCTATTCATTATGTCGGAGTAGCGTGGAGGGTAACAACTAATACAACTGAAATGTCTCGTCGTAGACTTCTGTACTTACTTATTTTGACGGAGAATTGTATTGTGATTAATTTCGAAATTACTATATCAACATTTTCAGTTTAATGGCGTGTTTCCTTTTCGTTTTAAATATGTATTTTTGTAAAGTGAAATACTTCGTTGTTTTTGAGTTTATCTTTTGCATTTGAAAATGAGCTGCAAAAGCTGGAGAGATTATACAAACCTTATAATTAGATAATTTTATATAGTAGTAGTTTAACATGCTCGGTGTGGTTGCTGGAGAGCAATGTTTACATTGGAAGGTACTTCATCACCACTGTTGAATCAACAGTGGTAGTAACTTACTTATTTACTAACAAGTATTTCACCGTTTCTGAATGGCGAGCGACTTCGTGATTCGTGATTCGTTGTATCAAAAGCGACTTTAAGTTTTAATTAAATTTTTTTTATTTTTTTATTTAACTTACGGCTCTTCTGTCTAGAATGTGGAAGCGCACTTGACACCGAACGAATGACCTTGTGGCTGAATTCACTCGTTTAATTACCTAGTTTTTCTCGTTTTGGCTCATAAAACCGCGATTGCTATCGTAAAGGTTTAATAAAAGTTGGCCCGAAATTCGTGGAGATTTCTATCGACGGATCCTGGTTAGGTTTTCCCCCCGGCCACACCAATTAGATTCGTAATCGACATCAGTTGTCTGTGTGTGTGTGTACTAATTCGGTGAAAAAATGCCTACGAATGTTTATTCTAGTTGTTGCCAAATCAGATCAAAGTTCAAAGAAGTTATTTGGTGTAGGTAAATAAAAATGATTGGACGTCATTTTACATATTGTGTTTTGACACAAATTCTTGAAAAGCAAAAGAAATTTAAGTTTTTCGACATTCATTGTCAACATTTTGGGATGATGCAGTGCTATAGATATTACAAGGTCTACAGATAATTCAAAAACAGAATGCAAATTGATTATGTTTGGTTAGACAATAGGCAACACGCGTACGATTTTTTTTGCTAAACCAAACACTTAGTTTAATAGTATAAGATACAAAAAGTATATTAATGCAAGTCCCAAGTAAAAAAGAAATTTTTAAATAGGTTTAATGTGGTCGCATTTATTGAAGTTTAAACTCGGGGATCTGAAACGCGTACAGGTGGCTGTGACGCAATGGTTCTGTAGATGTGGCGTAACAGACCAATCGCTGAGGCGGTGAGCGTACACAGTACAAAACCATGACGTCAAATCCACTCTACATGGCGGCGGCTCGTTCTTCGCGCCCTTTTATTTATCGTTACTAAACCAATTATTTTGAGGCGTAGACTGATCCGTTTTTCAAAATTCAAAGACACAAAATTATTAAATGAGAGACAAGGTATTTAAAAATCGATTAAAATTTTCATACGCGTGTTCCCTATTTGAGACATTATTGAAATTGTCCAATTTTATCAAAAGAAAATTAATTTTCGCATCCTTTTTTTTTCGGATTTTCTATATATATCTGGATAATATCTAGTCCCACTCCATCTCATTGTTTCTTTTTTTTATATTGAATCTCATTTAAAAAATAGGAACTAAAAACATTCAAATTCTCGCTCTTTTCAATGTATTTGTATCGGGACAATCATGGAGACGAGTTTCAACTTTTATTACACTTGCATTTTTAAGTGCTACACCCTCTTCACGTGATACACTTGCTGGTTGCTAGGAATTATGGGAGGTATGCATGCACTTTATCGATAAGCAGCGTGGGTCACTGAGATCGCCTGTGGCTGGCTTTAGTCAGCATAGGCGTTGGCATTGTTAGTGTGAGTTCATCCCACATTTCCTAGGTCATCTCCTTTCGTTCATCCTGGTGTATTTTTGCTATACACATATATGTACATAATACAGTTTTTACAGTTCGGACTGACACCTTTGTTTTTATAACAACATTTACATATTGAGAGTGGGCATAGAAAATAATAATCATTACTATTCTTGTTCCTTTACGTCTCATTTCTCGAATCATGCTATTCGAGACGAAAGGGTGGTAAATGAAGGGGAGGAACAATTAAAAAAACCTGTGCGTTATGCAGGTTTCGAAGTCACGTCCCTAAGCATGGTATACGTTTACGGCATGAGACGCCAGTGACCAGTCGTTGTCTACCTTTCAACCGTAAATAAACATTGAAAAACACAAAAACTGAGTTGACGATTACGAATTTGGGCCTCTCATAGATCCAGTGAATTGGATTGCTTTGATCGTTCCCAGTTCACATTTATGGGCAATCTTGTCCGTGTACTTGACAGATTATCATGGCCAAAGATTATCAAACGTGTACGTGAAAGGAACCGCTATAGCTAGACGGTCAAGTTGTTTTAAAAAGTTGCAATCTATCTATATATGTGTGTGTACGCCCTTGAATAGCTAATCACTTGTTGATGTTTGAGATCCTGAACATGTATAGTAAAAAGTGTGAAAGGACCTATACCTAAATAAAGAGGGTTTTTGTCAAGATATTATTCAAAATCATGCAACGCTATCTAAAATTCAATAGCTTGCAGGATATTAAATACAACCTTCTACGGTTTCTTGTTAACAATTGCCAATTGTCTTTCAACGATGCCGCACGTCCGGTTGTTGGGGGCGTGGATTGAGTTGAGAGTCGTGGGTTCGAATCCCTCTTCGTGGTGATAGGTGCCTGCAAATAGGGCCCACATACATATCTCCTTATTTCACATTCATCATGATTCATGATCTTTTCCACTTTTCCCATTTTTTCGTATCATTCTGTATTCTCATTCCTTCTGTGCGACCCAAACGTCCACCAACCCCTCACGCCCCCATCCCCCAACTCCCACCCCCCTACCCCCTTACTGGATTCCTCTTATGACGACCCCGACTGGCAATATGTGATGGATCTTATTCGACCGACGTCATATGACTATAACTATCGAGTACGTCGTTAAACACCAATAAATAATGAAATCGAATCCTGCATAAAGCACTGTTCTTATGCAGTTGTCCTTCGAATATAGAAGAACTCTTATGAAGATGTATAAACCAACATCGTTCAGACAAACTATTGAATGAGGAGTGCAGTAGAGATGCGAATTTGTGGAAAACGTACGGCCCGGCCCGGCCCGTGGCCCGGCCCGAAACTGTCCGGCCCGAGTCCGGCCCGACAAGGTAAAAACCTACTGCCGCCCGGCCCGAACCCGGCCCGAAAGATGATGATTCCGGCCCGGCCCGAAAGTCAGCCCGAAAGCCCGGCCCGAAAGCCCGAAAGCCCGAAAGCCCGGCCCGGCCCGGCCCGAAAGCCCGAAAACCCGGCCTGGCCTTATAGTAAAGCCGCCGCCGACACAAAACGTATCGATTTAGTCGATCGCCACAGTGGTGGCTATAGGGGTAGGGAATAGGAGAATGTTGTGTATGGGTGGGTGAACTGTGGCCTGTGGAGAACTAAAAAAACAAACTGTTTACCGCTGCTTAGATAATTAAACTGAAGCAGCTCTATATTCAATTTTATAGAATTTTTTTTTAAATTATAAAAAACATTATTAAATATTGATATCCAGCCCCAAAATGCTGGCCAGGAAAGCCAGAAGCCCTACCCGGCACGAAAGCCCGACCCGGCCCGAAAGCCCGAACCGGCCCGAAAGCCCGAAAACCCGGCCCGGCCCGGCCCGAAAGAGCGGCCTGGCCTTATAGTAAAGTCGCCGCCGACACAAAACGTATCGATTTAGTCGATCGCCAAAGTGTTGGCTATAGGGGTAGGAAATAGGAGAATGTTGTGTGTGGGTGGGTGGACTGTGGCCTGCAGAGAACTCCAAAAAACAAACTGCTTACTGCTGCTTAGATAATTAAACTGAAGCAGCTCTAAATTCAATTATAAAGAATTATTTTTTTTATTGTAAAAACATTATTAAATATTGATCACCAAAATGCTGGCCAGGGAAGCCAGAAGTCCGACCTGGCCCGAAATTCCGACTCGGCCCGAAAGCCCGACTCGGCTCGAAAGCCCGAAAGCCCGAAAGCCTGGCCCGGCCCGGCCAGAACTTTCAATGCTTCGGCCCGATACCGGCCCGAAGCCCGAAGCTAACTTAAGAAACCCGGCCCGGCCCGGCCCGAAAGTCGGGCCGGGCCGGGCCGGGCCGGGCTTTCGGGCCGTTCGGGCCAAAATTCCCATCTCTAGAGTGCAGCAGTGGAAGTGTTCCCATGATGCAATGCGTCTTATCGCGACGAAGCTCGTTCGACCGTCTCGCCACAGTTTAAACGTTCGCCAATTGTATAAATAGCAAATAACCGCGTGTTCTATTGATAAAACTAGGAGAGAATAGAGAGTCTAGGTTTCGTCGGGCGTCTAGCTAGAACGTAGAGGCAGCGGTGCAGCGTAAAGTAGATAACTAAATTATTATAAATTTTGGACCAAGTTTTACAGCCACCCTCGAGGAGTTCTCAGACTTCTCATTGGCTGATGCTTACATGACGTCATTAAACTGCCACACGTTTTCTAATAATTCTGATGTTTTCGTGAATGAATATAAGTTTGTGACTCTTTTCATTCATGCCTGCCCTCTTTGCAAACTAGAACCCCACTAAACCCTCCCTCCAAATATATTTTGTTTCCTACCCTTATAACGACCTCGCGGATATCTGTGACGGATCCAATTCGGGATCCAATTCGGCCGACGTCTTATGAAAGTTGTCGAGTACGTCAAATAAAAAAAAATATTAATTAGTAATTAGGCTACTTAAGAATAGTACTTACTGTATGATGAGCATCGCCTACGAGAAAGAAGAAACTAATTCACTATTTTCTCGCAAAAATGGGCGTTAAATCTGCTAAATAAACGTTTTTATATATTTCGACTACAAATTCGTAGTCATCGAGGGAATTAAAACGTTTTTTAACAGGAAATTACACTCGTAACGGGATAAGGGGGGAGAAGGGGGGCGTGAGTAGATCCTTCCCCCCCTCCCCTCTTCATCAGCTAGATCCGCCACTGTCGAGAGTGCTCTCACGTCTCGTTACCGCGTCATCACAAAAAACGTCCTTGGGCCATCGCGAAAAATTCTTTGCTATTCGTCAATTCCTCATCTGGTTTCTCGAATGACCTTTCGTTCGTAGCATCTTTTTGTCGTTTCGATATGGAAGCCAAATCGTTCACGTTTACCTTGCATGCAACGTGAATTGACGCGAGCTAACAAAATGGTAATTAAAACGTTGGCTGGCAACATTGTCGTCAAGTGGTTACGTCACTAGGATGTGACCATGAGGTAAGAATTGGCAGCGGAGGTGTCAACAACAACACCTTTACGTGGTTTGGTCCCGTTAGGGGCGGGTGTACTTCGCTGACGCTTTTCTCCGAGGACTTTCCACACTTCCTCGACATTCCGTGCTCTAGTACCTTCCTTCAAACCTCTTGCTTTCGGTATCAGTTTGCTCCAGTATCAATTTTCTCCAGTATCAGTTTGCTTCCAGTAGCAGTTTGCTCCAGTAGCAGTTTTCTCCAGTATCAGTTTGCTTCCAGTATAATAAAATCATTATAAACTATGAACCAATACGCTTAAAAAATTCGCACTCACCAATTGCGTAATATTTCAGCAGCATCCTTTGCCTTCCTCAGACGCGAGGGTACTTGATCGAGTACTGAGGAAGGCAGCGGATGCTGCTGAAAATTTTATAACCGTCGTGTTTGTTTGCGTTTTAAAGTCATTTTATTAATGTTTGCAACACATAATTTATTAATTACAATTTTTGAGTGTGCAGGTAGTTTTTGCGGACAGTTTTAAAATATCTAAGCCTTTCCTCATTCGGCGTTGGGGAATCCAACATGTCACCCATTCCAATGACGCAATGGACGGGATCCTGGACGGTACGCCACTTTTCCGACGTACCTTTGCACCGTCAGCAATATCGCCAACATTTGGCAACCAGAATACGATAAAGAGACGACTCGATTCGATTGTCATTCCAGTCGGGAGACGAATCTGATCCGGCCGCATTGACGAGATTCGGGACCCCCGTTCGTCCTTGTGTAGGCCTAATCAGCTTGTGAGTGAACGCTCCGAGCGGTCACGAACTGGCGTCCATCCAACATTGCCGGCAACTTTGCAACAAAAAAATATGTAAAAAGCTTTACTTAAGAGCGAGAGAGAGAGAGAGAGAGAGAGAGCGGGGGGAGAAAAAAGAAGAACGCATTTCAGGTTCTAAATTACATTCATAAACCATTCGAGCATGTTCCATGTTATGGAATGTAGTTAATAAATGCGAAATGGCTTCAACTATCTACTATTACTTGTTGTCGGTGTGACGGTAATTTTCTTAGGTTGGCAGCGCGGCTTAGGCACCTGTCTGCGGAGGAATTGCCCGTATGTACGTAGGCTGTTGTTAGTAATAGTTCAGAAATGTAAGTCTTTTCTCTCCATCTCTCTCTGTTTCATTATATTGTTTCACGTCTACGTTGTGTACAGTCTGTACAAAAACATTTACCCCGTGTTACGTACGCTAGCCAACACTACAAAGACGCGGCAACAAGTACCGTTATTAGTAAACTTTCGCCTGTGTGATAAAAGTTGTGTAATGCGATAAATAGGCGTGAATAAGAACGGTTTTAATATGGCTCTAGTCTAGCCGATAGCATTTAAATAACAGTAATTGCTTTTTGTGTTTTTTTTTTTTTTGGAAGGGGGTATTGATCTATAGATCAGGTTGCAAAAAATTGAGTGTGCTTTCAATGAAGTTGAGGATTGTTTCTCTAAATAGGTATTACTTTTTTACAAATTTAAAGAATATAAATTTTCCGATTGAACCTAACTTATAATATGCACTTATATGCACAGTTATGTAAGTTGTAACTCAGAATGTACCATCGCCAATCAGATTGTATATAAATAAGTAAATTAAATTAAAATGACGCGACAAACGACATGAAACATTATTAATCATAATTCGGAATTGTAGCCTTGTGAATTCCGAAAACATTAATTTAGAATTGATCCATATGCATGGGTCACTTTCAATGAACCTTATTTGCGTTGTGTGTGTTATCATCATGTTCAGTCACCCATACTTAAAAAATGTTGTATCTTTCAAAATTAAAAAAAAAATAAGCGGTTATACGGACAAAGTTGGAAACTTTTGCTGAATCTTTACCGTGTAATGGATGCCAATGCACACGTCTTGTTTCACGATCCTATCTATTATTGCATGCATAATTCCATTGCACCCACTTAAAGAAAATGTAGAATATGTTCATCTTTTTTGCCCGGATGTCATAAATTATTATAATAATAATAATTACTATTCGCAATTACACTGATTGTAAATAATTACCATGACAGTACATTACATACATACATACGTAGCAATCGTTAATTATTATTACCAAGATCGATACAAGCTATCACACTACCTTCTCATTCTCGATCTGTCGAAATAATATAGTTAACTATACGATAATTAACGAATCATGATTAAATAATATTAATTACTATAAGAACTACCTACAAATGTCAGCCAGTCTCTCAATCTACTTTCCCATGTTTTATTACGTGTTGAGTTTCATACCCAATTAATTATATTGTAACGGAGGTGTTTCCAGAGTCCTTGAAAAGTATTAATTACTAGTGAAGTATATATATAGAGGGTATCCGATTGGCCCTTGGATAAGGCAAACGATGGGAAAGTATAGTTGCATGCATGCAATGAATGCAAGTATTGATTTACGTGCAGATCGATTGATAGTGTCATGTTTATATAGAGGGGTCGGGTTTCTGTCCAAGTGTACTTGGGTGGCCACTTGTCGATGTGTACACCAAGCAAGCAAGGGTACATAAGCATTGCTTAATGAGTAGCTATGCTAAGTGGTAATTAATTAACCTGTAAGAAGGAAACTCCTCCTCCGTGGTAGTTTTTTTATGTTTTGTATACGGTACGTCACTTCCTTCCACTATTTTATGTCCTTTTTGAATGTCGACTTTCCCTCGATTGTCCTTCGATTTAAGTTATATCGTTCACTCCCACTTTCACGATTATATCTATAGTCCCTTCAGTTCCATTCCTTCGGGAGAGTTGAGCCTCCCCCCCCCCCCCCCCCCCTTGCAAAGCGATACACTCACAGAAGTCACGTTCTTTACTTTCTAATGATAATTACTTGTGATGTAAGTGTGTTAGCTGTTACATTTAACAGCCTAGTTATGAATGAAAAGAGGTTTACTTCATTAAAGGCTATTTAGAGTTGATATATTGTCTAGCTTGCTGTTCAATAAAACTCAATTAGATTGAAGTGATAGACTTACGTAGAGGTTTTAGGTACACACACACTATCTATGACTATACTTTTATCAATCAGCGACGTACACCTTATTTTATGTTTTGTGAAATAGTCGCTTTTGTGTGTATCATATATTTCGTTTCATCATACTTCTACTAAAATTATGTTGCAAACGTTTTTTGGTCCTTCCAAAGTTCAAAATTTTTACCCCGACCACTATTTCAAAGTTTTGGCGTTGCCGTTGACGCTCACAAGTTCACCCCCCCCCCCCCCCCCCCCCCCCTACTAAAACTAAAATATTTCATCAACTCATCAGCACTTCGTTTAGGGGGTAGGAAGGGGGGCTGCATTCCCCCTCTATTCCATCATAATCATCCATGTGTCTCGCATTCACTGATAGCTTTTCATTACCAGTGACTTCTGTTCTTAATTTATTTATTAAATATCCGATTTAGTTATAAAACTGATACTCAAAGAAGAACCAAGTTGTTCAGTTTGCTTTCAACTTCATTTACGCGGGTCATCAGATTTGAAACCGCTGGTTGACCAATCAGCTACGGCGCCAGGAAAGCCAGATACTTCCATAAAAATAAGTTGATAAATAAATTCACATTTAGAGTCCACCCACTCTGTAACGAAACTGATTTTCAGTGGGGGACTTTAATTAAAGCGACTAAACCAACCCTGTAGCCGCTCCGAACACCATCGACGAGTGAGCGACGATAACCAATCAAAGATCGATATTTCAAATACGAAACATATGTATCAGTGATTGGACAGTGCGAACACCTGCGGACAAATGCTAGAATCAACAAGGCCGATTTATACATCATATCTGTACAAATACGATGACGCTGCTCTGATCTCTTCTGGTTGACCAATCATTGACGGCGCCAGGAGAGCCCAAGCAAGATACATACACATTACACACTCACAACTCATCATATCTGTACGAAGACCGACCGACGGCAGCAGCTACAAATACGATGACGCTGCTCCGATCTCTTCTCCTCTCCTCTTCTCTTCAAGGGCGAGTGGGAAGAGTTGCCTCACCTTCAGAGGACAAGGTTGAGATGAGATGACCACGCGTCCTTGGGTTCCCCGCCTAATGATCCATCCTATCCTCCTCCTCGTACACTTGTTGTGACACTGCAACCTGCCTTTGTGCGTACGTGACGTACACACGTTATGCGTGCAAGAAGAAGAAGAAGGAATTACCAGGGTATTGGTAAATGATGATCGAAGGACAAGCTGCGTGTGATGGTTCAGAAGCTCTTATAACGTGCCGACTCGGTTTTTGTGTAGATTGATGTCACCGGAGGCAAATTGAACTGCGCGTGTCTTCAAATACAATTATTTGATAACGCGCGATTAGAGGATTAATTATATATCTGTCTGTATGCGTCTGATTTATTATATTGCACTTGCATCGATTGTAAATTATTGTAGCGTGGACACTGCGTATATGGCCAAATAATACCTGTGTGAGTTATGAGTTACAATTGCGTTGGGACAACTTCACACCCTTCGGCTCTTTCGCCAACCCCTGCTTCAAGATCTTTATCTTGGCCATGACGCTGGTCACCCTACCGGCAAGTGTTCCCGTCTCGTGTCGCCTAACTCTCGGTAGCTACAGCATTGGAGTAGCTGTGGTCTTGGAGTAGCTATAGTTTCTGAGTAGCTATAGCCTCGGAGTAGCTATACCCTCGGAGTAGCTACAGCCTCCGAGTACCTGTAGCATCGGATACGCAGTACGTACTACGTAGGGTGATTTCTGTTTACTATGATGACGAACGGTGACTACAACACTTGCGCATGATTGCGCCAAGCTTTGTGACGTCACCGGCTAGAAGTCGATACAAGAGTGAGCTACTTGATTCACGTGGATCGTCATCGTGAGTCATTACGAGACGAGGAAGAGAAATCAAATTGTTTTTAGATAATTGGGATTATTACTATAATCGATTCAGTAATTCTTGTGATATCATTGAAGTGACTGCTCACTATTAAACGTGTCACCAAAATAACTTACAACATATATATTACCTATATGCCTACACGTGCTTCAGATAAAAAAAATATTGACGATGGTATATTTTTTAACTATCTCTATAAAAGTCAAGCTCATCTAAATCTTCAAGAACAACAATTAAAATTTTATTTGAATGTGTAAAATCTGCAATGATCAAGTAACTAAATATTCGGTAAAGAAATTCGCGCACTGGCTGGAGAAACTTCTTTATGCTCTCTGATACAACATTTCAAAAGTAAATCTCTAATGATTTCGTTTTTATTCTCGAAGATTTATCGTTAAGTCCGATTGTTTGAGAAACTAAGTCCGATTGTTTGAGAAACTATAGACTTCTTGAATAACTTATTTATTAGCGCACACCAAGTGTGATTGATCGAGAACGACAGGCGTATAATAATAATATCGCGTTGCATTCTGGTCGACGCGTCATTAAAACACGTCCTTCAAGCAAGCAAGTACGTCGAGTTTACTTTCATCTATGTACTTGTGTATAATTACAACGCGCGCGTGCATCTGTGTCTAATGTATTTATCCCTCCTGATCACCTCGATAAGGTGATCACACTAGACAGACATACGGGTGGTCACGTCACTATAACAAGTGTTATATGTTGTTATACACACGTGTGTGCATAGTGGGTGGCTGATTCGCTCTCTGGCTGTCTTGTAAACGTCAAGTTCGGTTGAAAAGTAGTGATCCGATGTTGTTGGCTTGGACGCGCGGTTGCATTGCATGGTCGAATCCACGCAACCTTGTGAAGGTGAGAGACGGGGCATCATTATCATCATATATATTCAGAAGGCGGTTTAATCCGACAATCTCATTGGTGTTAATTCTTTTAATTGGTTGGCCATGTGTGCGGATGCCATTAGTGTGGTGCTTCTCTGCTTCTGCTTGTGATTTTAAGTCGCGACGTAAAGAGTTTCATTCCGAAATCTTGGCACGAGTTTTTTTTTTATACTTGTCAAATGGCGAGTTTATAAATAGATGTGATGTAATATTAATTGTGATACCGGTTTTTTTTGTACCGTCTGGGACTCGATTCCAGATCTTTGGAACCGGTACATGTGAGAGACGGAGATGGACTCTTGGAAATAATTGGTGTGAAACGTAGGAATAGTCAACGGGTATTAATGAGAGTCGATTCAACATTAATAACACAGGTGAATGAATATACACAGGCATGAATCATCGGAGACGATGTCTGGGCTTAGTCTCATCTTGATAATGTACAAGTTGTGATTGTAAAGAAACTATGGAAAAACATTGAACAGAACACTATAGTTAACAATTCAATTTATTGTAAAATGTGTAATATTATATCGGAATAATGGCGTTTTAATAAATAAGACCAGTGATTTGTCATATAACTGCGTTTTTTTCTTTTTTATGTTGTTATTTTTTTTTTTTTTTACCTGATTTATTTATAACAAGTTATTACATATTTCATCGTTATTACAATCAAAACTTATCTCTGAAAAGTTGTTATTTAATCAATTTATATCGAATTATCGTTTTTTTACATGTAGGCGTATGTTCATCTTGAAACTGAAGATTATCAACAGAGACTGATCGAAACCGAGGCCAAGTGTACCTAATAATTAGCTTTGCTTAGCAGATGAATCCCATTGGTTAATATACCGTTAATGGTTCAGATCGGATCGGGCCAATATGCCGGTTCGTAATCGGAAACGAAACAATCAAGGCAGATGCGAGCACGTGTTCCGTATCTACATATTATCTGACATCGTATTATCCGGGTCAAATGCACAAAACACGTACACACTTAATTATAGTGTAATTAATGTCGACGAAAACGGTGAAGTTTTTGGTTGTGAAAATGTGGACCGTGCAACACACGCAACAAAGATATATGGGACGCTGCACTGCACCAATAGTTTGCTACCACTATATGGAGTAGTCACAGCCCTTAGCTTCACCGAGACTAAAAATCATGCGAACACTTCGCTGTGTTATCAATTCAATTCAATTTTTTTTTCAATTCAAAAGCATTTTATGCTCAGTTCTTCAGTACAGTATTGGAAAAACAGTATATATTTATAAGTAATGAGAAGCCCACAGAAGGCAAGCCTGGAGTGTGGGCAGAACATAGGTTAGAGAGATAAAAAAAAATACAGTGCAAGATGGCAGAACTAAAGTGATTTCAAACCCGACCGAATTAGTGTAGATGCTGTGACTGCCGAATAATTTTGTTGAGTCTATAAAGCGTGTAAGCCAATACTTGAATTATCGCTCATGGGAAGTTAGTGGAAAAGAAGAAGAGGACAGGACGTACGTTGGTCCCTCATCATCGCATTGTTACAGTTTCTTTAATTTTCAGTAACATCATTTCAATTATCTTTTTTTTAAACGCAGGGCTATTCCAGTCACCTTTTTAAAACATACATAAGAAGAGATACTTCTAAAGAGTGAATCATAAAAGGGGTTCTTATCAAAAAATAAGAAAATTAACTTTTTTCTATGGCACATACCTGCAATATATTACGTTTTAGATTCGCGTTACGTAGTACTACTAATGGCGAGTAAGATGAAAGTGTGAAGGTTATGTCAAGGTAAATATGTCGTTACATAAAACTGCATCTTTTGTGTCTGCTTTTACAATCAGCAAGCGACAGACATATAAGAAGTAGATTGATTTAAACCCAACAATCTCACCATATTATGTGCTGCCCAAATTACACCGACTGAAGGTAACCAAACTATCAACGTTTTTAAACGTCTTGTGGTAAATCATAAATACCCCCCCCAAAAAAATTCAAAACTACCGTTAAAACACTTTTCGGCAATTTGATTTTTAATAACATGCATCACACTATAATACATATAGATTGGCCCCATCACGCCCGCAACAAAAGAGCGTGTTTTGTTTGTTTTGCTCCCGATGGGACAGCGAGGTCGCCCCCCCCCCCTCCCCCCTCATTACTTGTTGCGGCGGCGTCTTGTGACGTCACTGGCGCGTCGACGTCGTCTCCGGCCGGTTAGTTGTCGGTCCGCAGTCGTCGGCCAATCGTCGGCGTGCGCGGTTCGACCACGAGGCTCTCGATAGGTCGATCTACACGCCGTTGGTTTGCGTCGTGTGCATGCATGGGTTCGACTTTTCGTGTGATTTTATTCGTTCTATTGTTGCAATTCCGATTTACCTCGGTTTAAGAAGTGCACAAGAAAGTGTTCTAAAGTCGCGCGCCGTGTGACGTACACTGTGGTGATTGGTTGATTGATTGATTGATTGATTGGTAGCTAAGCGGCCGGATACTTCGCCCAATACTGTAAGTACGTCGATAATATGGAGGGTGTCAATTGTGGTCGCGTTTAAAAGGCGGTGTATGGGTGCTGCTCGATTGATTGATTGTTTGATTGTTGTGTCACTCATTCATTCATTCACGGCGTTGGATTTCACCTGTTGCGAGAGCCGAGTATAGAGGGAGGTGTCGAATAGTTTTGGACGTTTGAAAGAAAATATCACATAGTTTTTGGAAATAAACTTTCTATTTTTTAGTTTTAGTCAAGTTTTTGTACACGGTCGTTGTAACTTGTATTTTTTATTCTCAGGAATTTTTCTCTCGTGGAACCAATTACTAGTCTGGTAGAACAATATTAAACCTTTTTTTGTATTATTCAGCTGCTGTTCATTTTTAGAATCGGTGGCACATTCATTTTACGTACCTTCCGTATAATTTCAGGATGTTTAACATAATTGAGACATTACTTATGTTGATTTGCGACATAGCTAGTGTACCACAATGGCATTCGTATTTCTCCCAAACGGTTATAACAACTTACTTTTCAAAAGGGACAACATCATAAATAGTATACAATAGAAATCAGTGTGTATAACTGTGTGTGCAAGTTTAATCGTAATGAAGTCATGCCTTTACTTGGCGAAACCGTCCATGGCGCCTTGGATCAAGTTTGAAGTTGGCTACCTGTATAATCCTAATAAAGCAATGTCGTTATACCGAGAAATGGCGGTGAAAATCTTACCAAAGAATGTAGATCGGAAAGCAAAAGAAATAAAGAAGTGGGCTCGTCGGCGGTCGAGGTCTCCACAACTCTGGCATTTCCTGTACCTAGTTGGAAAGTGAACAGGTTGTCTAGTGATTCAATGAGGTGCTAGGAAGAGAAGAAGAAGAAGATGAAGCAGAAAGAGTGATTGGGTGGTTTCAGTTGTCGAGTACAGTCTGATTCTCGTAACAATGCGAGTGGATCTACAAACTTTCATTGATTGGAATAAACAGTTTTTTTTCGGTGCTGGGGGGCACCTGTAGAACATGTCTTCCCCTTAGCGATTGGATTTGATTACGATAAGATTTCTTAGAAGTTAGAACATATCCATTGATTAGAAAGTAAAATTATGCAGGGGGCTTTTACCCCCCCCCCCCCCCCCCCGAAACATGTATTATGTCTCGGTATCTGAAAAAAATATTTCTTAATGTGTGCAGTTCTAAACATGTGCATCTAAACATACATTTAATCAAGTCATGTAATTAGGGGTAGAAATTATACGTAGTCTAACCCCTGGCAAAGATCTCGTTGTAAGCTCGTCAAGCTCACAAGTGTGTGTCCATCGTTTTCTGCAAGATACATCGATTTCATTGTTGATCATGTCAATATACGTTCGGCTGCAAACACTGATAAGACGACAAGTAATGTTAGTTTATGATAGCAGCAGCATACTACAAATAATTGTACACGTTTTGCATACACACATTTTGTCAGGTTTGGAGAATGTGTCTGTCGGTATAGCCACCAATGAAAAGCCGATAAAAACGAAAACCTTACCATTGGTTGTATTTTGTTACATACATGATTATTTTATAATATTGTATTTTGTGTCACACACATTGTTTTAATTAATTGAAAGAATAGTAAATATCCCTACAACACAATACTGCACGCGAACGAAACATCCCGTGTTTTATAGTTTTATTAAACATAGTTCTAGTTATAAGTGTTTACACATACACATACACATACACATGCACAATCAAGCTGTAGATCGACACGATGAAAAAACACGCGAAGCAACCGTGGCTCGTGTGACGTGCATGAATGGGGGGCATCGTAGCGCAAACTGTAATGCCGATTTTAATTAATTGATCGATTGATCTATGGTTGGTGCTCGTCATGTGTTTTGTGCACTGCGACAATAGTTATTGAGACTGATCAGTTTCCGTAAATGAATCATGGTGGTTGCCGATATTATTGTTTATTCAGCCGTATATGGACCATTTGAAATGACACAACATGAAACATGAACATCATGCGTGGGAATTGTCTCTTATTTTAATAATAAAATTCTAACAATTATTTATATATTGTCGTCATATATGAAGTTATAGATAAACTTATTCTAGGAAAGTAACCTGATTCGTGGTTGCCATGGTAATAACAAGTTATCCGAAAGATAGATACTCAAACCGAGATTGTAAAATGGGGGGGATATAGTAATTCTACATAATATTTATACTACACTTTACTACTTTGCCTGGTTTTGCAGCCAGACAATGCATACTATGCTGTGACACCATACACTGTCGGTGAAGTTACTTGCACGCAATTATGATATGCCTAGTGGATATTGCAGATACAATACTAGTCATAATTATGTGATAGAACGAAGTGCACAAGCTTCCTGTTGCATACCGACACGCCACTTTGTATAGCGTACACAAAGTTGTATACTGTAATTTCCTAGTGCTATCTTCAATAGTTCATCTTTATTTTACCCCTTATTGCTCTTTACTGTGTATATTAAAATGTGTATTGATTTTACAAGTCGTTCACTGGCAAAGTTAAAACACAAAATAACTATGATTACAATCGTGTAGTGATTGCCATTGAAGATTATGAATTTATTTTTTGTTTTTGGACTTTAATAAAAGTGGAATAATGAAACCCACCCTCGCCGGTACAATTTAATTAATGATCTCGTCGCTACCGCAAAGCTTGTCTTGCGGTTTGACCTTTTCCTTGGTCTCACCTCTGACCTTTCGAGCAGAGCAGAATCTTCCCCGTTGACAAGCTAATGGTATAAAGTTGCTAGGGGGGAGAAGGGGGAGGGGGCATTTTGCGTTTGTGTGTGCCGTGCTGAAAGGGGTGAGTTATGTCTTGCGCACGTCGGAAGCCAAGTTATGACACGCACCGGTGCCGTATGATCGTTGCCAGTAGTAAAGTAAGAAACTGCAACCATAGTTCCTGCTTTAATCAAAATTCCGAATGTGAATGCAAGCAAGTAATAACGAAGTAGCTAAAAAATATAGATGCATGAGTAGTGAACCCAGAGTAAGAGAATCAGCCAGGCTGAGACATTGCTGAGACAAAAAAGAGTTACTTATTCTTGTAATTAAAAGTACTTCCTCTTCTTGGTGCGGGAATGAAAAGGCTGAGGGGGTAGCCCCACCCCAATTCGTCATGAGTCACTCCTGGTTGCGTAAAGGCTGGTCCACACAGATTTTGAAGACATAATGCATAAGGTTTTAAGACGTTGCTTTAAAAACAACAATGAAAACAACGTCTTAAAACTAAAACGTTGTGTGACCGCCAGTACGTGTTTCCTATGATCCAACTTTACGACTACGCGTTAAACCTTAAATCGTGTGTCTTAAAAATCTGTGTGGACCAGCCTTTAGGATTCTTAAAACAAAATTCATCATGATTTTTGCATCTATTGTTTGTTGGTGGAAAGGAAAGAAACTGTGAGCGACTGTGTAAAATATTCGTAAAATAGGTTGTTTTCATATATTTTCATGTCGTCCTGGATTGTCCTTTCTTTTGGGACTTTCAACCTTCTGCTTTCCTACGAAGTCCACATGTATTGTGGGACTTTGTTGCGGTTTTCGTAGAAGTTCAAATCTATGACCCTGTACATGATATACCTATGTACATATGATGGCGTACATGTAAACGGTGACTTAGGAGCCGTGATAGCAACTAATGACATAGTAAATTATATACATACCCTCGACTGAAGATTAGTCCTTAACTGATCGGCTGGACCAACAATACAGATTTATTTATTAGTCACGATCTTTAATCAGATTTTAGCTTTGTTTTTTCTTTTACTTTAGCATCTAGGAGTACGTTTGTGACTTTTTCCCTCCCAATGAAAATAGCGACAGTAGTAGGCGGCTACCGGGCCGGAGTAAAAGCATTCATTGCAGTGAGTCTCTGCGAAGACGTCTAGTCGTACGGGCCAAGGTCTGTACATTGACCCTGCCTAGCGAGCGAGCAAGCATTCTACACGTCACCGTCATTTGCACCAACCAGCCAGTGTTTATTTTCATAGCGAATCAGTCGCCAAACGCTACAACCAATCAGCAAACATCGGGTGTTCATCTTAGGGAGAAAAAAAACCCATCGCTGATTTATTCGAACGGTTGAGAGTTATTGGCTATTTGTTTTCACATCACTTGGATGTAGGTAGGCGTGTACTACACTGGTTGTGTAGACTGGGACGACATGAATGAATACGAGCTAAAGAATGAACCAGTCTGCGAGGGGGGGGGGGGGGGGTAGACAAAACACACTCACGATATGAGTTATGTGTGTTCAGATAATTAAATGCGATATTGACTCTCCGCGGTTCTACTCGTGTGTTCGAACAAACATTCGATTTCGAAGGTCCTAAACAGCCGTCAAGTTGTTTCTTTAGGGCCGGCCTGATAACTTACACTCCAAGTTGACCAGTAGAGACGGTGAGGACGTGGTCGTCTGGTAATGGCGCGTAACCAGGGTTGCATTCGACCCAGGGCGAGCCCGGGCGGCGCCCTGGCCGTACATATTCCTCCCTGTCCGTAACATATTCTTGTTGAAGTGGACCATGATTATTACACTGAATTATCTCATCTAGAGATTGATTAGGAGTGGTTGTTACCAAGGGAACGAAGCTGATCCAGTCTTCGAACCCTAAATCCAATTTGATGACTGATAATCCCCCACCCAGCCGTAAATTGTCACAGTACTATTTTTTAGCATTGCCAGCCGATAAACCATCGTATGAAACAGTGGACGGTCGATTTATATCCGTTATTGCATGTTTTTGATTTTTTAGTTGTATGTGATTCCACTATTTAAAACTTCCAATATGCAATACACACAACGAAGAAGTGCCCCCCTCACCAGTTTGCAAATTATCGGATGGAAACTAAAAACCATAAATCGATACTGCCATTGAGAATTGTTTTAAGTGCTTTTTTAACTCGATAAAAAAGTGAATAACCAAAATCCCAATATACTCTTTCTGAAATACATACTTATAATATTCTCAAAACTGTATATAACTTGGCAACATTTGAGTGGATACAGTGCAGACTGTAGATACCGTACTACCGTTATGACTTTGGTTGTGTGATTAAATTATAGTATTGATATCACAGTGCATTATAATTAATCGATCTCTCGAACGAGCTTTTAACTTTTTAAGTACTCTTTTTTGTTGACTAGGCCTATTTCAAGTTTGATTTTATCTATAATTTAGCCAATGTGAAACTTTAAACTCGTTTATCAATCACTTTGAATGATATCCGCCGTGTGTTTTCTACCCTGCGAAACTTTTCAACGGGAGGAAACTTGTCGGGGTAAAAGTTTTGCGTGCTTTGTGGACCGGGACCTCGAGTGACGGTCGGACTTTTGTTCCTATAACAATGACATCACACTTTTTTCACAATCTGAGAGTTTCAAAGTTTATTTTATAAAAAAAAATCCTTCATAAAATTACTATAATGCTAAGGTTACGAAGTCTACTCCTTTTCGGATTTTTCTTTGAAAGGGATAATATAGCAGTATTAGTAGTAGTATTAGTAGTAGTAACAGAAGTAGTATTAGTAGTAGTATTAGTAGTATTAGTAGCCGTATTAGTAGAAGTATTAGTAGTAGTATTAGTACAAAGTATGTTTTATGATTGAGAAACTTTGGTCTTTTGCCTGCTTGACTCGATGTATTTGTTTGGAGTAACGTCGGTATAATGTATTATAATAGTGGTTAATTATTAATAATAATATACTATACAATCCCGATATTGTCTGTATAGACAAATTGTTTCTGCGTTTTCGGTAAATTGTCGAGGGTGAAATTAGGTGTCTAAAACAAATGACCTACATCGAGGGTTGTCAGCAGTTGTTTATTAAATACAGGGCGCAAAAACAGTTTTTCAACGTCAAGTAATCATAATTTATTTTCAAAGTTTAAATTGAACAAGAGTGCTTCGTATCATTTGTCAGTTTATCCTAGTTCAGTCAAATATAAGCCTACCATCTTCAATGCAATACTGAGTCGAAATACGTATATTTTCCATGAATGTAAACGCCTATAATCAATACATTCTGTTTAAGGGGTGTGTTTTTCCAACCCCGCCTTCTCCGCATTTAATGAGTTTAATGACTATTTTATGGAACCGATCGATACAAGTCAAATAATTTAGACGACAATACTTGCTTGACTCATTCAAGAGTTACTTCCTAAAAGTTGTACCGATCTAAACCGACTGGGATCGAATACGCGCCCTTCTGCACCTACGCACAGGCACACATTGCACCAAGGCTGCACTCTTCATCCCGTGTACTACTTGCTATTTATACATACATACACTAGAGTAACCGTCGTAACAAGCTAACACTTCCATTGTTCAAGAGAATATAACCGTTATTTTGTTGTCTGCCATGGATGGAGGTTTCGTAGGAAATGAAGTTGTGGCCTTAGATAAGGAGTTTCACAGTGTTCTGCTCACATAACGTTGTCATGCCTGTCTTTCGTTTATTTATTTATCCATGCTGGTAATATACATTTCCGTATTGGTTCTATATACCCGCGTTCGTTCCCCTTTATTGCGCATGGCGCTATATAATACATTTATACTCTAATATTATTTTCGGTTCGCGTATGTAATTTAAAATCGCATTTCCTGTTTGACCAAAATCCTGCATGTCGTTTCTTCCGAGTATGAATTATATATTATATACACTAGGTACTTTGCCTTTTACTGTTCGTGCATTTCTCGCTCGTTACAGAATTAATTCTTCCGTGTACAATGTGGTTTTTCCTCCACTGTCCAGTTTTATGGGTTTTCCATCACTAGAAGTGCAATTAGTATCAAATCCGTTTGAATTGAAGATAATGTACATGTATGCATTATGATTACGTCAGCACCTGATGCGACGCAATACTTTTCACGATTCAGATATCCTGCCCTGTGATAGTCTGTACAAAACAAATACATTTCTAATTTATGTTTTATGTAATACATTGATATTTACCAAAAATACAATGCTATTTGCTATGTTCCTAGCTCATGTATAAGGTACATATCAGTGCCTGAATGTAAAGTAAGCAGTGATGATGCTGTTAAAACTCGGATTGTCGGACAATTCTGTCTTGTCTATGTTCAAATCCCTCTCGGATTACGTTCGAAGCAACGTACGAACTCGACGAGCCTCTGCTAGGGGATTAATGGGACATATTATTACCCCCCCCCCCCCCCCCCTAATGTGGGCTACATTCCTCCCCTTGTAGCACTTTGACATCGATAACCCATCATCGTCATCAACATCCATGATTCGAAGAGTCCATTTAGCCTCCCACGAAGGGGGCAGGCTCGTTACCGGGAACCCCGGTGCCCGCAAGCCACAAATACCAGGTTTACAATATACCGACAACAGTTCCTTCCCGGAGACCTCTTTGCGTTTCTCACTTTTCCTCATCATTATATAAGGAACGTACCCGGTAATGAGCGGTGCGAGATGAGTGTGAGAAGTGCGACGCGGCGCAACAAACAAACGAACGAACCGCAAGGCCGTGCACTCGCCGCGCGGTCGGTTCACTTCCGGTATAGTCGGCGACGACCTCCACACATCCTTGAGTTGTTGTACCCACCCGTCACGTGACGGAGCCTCGGCAGACGGCCGCGGCTATAGATAGCACGCAAGCAGGCGAGCAAACAGATGCATCCATGCTACTGCAGCAGAAAGGTCAATGACATTCAGTGACGGCAAGATCAAATGTTGGACCCGATTGAGGAGATAATTTATTCGGGTGCTGCCTGCGTTGATGGATTTTTGTGTTGATTATTTTATGTATTCGACAGTTTAGGTCTTATGACGTTTTCCTCCCGTTTCCGTACTCATCCCCGGGCCCTCCTACTTGCTTTTTCCACACAAAAACGATTCCATCTTCGTATTTCACCCGATCATCGTCTCAATTAGCCAAGCTGCAAAAATATGAGACTTAAACCTATTTATATCAAACAATCAGATCACTTTACATCGCGGGGGTCGTCATGAGGGAGACCAGCAAGGGAGGGCAGGGCCAAGAGGGAGGACGAATCTCACAAATGGGACAGTGGAGGGAGACTCCTTATGTCACCTCTTACGACTGGCAGAGTCACCCTGGGCCCAGACAGATACATGTCCTATCTTGTTTCGAAGTATACAATTTAATTTCGCGACAGATTTAGTTGGTTAAATAGTTTTTAAATCTTTGGTTCTAGTTGAAATCACCAGCATTGCAATGTCGGTATAAGACGACGGAAGAAAAGAAAAACTTTCTTGACGTGGCCAATTAACGACAAAAAACCAGCCGACCCGACCGCTGACGTTTCACAACCTGCCTAAAGTGATTGGATGTTGTGTCTGTCTGTCTGTCTGTCTGTCTGTCTGTCTGTCTGTCTGTTTGTTCATAATAGGACGTAATCGCACGCGGATTGGTCTAATATAGGGAGTATTCACGTGACGTCGCAACGGACTTTTTAAAGACCAAAATGAATGTTGACATAATCGATATTCCCCAATAAAGTTTACGAAAGTTATCATTATATATTATGCCATTATTGTAAACGATTAAAAGAGTAATCGAGACAAAAAAGTGTTTCCAGTAATCATAGTAAACAAAAGTTAGAGAGATGAGGTTGAATTTTAACCAAACGCCATCTCAAACGTTGTAATAATGAACTACCAATCAGATGCCATTGTGGCAACTGGTATGGCCGCCATGAGCATTATGTGAATACACACATCTTACAAATTGTTGTTGTTGGAAGTTTCGCTTACGTTTGATAGGATTGCGTCAATTGTTGGCAGAACCCGATGGTGGTGTTGGCTCGCTTGTTTCTCGGTCGTGCCAAATGGCGGTTTTAATCGACATTGTGATAGTGAAGATGTGTACAATGTACAGGCGAGTGTGACTTCAAGAAGTGTTTTCTACTAATTCTCTACATAGTTCTTCCGTGGCTACTTGAAGTAATTTAACAACCTGGGACAACCAACACATGTGTGCGAGGACAGCCATATTTACAAACAAACAAACAAACATACATAGACCACACTTTGTATTCGCGATATTCACGTGGCGTCACAGACATTGTTGGCGGACATACTCCCCGTATATTAGGTATTGCAGTTCAAACACATATAGTTGCCATCATTGGATTACCACTTAAGGATTTCCATGTATCCCACCCGTCGTCAAGTAAATGGTAGGACGGGAACTAGAAAAGTGGAGCATTACAAATTGGCACCATTGGATTCGGCTATTTCGTAAGCAAGTTTACTCACCCTTCAATAAAAACAATGAGGCAGTATATGTGTATGTATGTTTTCAGCAATACCCGCTGACCAATGGGCTGTCGGAATGTCTCGTTCTGTCTATATGTTCTTGCGTCGGGCTAATCCAGGCGTTGTTGATGGGCTGATGGGCTGATGGCACGTTGCCTACTGCTTACGGAAAAATACGAGGGACCACCCATATATCTTACATTGGCCAAACAACCTTTAGTTATAAAATACAATACCCAAACAGAAAATACAAAACATTATTCCATGATGATGATGATAATGTTATTATAACGAATTTCGAGTTGTCACTCTAAATTTAGGGAATTATTTAAAACAAAAACTTTGAAACATAGATTTTTGTATTGATTTCAATTTTATACTTCACTAAAATACATATATTTTGTGGTAAATTCGCAGACACAGACAGACAGACAGACGGACAGACAGACAGACAGACAGACAGACAGACAGACAGACAGACAGACAGACAGACATACAGGGAAGTCGGGCCCCCATCCAATCTCTGAATGTCTCAGTCCGGTTAAAATTTAAAAAGTCAGCACTGAACACTCGTGGAAAAGTCGGAAATAACATTACAATACATTAGTTTGTTAACGTCGATAAAAATACCTTTGTGATAAGAACTTTTCTTGCGTGTTCTGTATTCAATGGTCATTGCATCGCGTAGACCAAGTTTCAATTATTAACTTACTATAAATAGAGTATAGACCACTTTATTTTCCCGTGGACGATTCTGATAAGCCGCCCACCCACATCCATTTAAATGAAATCGCGATCAAAAACTCACCTATACACTTATTTCTATTTTCATTTTACTAATCCGTTCCGCTTGCTATTTTTAATTCCGCAAGTGTCGCATGCAAGCCAAGCTCGTAAAATACCACACCGACCGTTAGGTTGGCCTTTGCAAGGATTCCTTCTTCATTCAATGTCAAGGTGACGCCAGTCCTTGACCTTTCAACTGTCGGATCAATGATCATGTCGCGTTCTCACTAAAACTCTCCATGCTCTCCGCCCCACTTTTCGGTGCATTGTTCTTGTCTTTCATTATCATACAACACATTATTATATACGCACTTATAAGACACTTTTTCTTCAAGGGAGACATACAAATGAATTATACATTATCTCAAGCACGCTGACCTTTCGATGATGATAATATTAATTTGGTTTGGTGCATTATTTATAATATATCTCCAGCTGTTGTGACTTATTGAATTATTCACGCGGCCTGCGCACTTTTAAATTGGTTATACGGGTTACTTGGTTTTTGGTTTCAGTGAAATGTATATTGAATGCAAATAAAGAGGGATTTGTTTTAGTGTACGGGTAAAGGGTTTTCTTTTTACACTTCCTGTTTAGAATGATTATAATAATGCTTGTTTCGAGTGTCATATGGTTTGGTAAAAACTGTTGAATATATATACTACCAGATAAAATCATCTGGCACTTATATTGTCTAGATATATACTACTTACGATATTGAATTAACGTTTTTTAACGTAACGTTTTTTCATCAGAGTTTCATTGGTTCTAATACCCTCTAATAACAGTTACTCTTTCATTGCTTTTACAATCTCTAAATTTCCACTCATCATTTTCATTTTCGTCTAGGGAGTGTTAATGCATGGGTGAGAGTGTGGCTTGAAACCGAAATGTGTCCAGGAGAGAAACTACATCCATCCAACATCCATCCAACATCCACTCGCCCGACATTCCTATCACTAATTATACTGTCTTGTTTTTCTTGCGCCCCCCATTGTCTCCGCGTGGTGTCGTGATGCCCTCAACACTTGCTCCACTCTGCACTCAAGGTCATTCCGACCACCTTCACATCCATCTTACTCTCATCAAAAAGCTTTCTAATTTTATTCAGATGAACACATTTTTTGTTGAGTTCTAATTTACTGTTGATTTCATTTATGTGTCTGTTTTTTGTATACAATTTTGTCATTGAATGAAAAACACATCTTTATTACTTTTTGAACAGTAATAATATAATACAAATACAGATACAACTAAAATTATTACTGATAAATAGATAAACTGAACTGATAGATAGTCCCCCACTGCACATCAGTTAAGTTACTGAGTGGGTAGACTCTTAATGTGAATTTAAAAATAATGATGCCGTTTAGCTAAATTACAGTTTTAATTTTTAATTTACTTCCAAACTAAATATAATATTGTCCATTATGAAATCAATCACTTTTTCTCTGGATACGAAACGCCCGCAGGTGTACACTTGTGTATTCATTCGTTTATAACCAGTTTTAGATTTGAATTTTTGGGGTATTTGTCTTATCTTTAGTCAGACTAGACAATTTATTGCTCGGCAGATTTACATCTTGAGGAAAGTTTTATGTTTTACAACTTTTACTTGGAAATGTATAGTGAAGATATCGGTGACGTGAGTTCATATATTCACAGATCTTTATTTCATCCCCTTTCTTGTTCACCTCGGGATCATCATTCTTCTTACTTGGCAGCCATCTTTGTTATCCGCGACATGCATCACATCACTCTGCATTAAACGCATGTATCTTCTCGATTTGCCTCGTTGCTTCCATAAGATTGATGGCACAGAGAGTAACCTTGCATAAAATGTGTTACTGTATTAATACCAATTATTATATTATTTATTATTATAGGTATCTAATATAACACATAACTTATACATATTTCTAGTGCTTCGTTCGTTACACATAAATTATATCCTTCCACCCGTGGTCTCATTTCTTTATTTTTTTTTTTGTATTTGGACTTGATTAGTGATCGAGTAGTGGCCTCAGCTGATATAATTCCCATCTTGCGCTGGATCGCCTTGAAAAATCTGCAACCTTAGCGAAACGTCGGGACATTGATTGGATAATGATCGTAATATATTCCACTCGTGGGCGTTTCATTGTACACCAGGTAACTACCCAAACATGTATGAGTAGTATGACGTAATTTATATGTAGCTCTTCCGTGTAGCTATCTTTTTTTTGGGAAATATTAAAAACTAGTGGATTTAAAAGAAATGTGAATCGTCGTATTGTGTGCTTATTACTAACATTATTATTACCTACCTATGCTTTACCGACGCTTTACTCATACGCACTCTTTATTTGATAAACATTTTGTTGTGATGTTGCTGTTGCTGTTGGGAACAAGTGATTTTTTAAATTAGACAATTTATTTTATAGTGTGGTTTCTTTTTCTGTACGCAAAAGGCCCAGCAGGTTTCAACGAGCTTTACCAAGGAAAAAAGTGTGCCTCTCAACTTCGAAAATTCGCAGACAAATAGTGAAGTGTTATAGCCCAAGCGGCAGAACACCGTGAAATAAGTGCGTTTTTTCACGGTTTACCATTGTACAAAATATTTTTAAAAGTTTTGTACATTACACAATTATTTATTATTTTATTTCTAAACCGAGAGGCACTTTTTTAATCCGATAGTAATGCTAGTTCTCTAAATTACAATCATGCATAAACGAAACAAAGTGACGTCCACGTAATCGCACAGTTCTCCAGTTGACCGGCGTCGTCGGGTAATAATTGTGTTGCCAACTGTTGCACATGCACACCAGTCCACACCGCCGCTGTTATTTCTTCCTTGCATCGGTCAACAGCCGAGGTAATTGCGTTGGTTCGCTCGCTCAAAGTCACGTAATATATATTTTAACTAACACGTAAAACCACACACACAACACAACATTTTCGTACTTAGCTTTCGCTTCCATATATACTTACTTGCGTCTTGCGCCTTGCTGCACTTCAATTGTGCAATCAGCATTACAGTTTCATGACCCACATTATGTGGATTGCATTTTGTCGGAATTGCTTACGTTTAAATTTAGCGGACAGCTTTAGGCACATGATGAATTGTAAAATGTCCCCCACTGTAAATCAGTTCTTGTCACTAAGCGTGTACTTATGTATTCTTACTAGGAAAACGCTCCGCGTTGACAGATGAGCGATTTATTTCAATGTATCAAATCAAATAAGTCATTTGCATATCATACTACTCTTTAAAAAAAAAATATACCGTTATAATAAACATATGATTTTTTTACAAGATGGCGGATCAAGTAACAACCTTGTTACTTGTGTATATTATTTCTCAATATGTTGCTAATAAATTCACAAAATATTATTTAAATCCAGTTAGAGGTTTTCTTTAAATAAATTAAAACATTTAAGTTGATTTTCCAATTGATTTCCGCATAAGTTAATTCGACCGTGGTCTACTCAATAGGCTCTAATTCATAAACTATAAAACCTATCATTATATGGAAAAATCCATAATGTAGATACAGACTATATCTAAAATGTAATTATGTTTAATCATACAATAACCGCATTTAAATGCCAATAAAAGCTTTTTTATTTGTCTACAAAGTTCGTTGTTAACATTTGCATTTTTGCCGTGAAAGTCATAAAACATAACACGCCATTGAAGCCATTCGATGATAGCTATCAAAATTCCAAATACATAGTGAGAAAGGTCTGACTCCCTACGCCATTCCTGCAGCATACTATGTACATCTAACTTCAATGGTCCGCAAATGCGAATCATATCGGTGGAACACTGTAAAAATGAAGAAAATGTCTACCGTAAATAAACAATGTTTTTTTATAACATGGTGGTTGAAGCTAAAATTTTGAAACTATTGTCAAGTATTGGTACTATTGATGTGGACCTACATATAAAAAATTATTATAATCCGTGTTTAAGTTTTAATTAGAATAAATTAATAAGAAAACATGTGTTTCAGTTGTTAATTTTTTGTAGGTTGGCATCTTACGTCATTGTAGCCATTCTATGACAGCTATCGAAATTCCAAATAATAGTGCATAGATATTGTTACGCACGCTATGTTTGGTGTATACTATGTGCATCTAACTGCAATCGTCCGCAAATGCGAATCATATCGGTGGAACACTGTAAAAATGAAGAAATTATTGTAGTAAATAAACAATATTTTTTTAAAACATGGCGGATAAACTTACAATTTTGAAACTTTTGTCAAATGTTGGTACTGTTGATGTTAATCTACAAGTGAAACATTATTAAAATCCGTTAGAAAGTTTTCATTCAATTAAATAAATAAACAAATTTTATTTTTCAGTAATTAATTTTCTGTAGGTTGGCATCTTGACGAATTTTGCTGGTTATGTTAACAGCATCGAGTTTAGTGGTCACAAACGTTGCCCGAAAATTTCAGCCAAATACGTCAAGCCGTTTGACCTGTGCGCGACGAACAAAATTTAGCGCACATACATACATACATACAGACATACATACATACATACATACGTACACACAGACAAAGCGCCGATCGAGTTGTATGGAAAGATTCACTCCGCTTCGCTACGCTCATCTAACTAGGAAAACGCTCCGCGTTGACAGATGAGCGATTTTTTTCAATGTATCAAATCAAAAAAATCATTTGCATATCATATTACTCTTTAAAAAAAAAAAAAACTTTATAATAAACATATGATTTTTTTACAAGATGGCGGATCAAGTTACAACATTATAACTTAAGTATATTATTTCTTGATATGTTGCTAATAAATGCACGAAATATAATTTAAATCCTTTTAGAAGTTTTCTTTAAAGAAATTAAAACCTTCAAGTTGATGGATTTCCGCATAATTTAATTCGACCGTGGTCTACTCAATAGGCTCTAATTCATAAACTATTAAACCTATCAGTGTATGGAAAGTTCCATAACGTAGATACAGACTATATCTAAAATGTTATATTAATTAATCATAGAATTACCCGCTTTTTAATCATAATAAAAGCTTTTTAATTTGTCGACCAAGTTCGTTGTTAACATTTGCATGTTTGCCGTGAAGGTCATTAAATATAACACGTCATTGTAGCCATTCTATGATAGCCATCTAGAATCCAAATACATAATGAGAAAGGTCTGACTGCGTAAGCCATTTCGGCAGCATACTATGTGCATCTAACTTCAATGGTCCGCAAATGCGAATCATATCGGTGGAACACTGTAAAAACGAAGAAAATTACTTCCGTAAATAAACAATATTTGTTTATAACATGGCGGTTGAAGCTACAATTTTGAAACTGTTGTCGTGTGTTGGTACTATAGATGTGGACTTACATATAAAACATTATTTATATCGGTGTGTAAGTTTTAATTTAATTAAATAAATAACAAAACATGTGTTTCAGTTGTTAATTTTTTGTAGGTTGGCATCTTACGTCATTGTAGCCATTCTATGACAGCTATCGAAATTCCAAATAATATTGCATAGGTATTGTTACGTACGCTATGTTTGGTGTATACTATGTGCATCTAACTGCAATAGTCCGCAAATGCAAATCATATCGGTGGAACACTGTAAAAATGAAGGAATTATTGTTGTAAATAAACAATATTTTTTTATAACATGGCGGATAAACTTACAATTTTGAAACTTTTGTCAAGTGTTGGCACTATTGTTGTGAATCTACAAGTGAAACAATATTTAAATCCGTTAGTAAGTTTTCATTTAATTAAATAAATAAACAATTTTTGTTTTTCAGTAATTCATTTTTTGTAGGTTGGCATGATGACGAATTTTGCTGGTTATGTTAACAGCATCGAGTTTAGTAGTCACAAATGTTGACAGAAAATTTCAGCCAAATACGTCAAGCCGTTTGACCTGTGCGCGACGAACAAAATTTAGCGCACATACATACATACACACACACATACACACAGACAAAGCGCCGATCGAGTTGTATGGAAAGATTCACTCCGCTTCGCTACGCTCATCTAATTATTTATTTTTGTAGGGACGCATCATTTTTTGGAGCGCCGTAAAATGAGCGTCAACTTCAAAAATTATTTTTATTGAACTAGGAAAGGTACCTATATTTGCGATAATGTATGTATATTGTATTTTTGTGCTATAAAATATAGTCTGAAGGCGTACATTTGTATTTGAAGCTTCAATTGAATAAAGTATAAGTAAAAATAAATGTCAGACTTTTATTTGTGTAACCATTTTTCGTGAACTGGTCACAGTGTAAATTCTTCGTAAATGTTCATAAACCAATGTTGTCTATACCTAGTAGCATCCGGAATCAAATATTAAATCACACCATTTATTATCTCCAAAATAAATGCTAATATTTAAATTAATAATCTTAATTCCAGCCACTTGGTATTCCTGTATGAAACATTGCATGATCCCGTGCAAAGGATGCGTTAGCCAAAATGCCGTTGAGTTATTCGTCATGTTTCCCATGACTTTGAGTGAGTTCCTCTGATCTGATGCATTGCATTCAGGCACACCTTACCCTGCCTGGGAGAGCTGCTCCAATGATTATAATGAAGCAAGTAAAAAAAATAAATTACAAAATAATAAATTACAGCCTTGGATGACCTTGTCGGGACAGCTATAGAGCGTTCAGCACGCGGTCAGTACCCGTTTACACTTTCTCGTTGCGGAAACCCAAAGAGTTTTCTATACGATTTTGAAAGATGATAATTCTCTACAAACACAAAAAACAAAGAGGTCTATGTTCAAATGCATGAAGGTTAGAGCACATTTATAGCATTCAGAAACTACTTCTCAAATTTGGAATGTATATACGTGACACCTACATCAAAATATTCATCGGTTTAATACAAATATATTTTGTCATCACATTCAGAGGTGAACCGTTTATTCGGCCGTATTATTGAGCGGTATTTAATGCAATCCGTAGTTAAAATTGGGGGCGGTCGCCCCCGCCCCCAGTCGCGGATATCGCTCTGGCACCAAAGTGCGCTAAATACTGTGAAACTTCCTGAACACTTTGGTAAAAGTTCTTGAAATTGCTCAGGATTATGGTTTTCGACACTTTGATGCAGGACTAAAGCTTATATGAACAGAAAACAAAGTCGTGTCTTGCAGGATAAGTGTTGCATTTTGGCCTATGGAATGGAGGAAGTAAGTAAATCTTGCAAGTGACATTGTTTTTAGCGTTCATGTATGAAGAACATTATTCTATGTACCGAAAGTAGGCACGAAATAGGAACTTTGAGA
The DNA here is from genome assembly GCA_945910005.1 of Isoperla grammatica. Classification (NCBI taxonomy): domain Eukaryota; kingdom Metazoa; phylum Arthropoda; class Insecta; order Plecoptera; family Perlodidae; genus Isoperla; species Isoperla grammatica. The sequence goes on from OX246741.1 coordinate 5,979,857, forward strand.
AATAATGAATTTTACAGCTATAGATGAGCATGTATACACTCGATTACAATAGAACAATATGCATATCAATCGCTTTGCAACATGCATAGTGGACTATGATGGGAAGCCAAGAGGAATATATACGCATTGTTGCCAACATTTTGGTCGTGATATTTCGCTGTTAAAGTTGTTTTTGCATGCATCTGTAATATATAATTGTCTAACTGCTTCTCTTACCATATCGTGGAAAATGTGAGCCTTGTTCATCAGTTGTTTGTTTGTTTTTAGAATGTACCGTTTTAGTCAAGGCTATTGCCATTGGTTGCTTTTCAGAATGTGAACTATGTTTAAATAAATAGTCATTTCTTACGGTTAACTGTTTCTATATGAACTCCCATGAAGGATCGTATTATCGTTGCCTCGTATCTGTCCACATCTTTATTCTCATTATTTGACTGGAGCTACTAATGCAACAGGTAAATAAGTTGAAAGAGAAAAATAATTGGACAAATACAAAATTTGTACCTTTAGTTCCTCTATGGCCAATTCGTCGATAGCCCAAAACGCCTTTAAAATAAGACAAATTATGCGAGTTATAAATAAATATAATTGACGTATTCTTTTAATCAAAACATAATAACGCCTTTAAAAGAAAATGTGGGATCTTAAAAAATCTTTTCAAATAAAGAACTTGCAGACAGAGTGGATTTACATTTTTTTTTTTTCATAAACCTGTGTCTAATTATTTGTCTATTTCAAGCTCTATTCTACCTCTCAGTTATCGCCCGGTTGCCCGACTTAATTTGCTGTTCGAATATAAAACAAAAATAATATATTTGGTTCAGTATGACTGCTTGATTGTGTTGCTAATCATCTCCGACCGTAAATGATTTATGTATTTGATTGAGACTAGGAAATAACAAAGCAAGTGCACAGTAGGTGTTATATAGCCGGTATAAATAAGATGATTCACATATGTATGCGGCTGTATCGCGAGTACCCATGCTAATGAGCGACTGTCCGTATTGAACACCACTCCCCCCAGTACAGCAGATATTGGATCTATAAAGACTAGTTTAGTGAGCAGCGAGAGTAGTTCCCCAATCATTACACATGGCCCGCGGATATCTGCGAACAATCATTTTCTACCATACGTGATTTTACATTTCCGCTCAAATAGATAAATTATAGTCGTGAGCGTAATATAATATAACTCTTGTTAGTGAGATTTTAAATATAGCTACTGTTGGAAAACTACAACACATGAATGTTTGAAATTACCTACAATTATGTATGGTATAGCCTATCTAAATACGCCCTAAACAGATTTAGTTTTTCGTGAATTCGTGTGTGTACGTATCCGAATCAGTGCCATTCGAAATTTAATGATAAGGGTCTAGTATAAACATGCGTCACGAAGCCACACTACACCGACATTAGCCGATATCAAGATAATACTATCATGCCCTTTCTTTATTTCAACGACACTATACCTAGTATTGTATTCATAAACACGAAACAATTTTTTCAGACCCTGGGGTTTCAGATTGGGCATGACATCCGGCAAAGACCGTTCATCTGTCATATACATCTTGACACAAGAGCCAACTTACACCCCCTAAGGTGTAGGGGTCTGGTAGGGTGGGTAGTGCAGCCAGCACCGTGTGGTAAAACGAATTTTTTCGAGGACTACGTGCTAATTTGTGTGTAAAGGGTTAATTCACTCTAAGATTGACAGGTACACGGTATAGGTTGACGGGCTATATCTCTTTGTTGCGGGCCCTGCTTGTTACCACGCACTGAACAGCCTATAGACACTTTGCTCTGGGCTATTAGTATCTTATTGTCTTCTGCGGGCCCTGCTTGTTACCACGCACTGAACAGCCTATAGACACATTGCTCTCGGCTATTAGTATCTTATTGTCTTTCTTCTGCGAGCCCTGCTTGTTACCACACGCTGAACCGCCTATAGACGCATTGCTCTTGGCTATTAGTATCTTATTGTCTTTCTTCTGCGGGCCCTGCTTGAGTTGAACACCTGAGCTGCCCGCGGGCCCACCAATAAGGTTGCACTCAACAGACATACTTGAACCGACAAAGGCAAATTCCACCCGTCATATGTGTTATCAGCATCAAGCAAGAGAGATGTCTTTAGCTCTATAGATCTCACCTGTTGAGCTGATGGGCCAGGTTCCTTTAACTCACACACGACAGGAAGTGTTGAGGCAATCCTCTTAAGATTTAAGTGTATGCACGGACTTTTAGAAGAGCTTTAGTAATGTTCTATTGTTGAGATTTTTGAAATGTACCTCTTAGCTATGAGATGTCGGTATTGTTTTGATCAGGTGGTGCGGAGGAAGGTTATATCAAAGGCGACCCGTTCTTTGGGAATGTAACAGAAACTTTACGCTTGTCGGAAGGTTCTGGATTCACAAAGATGCCTAACGCAAGTTGTCTTAGAGCCGGTCTTACAATCTCCTAATAGGAAAGTTATTTGTAGCAATTAAACTATTTGGAAGGATTTCAAGAGTTTTGATTGATCGTTGCCATGGAGACAACAATTGGGACATTGTAAGACGTCCTGGAGGAAGGCAAATCTAATTAAGACTGAGATAGGTGATCGCTGATTGGTCTCTTACTTCATATCCAGTTATCCACAGATCAAATATTATAATTTTTATTGCCGATCAATGTGCAGAACGACAGCAGATGATTTGTATGAATCTTTGTGAATCCAGACCCTTGTGTCTAAAATACGAAGGAATGGTGTATCACACCCTGACTATTACATGCAGTAATATTTCGGCAATTGCGCGATCTGGGTTCAAACACTGTTCCCATTCTATCAGTAGGTATACTCGCGGACCTAAGTAAATCAATCAATGGTCAAGATTAACTCTAAAAACTCTCATTCACTTGCCGTTTTTTTTTTAGTTCAATCATTTTCGAATCAACAGCCAACACACGTTAATGAGAAATAACAATTTCAGTGACCATATCAGATATAAATGAGTACAGATGAGTGTTTTGAGTATATACACGTTCTGTCCTACCCTTGACTTACTTGTGGTGCATACCGAGTACCGACCGTACATAGAACATAAGTCGAGACATAATATATACCATGATTTCGCAACTGTTCCAACAACTTGAGATCGACTCTCTAAATAAATAAATAAAAAATAAATAAATTCACATTTAGAGTCTACCCACTTAGTAACTAAACTGATTTGCAGTGGGGGACTTTAATTTAAAGTGACTAAACCAACCCTGTATTAAACCCTGTATATTAAATAACATGCTTTACTTAATTATACGTAGAGGACGACGTACGCCTTAATTTTTCTACTTTCTTTAGTTTTCAGTAAATTATATAGATCTGTCCAAAATATATGTAAGAAGCTAGGTTTAGCCTTCTGCTTGATGGCGCGTTCTTCGTAACCAACCCACACTATAGTGCCCCAGCCCTCTCCCCTTCCCCCTTATCGTCTTTTCGATCATCTCGCTTAAAAATAATCGCATAGCACACGTTGCTAATTATCATAATTAATGTATAGACGATGCGTCACGACTGCGTCCCTGTATTTATTTATAGCATCAGCTTCGCACCAAGAACAACCTTATACACTGCGGTTTTGCAAATGTCATTCTCGCAGACCGAATCCCCCCACGTAAATAAATAATATTAATTACTATTTGTATTTGAATAGAAGTAATGTGTTATATATGTACTGACTGGAGCCAAACAACGCCTTTGAATGGCGCCCGCCACAGTTTCTCGCTCGTCATTGTCGTAAGTAGCCCTGGCCACTCCTTGATGACAACTCAACACTCTATATTGATTCACGAACCTCCTAGTCCTCGACCATATGTCACAGCACAGAGTAAGCTGTGGGTTGTGTGTGTGTGCTGTTCTGTTACGAGCTCGGTAGGTACACATTTAAGACGGATGTGTACGTTCAAGAGAAATTATTATATATATAGGTGCCATTGAGAAATGAGAGTGTCCCTCTGTGTGGGTTAGCGGAGTAGTCGCGACTCTGCCTGTCGTAAGAGGCGACTAAATGAAATCCTCGCCTATGTATATTCCAACCCTTATATGTATCTATACTTCCTCCACTTGTCCCTGTCCACCAAACTCGGTTCCTCCGTTTGACTCCTGGGATAGAATAGGTCCAGGTCTCCAGATAGCTCGATCTCTCCTAAGAGATGACAAAGGAGCGGACGTTGTATGACCTTGCAGTTCAATACGTCGTTAAACAATAAATAGTCTAATAATAATTGACAATTTAGAAGCATTATCATATATTTCAGCAGTAGCTATGATAAAACACGTACTTAACTATTTTCGTCGGGTATGTCAGTCCTACCATATGTCTGTATTTTTTGTAATCACGTTTTTTTGCGCTGTGTGGAACCAACATGAACCTTGAATTGAAACCGAATCGAAAATCAATTCGCACTTCTTGGTTTTCTTTTAAAATCGATTTGTCTGTTCCCTTGCGGTTTACACCAAAGTAGTTTGTGGGTTATAGTCTTAAAAAGTAGATGAATGTGTGTATATTTGAATATATTGTTTATTAGTTGACAATACATACCTTATCTGGGTGGACATTGTATATTTCATAGCCTTATAAAGTAGATAAACAAGACACAACACCTAATTTATTAATTGAACATATACTTTTTCGTGTATATCATGTTTTAACATCGTCAATGTCAGATGGATTTTATGTTAATTTATTTTGGAACACCGTTTGAGGGCTAGTGGTGCACTACTACACTATACATCCATGTTGCACTATACACAACACTCAGCATGATGAGTACGCGATCGACATTATAAAAATCAGCCCGACATTATAAAAATCAGCCCGTCTCTTTTCACAGTCAAAACTCACTAACCGTAAACCACAACTGTACAAGTAAAGTCAGGGCCACCCGAAAGTGTCTCTGCGATCGGACACTTCTCACCATACAATCAATCTCACACTTGATTGTTCATATTGGGACTATTTTGTTTAGCGGAGCAATCCACATCAAGATAGGGAACCGTGCAAAATGTCAATTACAAACACACAATTAACGCCCGGGTGTGTTAACAATTGTCCCCCCCCCCCCCCCCTGCTAGGGCTCACGAGGGGGAACAAAAAACCGTATGCTAATTATATTCGTGGCCAACCTTGAAACGTGGTGAAATATCAATTCGCTATTTTCATTATTAGGATGACGAAACGCCTTTGTTGTGCGTGAGTACCGGAACAAACTGACTTAGCACTGATGTTAATTAAGTATCAATCGACTAATAATAGCGATCGTTACAATTGTAAGTATAGATTGCCGCCGAGTATTTGCCCTTTTATAAGGTCTAACGTACATTTATCGTTTTTCGATGAAAGGGATCAAAATTGTAAATTTTTGTATTTTGTTGAATTGTAACGGATTCAATTTTACATCCTAGAATAGTGATTAGGTAATGACATCTTCATGGCTTAGCACGGTATAGGGCTATTTACGTGGATTGTAGGGGATGTTCTAACCCATATAATTCACTAGAAACTAATGTACATGTTATCAAGTAACATTGTTACTCATGCAATTACTTATTTTCTGACCTGACACTTTAATACAGTAACTAAGTAATACGTATTTATTTTTTATTTTGCAAAAATAGCCCGAATAATATTTATTAGCTGTTAAAGCGCTCTTAATCCATAATCTAAAAAACTAGTTTGATATCAGTAAACAAATATGAGCAGATCCGAATGTTCAGTCAGGAAGTCTAGAGATATTGTTAGGTGTGGAAATAGTCGCCTTATCTGTCACCTGTTTCTCGGATATGACTTCATCTTTACTGATACAAACATACACTCGCATAATATATCAATCAAGGATAGTAAAGATGCCTTCTTTATCGACACCTGTTCGGTTCGGGTTAGGTCGTGTTTAGTAGACAAAAGTCCTAGAATAAGCTAAGCCAATAATATATATATATGCTAAGCTTATATTTTAATATCTATATATAATATATATACTCGGGTCAAGTATTAAAAGCTTTAGTAGGCAATTATTGTTTGTTATTCTTTCTGTTTTATGATTTTTCCATTATTAATTGTAAACTGTTCTTCTACTTGTTGTCATCTTTATGTAAATCAGTTTTTTAACTGAATAGGATTTAAATAAATAAATAACGACAGTAAAACAATCGCAGAACTCACAAAGTAATCCGTAGAGGTGTATACAAAGAAGATTCCACAACATTACTAAACTATACTACCTGTAAATACAATTACTTTCGATTTACATATGTCTGCAAGTTTACATTCATATAATTATTCAACACACTTTAATTTTTCGCGTGTGATTTTTTTGTGTGCATTTCTATAGCTCATATCTCTTATTCGGCCAAGACAGGCCCACAAATCAACCGACGGACAGCCACAGATAAACGTAAAACAATCAATTAGAACACGTTCTAACTAAAGGGCAAACCGTTCGGAAGTTGATTGAATCAATGTGTTATATTAGCTCGTGTCATTTCAAACGTGTTCATTCAATCAGCCATGCTCGTGTGCGCATGCGTGCATGGTGAGTGGGTGTGCGAAGTCAGCATCATGCAGATAGAAGTGAAGTGAAGTAAGCGCCGTGATGTGATCCTGATAGCGCGATGGATAATTTGCAGTAAATGCACTCATACGTTACTTCGAGTCAGCCTTGAACGCAAGGCCAGATCGAAATGTATTTCTAATGAGATTAGGATAATTCGCCGTGATTGGTTCGGCTAATACCTCCACGTAAGTGTGTGTACGCCTTTTTATAACGGTTGATTTTTTTACATATACCATTCTAACTATGCTAAGGAAAATTTGATACCCGGAAACACGAAATGGAGTGTGAAAGCTAAAAGGCCTCCGCCCCTCCCCCCATTTGTCGCCCCGCAGCAAAATGGTATTCATACAAAGCTAATATTTTTTTTATCGGGAACATATTTGTATTGCTTTTAGGGGGTTCTTTTAAATATCGTATGACATTGGCAGGTGGGAAAATAAGGGTGTAAAACGACGCTCCCACATTGGCGTTACTTTCAATGATAGAAATTTTGAAATATCTATTTCTATGTTTAAAATGATCTATTAATGTACAAAAACTAGGTGAAATTATTTTTATATTACGTTTCCGTATAATGTATACTCCCGTCTTGACTCTATGATGAATAAAATGTAACTCTGCATGTCGTCCGAGGCGACTAAAAGAACCAAAGTCATTAAATGAGTGCGTCTGGAAGAATCTCCTCCGAAACCCTGTACTGCGGGGTAGTCTAGTTGATAAATGCCAGGCGCACCGTCGGGCGGTGCTACCTAGCGGTAAAACTTACAACTGCTAGGGGTGGCGAGCAATTAAGAGCGGGAGAACACACGTTTATTTGTTTTGGCTCCACTTTATTCGGGTGCGTTCAGCAGATGGCCTTACTGAGGCTTGGCCATGGCCAGTGTCGTTCAGTGAAATATGGCCAGAGCGGCCACAGATCCTTTCTTGGCCTCCTTGACGGACTACGATTAACTCAAAATAAGTTGATGATTTGTTTATTTTATATTAATTGCTATTTGTTCCATTGTTTTTTATTATTGCTTCATTTCAATCAGTTTTATAACTGAAATTTAGTTTGTCAAGGTTAATTTTTTTTTTTTTACCTGGCCTAATCAGTTTTAAAACAAACGTTTTATTGCCGCAAATAACTATTTCCATCTACGCACTAATATAGGTCGTGCTAGTAGTAAGAATGTTTCTTATTAGGCCTTAGCTGACCGTACGTGTAGGGCCTTCAGTTGGTAATCGCAAGTGTTGTCGATTAGCCCTACGGCGAGAACCAATCAAAATAATCACACACACCCTGTTAGTTTCGCGCCTTGACCCGCTAGTGACCTTGCCGTTCAATAAATAGCAGATAAACACTGACCACATATATGGCTCTAAGTAATTACTAGGGGCCGGTCAGTATAGTAAGACAAATATCTGTATTAGTTTCAAAGTGGATTGCGTTATCTCTGTTCGCGACCTGCCGAATTAGAGTCTCGCTTCTTTACCCACTGAGGCACTTCGTCGGTAAATAAATAAATAAAATAAATAAATAAATTCGTATTTATAGCGTTTACCCACTCAGCAAAAAGACTTATAAAACTGCGCACTTTTCACCAATTACCAAATCTCTTGCCAACGGTGATTGCTTCAATAAAAACACACGTTTTTTTTTTAATTTTTTTTTTTTTTTTTTTTACTAGCACTGCCCGCTAATTGTGTGTTGTCCCGGTAGCCGAATGACCTTTGCTTCTAAATGCTAATTTATTGGTAACGTATAATATTTGGATATCTGATCTATCTAGACAAACCATCCAACCCAATGTGATATTGAGTATAGCTAATTTATTCATCACCACTACAGCAGCACAGTACGTGTGCACATATATTTGGAAGACGTGACTGAAGTGACCTTAAAACAATTACCAGCTGTGAGAGTAATTATGTTGTCATGGAGACCATTCACTTACACAAGCGTGTACGTCACTAGCTTAGAATCTGGAAGTAGAATTATTGTATGTGTATAAAATGCATTATTGGTGTAATTCTCATATACGTTATCATTTATCTGACGTGTTACACTCGATAGAGACCCCAACATGTGGATTGTTGATCGGTCGGATCTAGTCTACACTTTCGTCAGTCCCTTTCTCATTCTACGTAGGCTCACTTGTTACGAAGATATATAGATATAACTAAAACAAGCGTGTAAAACGAAAGTTTATTTTAGTTAAAATAAGATTGAAGAAATACTTAAAAAGTATAGACTTTTTTCTGTAAATTTTTGTCAAATACTTTAGTAAAAACTCGTACAAGAATGTAATTTAATATGTATATTTGGTTGCTTTCCCAATAAGTAAAAATGATTTTCATTGGTGGAATAAAATACACCAAAGAAAGTTAAAAAAGGTGTAATGAAGCCTCAATCAAAAAGTGTTTACTTATAACTGGTGCAACTGATTGTTGCATGTTAGTAGCTAAAAGCTATAAAATGGAGTGCGGTGAAAATTAGCGAGACTAAGGGATGAGGATATAACTTTGTTGATGATGATGATGAAGATGCTAAGTGATGGTGAATGGCGAAGCATGTATGGCCTTGCGTTGATGTGTGCAAGAATATAAAATGTTATCGGCGTATTTAATCAACGATATGATTGTTATCTCTTTACGTTTAACGCGGTAATGCTATCGAGAACGTGACCATGCGATCACGTTACTGTATGGGTTGCGCGGGACTCGAACCCTGGTCTCTTGGTTCTATTGTACGGCCTAACAGACTGAGCCAACACGGACGTATTTGTCACATAAGAGAATCGTTGTTTACTCAAATTAAAATCCTTGTTGCTGGTTCGTAGGCATGTAATAAATATCATAAAAATAAATAAATGTTCGTAGTTCTGATTATTGTGACGCCGAAAAGAATTGTGAAGAATTGCCGAATTGTATTTGTATTTTCAGAAGTGGATTGATTAGAATTTAACTGATCAGCATTATGAGGAATTATAAACTGTCTGATTTGCTTTCGGTGAACAGTGAACTATTTATTATAGCGGGCGTGCTGAATTTTAAGTATGCGCCGAATCGTGTTTTAATTAAAAGTTAAATTTACAACCGCGCCTCGTAATAGAATTGATAACGCAAACGACTAACAGCTATATATGGCCTTCATAAGTTGCTTGCATTAAAAAAGTCAATCCCCATTAGCTGTAATCAAGATCAAATACTGATCGACTTGTACGAACTTGATTAGTATGTTAATCACTGAAAGTGGACCGTGCATAGACTAAGAACAAATATCGCACCCGTGTGATATTATTTTATCATCCCTCAGCTAGAAAATCCTCACATTTTTCCAAGATTTCAGTTTTTATTTATTTTAGACGTACTCGACAGCCAGTTCATATGACGTCAGCCGAATAAGATTCATCACATATCCCTGGGGTCGCCATAAGGGGGGACAAATTCATGTGGGGGCCGGGGGGCGTTTAGTTTCTTTAAGAGGAATGAGAATGAGAAGAAAAATTGTAAAGTGATCAAGGTCACGATGAATGAGAAATAAGTTGATTCAAGATATGCTCGAAATCCCTCTTTGCGGGCACCGGTCACCACTAGTCAGGACCTACCTCGACCGGACCAAGATTTCAATGAAACAGATTTTAATTCCACCAGTTTCGACGGTGAGCATGTCCATATACATTCATAGTATTGATTGCATGGTCCATTTTTGTGGCAAACAATTCATTAACGTTCATATCAGATCAACTATACATGTATAGTTGAGAAACTGTAAGAATGACGGCCCCCTCCCTATCCCCTCCACTGTTACCCCTACTCCTCTCAACTCCTTGAAAAAACAAACTGAACAACTGAAACAAACTGATTATCAGTTACGTATTTCATTTTGTCAGGTTGTCACGGAGTTGAGGGGGGTCGGGTAGCTGTGGAGGGGATATGGAGGGGGCCGTCATTCTTACAGTTTCTTAACTATATTGTTGAATCAAAGAAAACCGAGCGACTATAGCTGTAATGAACACTTTGAAAACACTTTCGGCATCTTAAAAATCAAGGTTCAGGCCTCGAACGCTAGATAATTCGCCTCCGCGATGGTTCAGCCCCCCTCACTGGTGGCACCGCCTTCTGAATGACGCATGACGCACACCGCCGCCGTTATTATTGTTATCATCGGGTTGCGCCGTTTAGCACGCCAAGGTGTTGGCAGATTTACATGATAAACGGTTGTTTTCAAGGTGCGCAATTGAGTTGCGCCAAGAAACCACTTAAAAAGCTATCTAAGACCCTTTGTGTCTTTGGTTCTCATCACTGTTCCCCTAAATCTTCAAAAACAACAATTGAAAATTAATGTTCAAATGTTATTCGGTTTCATCAATGTGTTTTTCTTTGATTGGCGTTGTCTTAAACAAAACACTGTGGGTGACTATTTTGTATTCAAAATGTTTCCTGAATTGTTGTGTATTGTTGTATGTGAAAATTTGGAGGACCGTGATGAAGATGATCATGCAAAGTCAAAGGTTTCTGTTACAAGTCGACTCTATGGAGGAATCTCGCCACCTGCATTCAATTACCCACGTCTCGATGACTCTTATTACACAACGAAAGTAGTCTTGTTCTACGATGATATCCTTTCTTTCGGCTCGAGGCTAGGTAGCTCGATGTTTTCAGTGTGGTGTGTACGTTCAGCCTTGGTCGTTGGTTTTTAGTCCACCTGTACAACGAACGGGCGACGGGATTGGTAGATTGGTAGCCCCTTCTTGCTTACTTGCTTTCATTTCCTTTGCTTTGGTTTATGTTGCGTTGCTTCTCCTCTTCTCTTGTGATGACATAAAAACTAGTTTCTTGGGTCAGTTTAAAATTAAAAAAAGAATGAATAAAAACTCTAGGCAGGAAAAAATCTCTTGAGAAAACGGGTGCGCCAAGGCCGGTGTGTCATACCAACCTGACGGACGGTTCTTCCTTTCCTTTCATTCACAGGCTCGCATGCAGTTTACACTCTTGTGACGCTGACGAGGAGGAAGGGGGGTCGTTGGCGGTAATAAAGTAGCCTTTTAAACTATTGAATATACAATCTTATGTCATCAATATATATATTTTTATATTTGAAGCATTTCGTGTAAAGAGGAATATAGCCCTTTAAACTATCGAATACAATGTTTTGTCAGGTATTTTTTTTCAAATGTTTAAACTAGCATTTCGTATGTAGGAAGATAGATCCTTTCAAATTATTGAATGCAAGGTTTTGTCATCAATATTTAAAATAAAATATGTTTAAAGCATTTCGTAGTGAGAGGAATAAGTTATATTACAATTATTCGGTGTTACTGTTAAAACCTCGCTTTTAGTACACCTGCTTTGCCACTTACAAATACCCACGGACGGGCATAGTCATTTAATCTTTGTACAATGTGTTGTATTTTATCTTGTACCGTAATATTTTAAAGCAATGTACAATGTATAATCTTCAATTGTCTGCTGTGTTGATATTTGGTGTGCATTTGAACTTACGAATTGTATTGTTGCAAATGATCCTTGGTGGTAATACTCTTATATGAAAAAATAATATCACAATTCGCTGTATTTTGTTCAGAAATTAACTCAATTATCTCGAAGTTGTTCCGAAAAGATAAGAAATACCACCCGAAATAAATTCGAAATGTAATTGTCCTGGCTGTGTTGATCGGTAAATGATGAATACATTACAAACGGGGGCGGTACTTGACAATGTAAATGCCGTGATGTCTCGTTGTTTCACTGAACTGTACAGGAAATGTCATTCTAACCACCCACCTGAACAATTAATTGCTGTGACTCGATGATTTCAGCGGTAATTATGATGACACCCCTTGTGTGCAACATTGATAACCATCTCTATTATAGAGCTGTGTGAAATGTATAAACATTGCTCTGTTTATTTGCTGGCCAGCCAGGCCAGATGTGTCTATAGTTCTATGCGATGAGATCACTAATTATAGGCTGCGCACGCGGTGGAAATGTACTTTTAAAAGTATCACCTTGAACGTGTAGAGAATAATGGTGATGTCATGGTGTCACATACACACATACACACATTAGGACGTGCTAATTTTGTTTTTGCGTTGACTTCTTTCTAGGTCATGTTTTTTTTTCGTCTTGTTTTTGTAATAATTAATCACAGTTTCGAATGCAATGTCGCAAGTTTGATTAACTGCAGTTGGTGTCTCGACTTTTCAAAACATATTCTCATAAAAGAAGGTGTATACATTTTAATGAGGTGTGCTGGAACAATATGATATATGTTTGCATCATGGCAACAGTAATCGCTGCTTCGACTCGAAACCAGATCCTTTGGCTCAAGATACCGGTGAAAAGTGTCTTCTCAATTGCCTGAACAACTGAGTTTAGTTTACGGAGGTCAATGATTGTTTTCTCCAATAATTACCCTTTTATCACAATACCTCAGAAAATGAGCGGAATTTCACATGGCATACGATTCTGAATGGCATCGTTTGTTTCTTTATGCTAACTATAAGTTCCTAGTAAACGAGAATGTAATCAATATGCATATTGAACAATCATCTTAACCGACAGAATTGTTTGAAAACCAATATACCAGGAAGAAGGTCAAACTTTTGGTGTGAATGTTGTTGTGGTGTAGAATTTGACAACTCAGAATATTGCCATCTGTTTCTATACATGCTAAATAAGGACTTACTTAAACATGCTAAACTACTAGTCATACTTTTCTTGGATAAAGAAATCTCAAATTTAAATAGTTTGGCTTGCAGCTTGCTCTATGTCGAACGTTCAACATGTTTGTGTCAACATGGATAACAACTTTTAAGGCTGTTCTGTAATAGGGGGGATAATGAGGTACGACAGCGGTTGGGCCAAGGTATCCAAGGAAGCTGGTTCGAATCCCGCGTCGCAAGACATGTTTTTTTATAATTTTCTAACATCCTCATCAATCATCCAACATCTTGGAAATCGACTTCGAGTTGTATTTATGTGTTTATGTATTTGTTCCCTTGTGAGTATCTTTGTATAACCGATGTACTATGTATGATAAGTTTTTTTCCAAATACCGGTATAATTGAAAAATGATTGACATTTAAGTCTGTCTGTAACCGTAGACTACATTGTGTAATATCGGTTATAGGTGTTATGAAGGATGTATAGAGGTCAGCATGCATGGTGTTACAGTATATATCATTGGGCTCGGGAGAAACTAGTAATTGATAGGTGTTTATCACGGAGTATGTCTACCTGTAATGTAATGTACCGTGTGGTTTGCATACAATTATTGTAATTGAACCATTGCGGCATGTGAAGTGCTTGTGTAATAAACAGCAAGCGGTGACAGAAAACAATGAAATCATAGTCAATTTTAAACGCGTTCTGTATAACCCGATAATTTAGTGTGTTGTATGAATGCCACGGATATCAACCACATTGTGCGGTTATGTTGTCGATATGAATTCATTATTTAACTATTTTGTCTATCCTATTCAGTTGTAACGGATTGACACAGGAGGATAATAAATACAACAATACAATACACAGTGAAAGCAATAATACAAATATTGATTGACTATAAACAACGAAACTACTATAGGAAAAGAGAGAGAATATTGTAATTGAAAAATGAAATAATGTATATAAATAGAGATGTAAGAAATTAATTAATTAATCAATCCAAAAATACAGCGAACTGTAAAAAAAATGTAATCATATAATATTTTTTACTGGTAAACTAGTCATAGAAGTGGTAACTTGAATTGTGTTGTGTTATCAATAACAGTTTGCTTTCAACATGCGTCTCTGACCGTAGTCCTGTGTTTCTCTTGCAGACAGTCGCCCGGGTGCAGAATAGAATGTGAGCGACAACCCCTGTGCTAATGTCATCAAACGGAGGCGACGTCAACCAGTCCGCCGACGCCGAAGAAGTAGACGCCGCCGCCGCAGAAGTAGACGCGACGCCGCACGCCTTTCCCATCCGTCGCCGTTTAAAACCCGCCATGTCGCCGCGACGACCCACCTCAACGACGGACAAACTACCCCTCACTAGATGATATCACCTCTCTTTACGCCACATTATCCACCATAAACGTTTACCATGGATACAACCACTCTAAGCAATAATAGTGTGTCCGTGAATAGTCCGCATTGGGGTGGTGGAAGTTCGCGGTTTACACAACATTCCTCCCCGAAGATGAAGGGGGTGATTACGAACTCTGTGATGGAACAGTTGCGACCCCCCGATACTGGGGGCGGCAAGGAGGATGCTAGGGGGGTGGGGACCGCGTCGTCGGGGGCTGTAACAGTCATCAACGTGGGGTCCAGCTCGACAGATAGCTCACATCCCGATGATGGTAAGTTAAACTCTTAAGTGTGCAATACACTATTCGTGTATATTTGTTGTTTGTTCACCTATAGTTGAGAAACTGTAAGAATGACGGCCTCCTCCAGCCCTCCATATCCCCACCACTGCTACCCGACCCCCCTCAACTCCGTGACAACCAAACAAAATGAAATGCGTAACTGAAAATCAGTTTGTTTCAGTTGTTCAGTTGGTTGTTTCATGGAGTTAAGGGGGGATCGGGTAGCAGTGGTGGGGATAAGGCGGGGGCCGTCATTCTTATACAGTTTCTCAACTATACCATGTGGAATCCCTGATTGCTGCTGTTAAAATTAGGCTACTCAAGCCCTCTGATTTTCATCTTAGTTGAACGGGCTTCACTGGTATTATTTTCAAATACTATACAGTAACTTGTTTGAATGCACAGTGCACATTTTGTAGGGCAGTGAATGATGTAGGTAGGCACTGGAACTAAACGATAGTTTTCACAGCTCGGTGGTTATAGGACCTTGAATGAAAATTGTCAAACAAGCGTGTTTTTTATGGTTAAGTGTCAAAGTAAAGCGTTAAAACGGTAGAGTTTTAGAAAATTCTAAATAGATTTAGAATCACTGTTATTGTGATGAAATTCTATTTTATTTCATCTTATTTTTTTAATCCCCCTTTTCACCTTATCTATTTTCATAACTTAGTTCAGGTGCTCACAAAAGAGTGTTTAATCCTTCTTGAACTATATTTAAAAAAAGTGTTTTGTTCATAAAATATCGCTTGCTTTGATGAGAGAGGGGAAAGCCATGGTCTAAGGATATAAATACAAATATTTACTTGTCCAATCAGATATGTATCAGTTTTAAGTTCTAATTTAAATATCATTTCTTCTACAATTAATTTTTTTTTAATTTGTATTAAATCCGAATCAGAAATAATTTATTACAAAGCATAGCAGAGGCTATACTTTTTCAACACAGATCATGGGAGAACTTGCACCTTTTTCAAGCCCTAGCTAGATGTTTAGAACACCCTTTGCAGTACAAAAACTACATGTCTGGCATTTTCTAGCGTGTTTATAAGGCACTTGTATCTGAAGGTCAATAGCGAGCCTGGTGACCTGTTTGCTGGGTGGTACATTTCTTCCCAGCATGCACTTCACCTCCGACAACCCCCCCCCCCCCCAGCCCCGTGGAGGCTGAGTGCTATTGAAGATAACCACATGGCTTCCAACAAGGTGGTGCATTTTAGTTGTCACTTTACTTGCCAGAGCTTCACAATTAATTATGTCAAGTTAGCGTTTTTCTCGTGGTTGTCACCTTCTCTGCAAAGATTTATCATAATTGGTTTGAGAAAGCAGCGTTCAATACTTGCCTAAAGGAAAGGGGCTGACAAAACACTCAACATCATTATTACCCCTCGTAGCCCAGAGAGCACTTGATCCTGCCATGTTTTAAATAGAATACAAACAACAGACCATTTTCAAAATGATGGTTTACAGTCCTACAACAGTGCACAACGGGAACCGTTCTGGTTATAAATATAATCAATTTTTTGTAGTTATTTACCCACTCCGACTGAATATCTTTTTACTCTATCCTGCACTCATTATATTATTTTTGGTTTCAATAAAATTTTCGATTCAGTGGGCAACACACGTTAATATGAAATATCGATCAGTAACCAATATCGAAAAATAAATTAGTGTTAAAAAGTCATTACAATAAACATGTGTCCTGTCCTCCTACCCTTGATTTACTTATGTCACATACTTCAGATATGTACCCATTACATGTTAGGTATGTACCCATTACATGTCACTGGAACATTACATGTGCATTCTATATGGCTGCAGCTATTTAAAGGTTGTATACACGTATTCTATTATACTATATACTTCCTTGTTCATATTTCTTTGCTGTTTTGTTTTTGATTAGATACCGTTATTGTTCAAGGTTAGGTCACAGTGTTGGTTATAATGTGCTCATTGGTACAAGTTCAATAACATATTTATATATTTTTTCTTATTTTACAGGAAAGAATATCAAGTATTACCAAACCTGCAATGGTAAGTCTATTTCATTCATTTATTAAAATAATCTCCTGCAAGGGAAGATTTATGGTTTGATAAATCATATTTGTACTCTAGTGATTACTGATAACTGATTACCATACCATGCAATTCAATTTCTATCCATAATTGAGTAATGTAAATACTAAAGTAAATATGATTGGCATTTTAATTTAGCTTTTGAAGTAAGCTTTCTATTTAGTCGTGCACAGCTTGGAGAGGAGGGAGGGTAAAATACTGCAAAAAACTAAATAATTTTCATTTTATTTACAAAATACCAAATGTGTTTTTTGGTATAAAACACAAGGTACTTAAATCTTGGGTATTTTTGATACAAAATACAAAAATGTATTTTAAATACATAGTTGGAAAAAAGTACGTAGACATACAGATAGATTAAAAAAAAAAAAAATTGAAGCAAATGGTATGAATGTTCTCCTCTGTCTCGCAGGGAGTGTGGTCTCGGAGCAGGATGGCCGCAGCCAGGCGGAGGATGAAGACGACCAGGACGAGGGGTCGGGGTCAGACGGGGAGGTCAGTAAGATAGACTTCAGCGGGGTTGCGCTGCGCAACAAGAAGAAGAGGGCGGGACCCGGGCCGGGGGGCTGCGAGGAGTCGAGGGACAGCTTCGCGGAGGAGCCCGAGAGACCCATGTCGTGGGAGGGGGAACTCTCGGATGCCGAGATGAGCGTCGTCACCGGTAACAAGCAGGTGAGCAGGCGGCAATGCGTACCCCGCAATGTTAAACAACCCACATTTTGTTGGTATCTCGAGAACGCTTTAAAATATTAAAAGTGATTCTTACCCGAAATTTCGTTTTTACTCGGATAAATCGTATGTTAGGCGTCACCTATTTCTCGATGTTGAATCCTGTCAGCATGATGGATACAAACAGCTCTATACAGTAGTCCCTCGTTAATTCAAACTCGGTAATTCAAAATTATGTATACCGTAATTCAAACTATTGATGGAGTCCCGGCAGAAGATTTAGGGATGGTGCATAGTGTTAATGATCTTTTAATTCAAAATTTTGTTATTCAAATTGGAGTTTTTAGGATCCCTTAAAATTTGAATTAAAGGGGGATTACTGTATGCATAAATGAAATTAAACAAGTCCTGTTTGTATATTGGATATGGCAGTTGCAATCGTACTAACCTGACCTCACTCCATTTAACTGCACACTCACTTTTATAACTATGCGTTTAGTAGTCGGAACAAGTTCATAATGAATTGCATCCAGCACCTGTCTACATCACATCACATCGCGGTGACTAATTTATAAAAATGTTGTGGTGAATTGATGAGCTGGTTGTCATTCCCTTTCATTAGTCAATACTTTACCCATTGTTGTGGTGGATGCATAGATATGTGTGGATTGTACTTAACCTTTATTTATAAACATGATCCATTGTCCGGTCAGCTTATATTGTGAGTCATTTTGTGTGAGGATGGTTGAATGGCAATACCTTTCCTAGAAGGATGATTCACATATGAAATAACTATCACAGAGACCTTGGTTGTGCTTTTGCTGCTCACTATGACAAATGAAGAATCATTTGAAGTATTAAACATAATTAAAGATAGGAGGTTTGCTATAGTTTCAATCATGAGATATTGGGTGGTGTGTGGTCCTTGTTAGTAGAAGTATAATTAGCATAATATTATTACATGTGTATTATTGTTTGGCATTCTATAATGAGAACTTAAAAGGTCATACTGTCTTTGTTTTCAAGTTAGAGAAGAATGTTGTTTTTTAAATTGTGTGGAATGACAACATCTTCAGGTGCCATTGTTGCTACTATAAATTGCATGATTGATTTATTGGTCGTTACTTAAATATGACCTTGTAATTTTTGTATAATGCATATAGATTCTATTAGATGGTCGTTATCTCCCAACAAAATACACAGTTCATTTCATTATACATGAAAATAAAAAATAAAAAATACTATAAAAATTTACATGTTTATAAAAGTACCCGAAAGTGTCGTAAAATATAAAGTTTTCTCTAAATATATACAATTTAGTAATCATATGAATTAGTGAGTAGGTTAGCATAGTTGGCTGCATTACTGTTTTGCCGTCACTGGAAATCATTTTTATTAAATAAATAAATAAATAATATGTATTTGTTGGTGATTTACCAGTTTGAGTTGTACGACATAAATGTTTTGCAAAATGATTGATTGATCCTGAATTGAGTTGACTAATACTAATACTTGATAGAGGTGGCTGCCTTGCTAAATGAACGTTGAGTAATATTCGTGTATTTGTTCTTACGTTCCGCAACTAACGAGTTATTCTGTGTTTGTTTAGGACCATGAGGAGACGTCAATGGAAGGAGTACAGATTTGCGGCGTCAACAACATTAACAACTCCACGACGCCAGTTAACGGAGAGGACCCCAAACACCCACTCAAATTTGGAGAAAGTGTGGTAAGATTGCTCATTCATTGATTTAAACATCTTAAAAATATTGCTTTTATCTCTATTATTGTTGGAAAAATATATAATTATAATAATAATAATAATAATCATCTATAACTCAAATGTATATTTATTGGAGATACACTCTCATGGGTGGAATTGTTATGAAATCGAGAAATCCATAAAAGCTGTTCACCCGGCAAGTTGGAGACCTGGGTTCGATTCCCAGTCTGGTTTGGTTTTTTAGCTACTGGATTTCACAATCTATAACTCAATGTTAGACACAAATACATAATATATTGTATAAATGTCCCCCACTGAAAATTAGGTCTCCTAGCTGAGACGGTGCACTATAAATATACATTCTTCTACTCATGCTGAGTGATCAAGACCACTAGTTGGCCGAAACGTCTCAGTTTTTATTTGTCTTAACTCATCTATATGTTTCTCAAAGCGACGCATCTACTTTCTCAGGAGAGCTGTCGTCCTTCTGTACCTTTTCCCTCACTAGAACATGTTTATCTTGTTCTGAGTTCCAATTAATTAATTCATTTGTGTGTTTATGTTTCCAACAATGAGAAATTGTTCTGTGTCCACCAGGTGGACAAGGTGCTGGAGCACGTCCGGTCGAAACAGTTCCACCACCAGCCCCCGGCGCTACCCCCGTCCGCCACCACCGAGCTACCCCTGCTAGTGGACAAGCTGCTTGGCAACGGGGGCTGCTACATCACCACTCCGTCGCACAGCCCCGTGCTACAGCACAGACACCCCCTCCACCTGAAGCACTCGATACCCCCCACCCCCAGCCCAGACTCGGCCATACACTCGGCCTACTCGTACTCGTCCCCCACTCAGAGTCCCGTCACCTCGAGACACGGCTCGGCCACGGGGTTCAGCTCGCCGTACACTCCCTCGCTCTCGAGGAACAACTCAGACGCCTCGCAGTACGGCGGCTCGCAGCACAGCAGCTGCTACAGCTACTCGTCTGTGTCCGTGTCTCCCACGCAGTTCTCGCCAACGCACTCGCCCATACAGGTGCGCACTTTATTTTTAAATTTAAAATAGAATACAAATTTCCCCCTTTTTTATATGTGTGGTACAGATAAATTTGTTATATTTCGGATCACATAATGGGAATGCATACATTGACATTGTACATTACTGACTGATTTCCTCACGTAAAAGTCACGTTTTAATCGATTGATTTTAGGGAACATTAATACATAATTGGTTAAAAAAGTCATCCACTTTGTTTGTGGTGTTATGATATTGTGACAGCCCGCTAAACATTTACCCCATCACTAACTTCTTTTCTCCTTTAAAACCACGCTTCTGATTGGTGGTTGGCACGGAGAAAACAAGTTAGCGACGGCTAAATATTTAGTGGGCAGTCATAATACCGGCCGGCATAAGTTACATAGCCGATAAGCCTCTTGCACAACAATCTTCAAATTAAGTATTGACTCACTTTTCAATAATCAGATACTTTATATAAGACCTAGTAATTGGACTGTACACTGTTCCTTGTCAAGATAAAAACAGTTAAAAACCGCAATATTTCAAACCCTGATGAGAGCTCTTCAACGGGCGAAAACACACTAGTTTGCAAACTGACAGCTGACACTGAAACTTGAAAAGGAACAGTGTACAGTCCAATTACTAGGTCATATATAACGTTTTACCTGTTCTGCTATGTTTCCGTTTTACTTAATTAGATACTTGTTTTGTTCAATGGTTTTTCTATGTTATTTAATACGGTATCGTTCCTTGTTTCCAGTCTCGTCACATGCACGCGGGGTTCCCGTCCCCCGTGATGCCGAGGGGCTCCGACTGCTCGCCACTGCACGTGATGGGGGCTGGGGGGGTCATCTTCGGCAACATGGGCCACAGGGGCGGCCTGGGCTCCGTGGAGGAAGCGCTACTTCACGACTCTGCGTCCACGGACACTAACGGTAACCATACACTTGCGTACTCAGCTCAGTTTAGACTAGACACAGGGCATGACTTACTGGGTAAACATCTGCACAGAGTGGGAATGGCTGAGTCGAGCTTGTGCAGCTTGTGTGGTAAGGAAGAGCAGAATAGACGTCATCTTTTCGGTTGTGAAAGGATGAAGAGGGAACTTGACGCGATGCCAGATGGCATGACATATGTACAGAGGGAGTCCTGTCTCTATTGGTTAGCACGACAACGCATGATGGCCGAATAGACCAATTGCGGGCATAAGAGAAGAAGGAGAGAAGACACTTGCGTAAATAGAAAGAAAGAAATAGATAGAAAGAAATAGAATGAGGGATATGAAGTGATGAGGGTGGGTGGGTGGGAGGGAGGTTGGGACAGGTTGCCACCGGGTAGTTATGGCCCATTTGCAGCCTTAAAGTATTTAACATTAACATTAGCATTAACAACACATGCGACATGTGTCTCTTTGACAGCAGAAAGGGATCTAATGGAGGGGCAAAAGATAGCAAGGAGGAAATATGTGGCAAACCTTTATTGGGCAACTAGGCAGAGAATGGCATAAGTTCCAACTCTGGGTGTTCGAAAGAAGAAGAAGAAGAAGACATTCCGGCCGTAATCTCGGTCCCATATGTCCGTGTCAACGTTTTTGGTTTGTTGGGTATCAAAATTACAATGGAGAAAATCTTCTGAAAACAATTCCCGCAAAACGTGGCACCACCTAAAAACTATTGTGATACCTATTTCTTCTAATTCTATTCATTTATAACAAAATAGTTGAGGTCTTGCAGGTGCACAGCAACATCCATGTGTAAAAATCAACAAACATTTTAAGAGGAAAAAAATTCGTCACTAAAAATTGAACTTTTTTGTAATAAAGAAACAAAGTTGACATTTATTTTCACCACAAATGCCTGCCTGCCTGCTTCTGATGATACATAATGTAGTGTGCAGTGAAAGTATGAGCGGACGTCCGTTTAAATGTCGAATGTTCTATTACAGACGAGAGAGAAGCAGACGACAAGATGTCTTCCCTGGTGGGCGACATGGTTGCCCACTCCGCTCTCGCTGCCCCTCCCGGCATCTCAAGACAGCAGCTCATCAACAGGTGAGCTACACAACATGGTTCTCCACCGCGGTAGGACCAACTTAAAGAAATATAGGGAGGGAAAATATGCAACTACGTAATCTGAAATAACATGTGCAAGAAGTATGAGAAAGTAAATTAACAAAATGTATAAGTGAGAAATATATGTGTACGGTGTACCTGAGGTTCCACTTTGTTTTTGATATTTGGTATTAGATACATTGACATCCTCTTGTATTTAATATAGGCCTAATATTTATTTACTCTTTGTTTATGATAAATGGAATTTAGTTTATTTTAATTTGAATTAAATGCCATAATTTAAAACAAAAACTTGAGAAAACTTCATTCTCAAGTGTGTTAATGTTGGCAAAAAAATAGATGCCACAATATGCTATTGAAAATTGAAAATGCTTTGTACATGTTTCTCTAATTATTATTTTTTTCCAGTCCTTGTCCTATTTGCGGCGACAAGATCTCTGGCTTCCACTACGGCATCTTTTCGTGCGAGAGTTGCAAAGGCTTCTTCAAGCGAACCGTACAGAATCGCAAGAACTACGTTTGTTTGCGAGGTTCATCGTGCCCCGTGACCATAGCCACTCGCAAGAAGTGTCCCGCCTGCCGTTTCGAGAAGTGTCTTAAGATGGGCATGAAGTTGGAAGGTATGAATTCCTCTCACAAATACCTACTATTCGTTCACTTTAAATTAACCGATTTTGAGAAGAGTGATTGTTGTATTTGTCCCGACCCCCCGTCATAAACTACATCATTCACACATTACTTTTCTTCTCCCTGATGTCCTCCAAGTCATGTCCAGTTACCGTTACCTACAACAAGTAATTGTTCCTTGTTGATATTCTTTTCTAATCATCATCATCATCATCATCTGTTGCCACGTCCAATTCTGCTGGACTCTGCGTTGGGTCGGCATTGAAGATAAGCCTCTCCATCTTCTTCTATCCTGCCACCACTCTTCCCCCTCAACTACATTCCAGTCCCCTCCTCGCATTTCCACATCCCTCCTCACTTTGTCGTGCCATCTTTTGTCGTGGTCTTCCTCTCGTTCTTCTACCTGGAATCTCCAGTTCTAGCATTCTCCTCGGCAATCTTTCTCTTTCCATCCTCTTGACATGTCCGAACCATTTCAGTCTTCTCTCTCCAATACGCTCCAATAAATTCCTTACGCCTAGTTGGTAACAATATCAAATTATCAACCACTTGTAATTATAACTACTGTTCAACACACCCCAATTGTCGTATCATCGGACCGTAGAAAACGGCTTTTTACAACTTAATTCTATATCTTCATTGCTCGCAGCCATCCGAGAGGATCGAACCCGCGGCGGCCGCAGTACCTACCAGTGCTCGTACACGCTCCCTGCGAGCCTGGTGGCACCTCCTGGCAGCGACCCCTTCAACCACAAGCTGTTTGCCCCCTCTGGTGACCCCCAGGTCAAGCTGGAGGCTCCAGATTTGGGGGCGGTCGCCGGCAGTAGCGGAGGGGGCAACTCCTCCCCCCACGCTCGGCACGTAGACAAGATGGCCATCCCTCAGTTATTGCAAGTAAGTACGCTCGCTTATGGTGGAACCAAGCTTCATTTCATTCATATTGCAAAAAAAAAAAAAAAAAAAAACACACTTAATTTAAGAAAATTTCATTAGAAGAACATTTAACTTGCTCTAACATCTGCATGGAAATATAATACACCAATTTGGATTACACATGCATTAGAATTAAAAAGAGTTTGAGTTCACAAGGTTTTACTATGTTTTTATTGACTAGTTAAACCAATGGTTAAAAAAGTGTAAAATAAACTAAATATTTGAAAAAAGTTTGAACTATCACAAGCATTAGGCTTACAACAGTTGTTATTAACTTATTTAAATTCTAATTAAGAAATGAATGTTAGCTGAGAAGTAGGGGTGTGCGAGTAGCACTTTTCCAAATCGAGTCGAATTCGAGTTCGAGTAGTAAATAACTCGCGAGTTTCGAGTCGAGTTTCGAGTAGTGCCTGAATATAATAAAAAGATACAGGAAAGGAATAACTACCGGTAGAGGACTAGGCAGACTAGACCTAGGACCCCATCTAAGCTACCGCCGAGTTCACCTAGGCTAGGCCTTGGCCTAAAAGCTGTCCCTGGGGCCAGGCCTAAAACCATATACTGTAATTTGTTCAATATTATTGTCTCCCTAGGCCTACGGCTCAAACGATGCCAAATTCTGCCAACTGGGTCTAGGCCTACGTGATCTAGACAAGGAAAGTACTAAAGCTTGGCCTAGGTCTTGGGTCTTGGGATAGGCCTAGACTAGGGCTATGCTCGAAGCATGGCCAAATGCTAGGCCTAGGACTAGGCCTACACTGTACACGGAGACCTGGCACAGGAGAAAGACTTTAAGAGAAACAATAGAACTACAGTGTAATCTGTTTTGCAGATGGGTTGTCAGATGGCCACTTTTGTTTTTGTGAGACCATGTTGGCGAGTGTTTCCCCATTTTGAGGTTAATAATGCAAAGATTACATTTTGAACTTAGTTGTATGGAACGTTTTAAAAATGATTCTAAATACGTGATGATCAGTAGGGAATATAATATCTTTGATGATTAGGTACTTTTAGGCCTAGGCCAGGCCTACGACCAGGGTCTAGGCCTAGACCTAGGCTATGCTAGGCCTAGGCTCTTTGAACATAGTAGGCCTATGCGTCAGCGATCTCGTAGGCCTAGGTTCTCAAAGATTCCCTTCCATTTGTTTGGCTGCCACTTCTACATCATCCACACTTAGTTCACAAAAAACGCAGACACTTTTTGCGAATTTGCAGAAGTATAGGCCTAATGGGCCTGATGGGCCTAATAAGCGTCGTCTGCGTGTATCGATCTGCTCGATTATGATCGATAGGTCACTTTTTCTTCAAAGTCGATTATAAAATCGATACTTAAGCTATTTTTGGATACTAGCGCTACCTATTGGCGGTATTTTTAACCAGTTTAATACGGCGGCTCAGTCGATCAAAACTACTCGAACTCGACTCGTTTTTCATGAAAAACTCGATCACCTCGAGTCGAGTAGTAACTACTCGACCGAACTCGACTTTTCGAGTACTCGCACAGCCCTACTGAGAAGACGTGTGTATTGTGGATGTTTTATTATTGCCTTGTGTATGTAGTTCCCATTGTATTCACGGTAGATTCGTAACTAATAGTCGATACTAATTTCCCCCGCAGGAAATAATGGATGTGGAACACTTGTGGCACTACAACGACTCCGAGGCGCAGAAGATGTCCTCGGCTCACGGCCACAGCCCTAGCAACGGCCCTAGCAACGGCAGCGGCCCTAGCAACGGAAACACGAGGGTCCCTAGCAACAGCCCCGACTTTCTCTCCAACCTCTGCAACATTGCCGACCACCGACTCTACAGGCTGGTCAAGTGGTGCAAGAGTTTACCCCTCTTCAAGAACATATCCGTGAGTCATTCAATTTATATATCTAGCCTTAGTGAATGATTTAAACGGTGATGACATTAATTATAAATTCTAATGGAAATAAAATGTGTACAAGTACTGTACTGAATTTGAGAAATGCGGCAGTAGGCTGATTATATTTATTTGATGTCCGATTTACAGAGGTCGACAATCTAGATAACTTTACAACTTATTATATCCAGATAGTACACTTATCAAACTAAAATCTGGAGTAAAAATTGTTTGTCCTGAATTATGATGAATCGAAATAATATTTTATTGAAACAAAGAAACAATCTAAAAAAAAAAAATTAATTTTCTAAGGGATGACATATTTTGTTTACTTTTTGACAATTTTAAAGCAATTTTAAATGACATAAATCTGTTCTGTTCTGTATGACAGGTCGACGTACAGCCTTGTCAAACTAGGACGTGTTAGGGATGTGGTCGGATGTGCCGATCTAACAACCGGAAACAATGTTTGTTTACAGATCGACGACCAGATCTCTCTCCTGATCAACGCGTGGTGCGAACTACTCCTGTTCTCGTGCTGCTTCCGTTCGATGTGTTCGCCGGGCGAGATCCGAGTGAGTCTCGGTAAATCCATCTCGCTGACGCAGGCCCGAGACCTCGGCCTGGGCGCTTGCATCGAGCGGATGCTCAACTTCACCGAACATCTCAGAAGGCTGCGCGTCGACAAGTACGAATATGTTGCCATGAAGGTCATTGTTCTTCTCACTTCAGGTGCGTTCTTCATTCGTTTTACTTGGTAGTTTTACTTTGTACGAATTAATTGCGATGTCCTTGATTTGATTTGATTATTTGGTGCTTAACGACGTTCTCGGCTACTAGCTAGATCATATGATGTCAAGGGAAGAAAGGGACAATTAGGCCTACCTTAAAATTACATTCATATTAGGGATGACTTCGGATACCCGGAAACCGGTTCAGAACCGGTTCCCAATTGCAATCCGGTTCCATTTTTTGGAACCGGTTCTATTTTTAGTGTCATATCGAAAATATCGCGATATCGTGGTCAACTCAAAATATTAAAATATTTCCGCTATGGTCTGCAGTATGCATTGCTGCAGTATGCGTTGCTGCAGAGTACCTACCCCCCCCCCCCAGCCCTCGAGGATATCGCGATATCATTGTCAACTTGAAGTATTTCTCCCGCGGTCAACAGTACGCGTTGCTGCAGTTTGTAACTGCACATCTACCCCCCCCCCCCCCCCCCTTAACCACACACAGATGGCTGCACGGGCCCGCGAGTTCCCTTTGTTTGCGGAAACATTGGATCCATTCAACTATTTGTACCTGGAACCCCGAATTCTTTTCGAGAAGAATGTTGTTGTTCAGATGTTGTGTTGATACTTTTACGACTGTCAATAGCCAATGCCGGCCGGACAGGTGACTCGTCATCACGGGACACCGCGAATTCAAGCCTTAATCGCTATTGTATCACCCAATCATCCAAAATACCTTAATGAAATCTTGCTTGCGATGCTGCAGTCGGTAGTTGCCACCCTGCAGAGGTTGTGTCACACACGTATTTTCAAGGACACGCTGCGCAGTCAAAGTTCAAACGAAGGGAAATCCACTATGCTTAGTGTCACATAAATATTATGTGATATTAACAAAATTAAAATGTTCAAGAACCGGTTCTGAACCGGATCCGGCGTGGGAGGATCCGGTTCCGAATTATTAGATCCGAAGTCATCCCTAATTCATATAGGCCTATTATATACAATTTTGATAAACATTGTAAATAATTTTTGTGGTGAGTGTAGGGCCCTATAATAAGATGTGGTAAAGCAAAGTTAGGCAGTTGATAGTACATCAGCCCACTAAACGTCTTGTTTCATTGTAAAAGACAGTTTGCCTTGGAATTTTTTAGTGGATTTTTTTTGTACAGTGGTAGGTGAGATGTGTAGTATGAACGTCTTATTTTTTTTTACATATTATGTAGGCCTACTCGTATATTGTTGATGTCTTAATTTAGGTAGGTCTACACTACATATAATATTTAGGTATGTTCACTTTAAGAATACAAGATACAAAGTGTCACATTGAAATTCGTAAAATGTTTTGTACGTAGGTACCTATTTGTTATTGATCTTCATAAAGAATAGCATATAATTAAAGAAAATTAATATATATAAATAAAAAAAAATAAAAATATACTGGTAACGTTTCAGATGCCAACGACCTACGCGAGTGTGAAAAGGTTCGCGCTTCGCAAGAGAAAGCGTTGGAAGCGTTGCAGCATTACACGCTGGCTCACTACCCAGACATCCCGTCCAAGTTTGGTGAACTGTTGCTGCGCATTCCGGAGCTACAGCGCACGTGTCAAGTAAGTCCCTCGACCTTGAACTTTTGCTGTGTCTTTAAAAACTCCTCTTTGTGTCTGGAAAGTTACTCAAAAACACCCAAAAAATGAAATAATTTTATTTATCCTAAAATATTTTTTTTATTGATATTTGAAGACTTCTCCACAACCCAGAATTTAATTTTTAATATTTCACACATTATTGTCATTGTTGTGATTATTATAGTTCAAGAGCGTAGGTAGCCTCATTTTTTTTCAGGGTGATCGACTCAAGTTGTTTCACATCCAATGGTTATTTTCTTACTTAGCAGTCACTCTACGTAGCAAAAGGGTTGATAGCAGCGTGATAAGTTTATCTGTTCCTATACTTGCTTCTTCTTTTTAAATGTCCACATTTGGTTTATTATGCCATCATGCTAGATCTGGTCAACCAGTAGAGACACGCTTCTTTTTCCTCCCTCGTCTTACTTACTTAATTACTTCCTTACTTACTTACACGTACTTACTTACTTACTTACTCACTTACTTACGTACTGACACTTTACTTTCAGGTTGGCAAAGAGATGCTTTCAATAAAGAACAAAGAAGGAGAAGGTCCAAGCTTTAACTTGCTTATGGAGTTACTACGAGGGGACCACTGATACGGTGAGGCGCCACCAGTGACGTTCACTAGTGGGATTGTACGAGCATACAGTGAAACTTTGTGTGCGAAACTTTTAGTAGGAACGCTCGCGTAGCGTCTTACTGCCGGGACCACTGATACGGTGATGCGCCACCAGTGAAAATCAAGTTGTACGAGCCAACTGCTCGCGAAGCTTGTACTAAGGGACCATTAATGGAATGGCAAATTACCAGTGAGAAGCAGTGCACTTAAATGATAACCAAGGGACTATATTTATGGAATGTTCCATGTTCCCTGTCAATAAATAGGTTATATTGGAGGGAATATCCAGGAAGGTGTTACGGCGGAATTTGTTACGGATGAAAAATGAAACGTTTCATCTCGTGTCATCATGACTTATCAATATTAATTTATGATTCAATCAACATATCCAGTTTTTTGTGATAAATAATAATCTGAACTAGAAGACTCGCATAGCAATGTGACTTAAGATAGAGAAAGTTGTTTCTATAATAATTAGTTTTACTTTAGGAGGGCACACAAGTGTTTTTTGGCTTGCGTCAAGTCACAAATATTTTCCTATCACTTGCACAGAAGTGTGCCTACATAATATATACATAATGCCCGCACGCTCGTACACTCTGTTTCAATGTTTTTCCACAGTTCATTTTTGCATTATTATTGCCCTTGTGCAAAACACGTGACTGTGCTCTCACGTAAATGCACAACTATGTGTACGTACCTTTTTCAAAAGAAACTAAGGTGACTTAATTTGAAATATTGTAAACTGTCAAACAAAGCAATACAGAATTAGCATTTGATAAATTTGATGACCAATTTGCATTTTAAATCGCTTTTCAGAATGTTACTGCGTTCAGCGTTACACATATTATTCATACTGCTATTGAATAGCACTAACATTACTAGCTTTGAAACAATCAAGAGTCGAAGCTACTGAAGTCCGTTCTACCCTTGACTCAGATACAGAGTTTTACACAAAGTCTAGAACCAGTGGACATGTGTAAGACCAAGGTATCAAGTATTACCTTCTATGATGAAATTGAGCAGCTTGCTACACTAGGAAATTAATTTTGCATTGTATTTAAGTAGCAACTGTAGGCCTGCACGTTTCAGTCAATCGTTTCCTTGCACAAGGTTTTTAGCTAATTCCCTGTAGAGGCCATCAACGTAAGTCTTATAGAGTTTACAATAACTGAATTCTTTATATAGTTGTTACAATATACATTTCTCCAGTGATTAATTGTTTAAATCATTGGTACCTACCCCAACTAAAACTCATGTGCAATCCTTCCTTGTGGTTACACCTAGTTATGCCACTTCATTTGTTCTAGGGTATGTGGGTCCATGTAATATATACCTCATTGTCTATTGATAGGGAACTTGTAAGGAACGTTATAAAGTTAACTATGTATGTCCCTACACTCCTTGTGTAGTATTGAATAGTTCTAATTGATTGGTTATATGTTTGAGTGCATTGGTTATTTTGTTTCCGTGCCTTTTCATTGGTAATACGAATACAACCGAGACATTTTACTAAACAAAGGACATTCTTAGGAATCAGAGTAGTTTTGGTGGTGGATATCACTTAACAGTGGCAATTTTCGACCACGCATTTGTTTTATACTGAAAATGTTATAAAAATAATTGATTATAAAATGTACTTATAGAAGTCCATCTCTTGGCTGCTAAAAAAATGTTGTTAGCATTTCAACAATGCCATTTTTTGAAAGTTGTGAATTTTTGTGAAGATTGAATCAGCAAAATCCGTTTATATGCATATTTTATTTTTTGTTGTACTTTTTTTGTACATACCTTGTGAGTTTAGTAAGTGTGTAAATGTAAAAGTTGAAAGACAGTTTTTATATGTATTGTTTTTGCCATTTTGTAATGAATTGCAAAATTGTGAGAATTTTTTATAGAAATTATTATAGATTATTATTTTATGTTGAGGCTTGGTTAAGTTGAGAAATGAGAGGCTATGTGTGATGATGTTATTTGATGACTCACTCACGTGTGAATGCTTTAAAAGCAACCTAAGTTAAAAAATTGTTACGTATACCTAATACTAGTTCCCAGCTTGACACAAAGTCTATTTGCCATGAAGTCCCAAAACCTGAATAAGCTTACAAGTTGAGGTGATGCATCCCTCTACCATAAAGTATCACATTTTCTCATTTCATGTCGCTAGAATGTAATTTAGGTTTCAGTACCATTTCTCAAATTCTTAGCACAACAGGAACACCCTCTTTTCAAACTTGGTTGTGAACTTGATATAAAAACGCAATGTTGACTCTAGTTTACTCTCATTTTGTTACATGATTGATTATTGATTTTTGGATCAGTCAACGACAAAAAAAATCAGAAGCATTTTAAATGTCAGAACTCGCAGATACCGTCTTTATAAATGTTTTCCATGAGCGAGACGAAGAAATGTTAAGTTACGGTTGTCGTTACGTTAATAATAATAAGACAAGACCGCATTATTTTCAGTCCCAATTCTAAAGCAAGGAAACAACACTGATGTATGCTTCACTCTAAAGTAAATTTTGCGTATTTTCCATGCTAAAACGTTCCGCATGCTACTTTGTCGGTAGTTTCTGTTGTCGTAGTCGTGTCGTCAGATACCGGATTTAATGGGTTTGAGCTTTTGGTGCAACCATAAAAACATGGTACGCGTAGATGGTAATAGCACAGTACAATGCGTCTTTTTCTTTTTTTACTTTCACATGATTTGTATTTTTTGTGAGCGATAGTAGATGTGTCAAACATTGGCAAATTTGCTTATTTGGGTGCTTCTGTTGATTTAAGAAAAAAAAATCATTTTCATGTTTGAAACCTTTTGGGGAAGGGGAGGGGGAGGAGCAATTCTTCAAGGCAGCTTGGAAGCTTTTTCAGTAATTAAACTACGAATCATGGCTGTTAGTTTTACTGCTTACAAAATATATTTGTTTTTTTACTTAATCATTTTTATAAAAAAAAATGCAATGCACAACTTGCTACATGAAAGAGTGTAAAATTCTACTGTATCCAATGATATCCTTATTTATTTTGATACAAACATATTAATAGTAATAGCATGTGCTGACTTGAACAAGAGCAGTGCAAGTGAATGATTTTGTATCGCATTGTACTTGTAAGTGTACTCTTTCTGTGCCTGTCTTCTTATGTCTTTCATATCGAACCCACCATATTTTTTCTGCAAGTCAATCATGTATCAGTATTTTATTTCATTTTACTTGTTATTTTTCTCATGATGTCTTAAAGTAAAATACACCGCATCAGCATATGAGCTGGGCATACATACTAGTTAGCTGCAATAGCATTGTTTTTTATTACAATAATCAGTCAATACAAATCCATTGATCATTTTTTCTATAATCAACAAATGAAAATACCTTCAGATCAGAGTGAAATGTATATGATATGTCTATCATATGACAATGAGTGAATCATAGTTAATGGTATTTCCTATTAAATGAGCTTCCTCTTTGATTAAAAGTGTGTAGCAAATGTGAATACTGTCTAGTTTATCATTATGAAACGCACCATTGTCCCACTATCCCAGTTATCGACCACACTATTTATTTATTTATTTAATGTCTATCCTATTCAGTTACAACACAGTTTGACCCTAATGTACACTACACAAAAGTATCCAGAGTGCTATTTTGGATAAAATGTCCTAAGTAGCAGTCTGTGTGTACTACTTTTTAGGTTTGGTTCGGGTACGGGTAGTATAAATAACTTCGGGTTTCGAGTTAAAAAAAGTGGCGTAGGCCTATTTTAAGTGGAGTTTTTTCGTAAATTTGTTTTCAATATTTAGTATGAAATATTTTAGGGGTTTGCGGGTAGTTTTTAGGTTCAGGTAACGAAATAAAAATAACTGAAAGAAATGTTTAAAAAATTAAATTTTAAAAAAGGAGGGGGTGTTTTTTTTAGACAGATTTGATACTGAAAAATTTCTGACATGTCTCAAATGTGTCCCTCCCCCTCCCCATCACACAACACCTTGTGAGATGCGATGCAACAGGTTGACCAAAAACAACCGGTCAAGAAAAAAATGTATCTTTTTAATTTTATTTAAATTGTCAGACATGGCAGTAGCTAGCAGACAGTCAGACATGTGCAGCAATATTTTAAAACTCGATTTACTTAGCCACCAGATATTGTCCGATATGGTCCGATCAAGCTGAATCAAAGACCTTTTACCAAGAAATTGATAATTTTTGATACGGTGTGCATGGCAAATAAGATGAGAAATTTAAATAACTTTCATTCATATAAGTATTAAGTATTTAATTCCAGGATAAAACCGCGAGAGAAACTTGCAAATTAATTTAGTATTTGAATTTCGCGGGTGTGGCAGACTGGGCGGCCATGTTCTCGAACGTCACATTTCTTGTCGTTGGTGCTCCTGATCACGGTCCACATTTGATGCGTATTGCGTGTTGTTGGCAGTACTTCGTAGAGTGGCATTTTGTTTTTCTGTGTTGACGTTTATCTATTCGTTTTATTAAGTAATTATTCAGTATTCAGGTTTAAAACAGGTACGTATTATTATATACCTAAAAATTACGTAAAGGCCTAGGGTAGATAGAACATTGAATCATTATGTGAGCTACTGGTAGGCCTAGCCCTGATCTAATTTGTAGCCATAACCTCACTTTTTTAAAGACTTTCTTATTACCCGCAGACTTATTTTCACATGGTGGCAGATTTGTCCGCTACATACGTAATACAATATCTATATGCATATACTACATCATATGCATGTAGGCCTAGCATGTGTCCCGCTGTGCTCCAGATTTACGGATTATTTTACCATAGGCCTAGGTGATTGGTATGCCTAGGTTGAGGCTTCGTAGGTTACCTTGGTAGGGCCTACATAGTATAGGATGGTCTAGGTAGTAGTCTAATGTTATCTGCATTGAGCTTGAAGAACCCAACGTTATCTGTCAGGAGATTCACTCTTATGGTTGGTGCACAATTGCCCGGGAACGCAAACGTTAAGTTAAACATTGGCGAACTTGCCGTTTTCTTTACCGGGATATGGGAACGGGAAGCTCAAACTGTATATCGCGTTGTAAGATAACACAGGATCCAACTTCGTTACCGTTTTCGTTATTATTGCCCGGTAATTGTGCATCGGCCTTTCGGTCTACTATTCATCACTGCCCAACAGGCCAAATGTGGGCTTACGATAAGAAGAAGATTAAATGCATTGTTTATTAGCATTTGTTAGGATTGATTATAAGCTGACAGTGTTGTGTATCGTTGTGGAGTCCAATTTGTGATGTTATAGAGGCAGAGCACTAGCCAGTAGTATTACTGAAGTGAAGTCTTAATGCATGGCTTGTTCTTACAGATTGCCGTCTCTTGTAGAGAGAGCATCAACATGTTGGAAGTGACATGCAATGATCGTTTGGGAAAGAAAGTTCGAGTAAAATGCAACGGGGATGATACTATTGGTGATTTAAAGAAGCTGATTGCTGCTCAGACTGGAACTCGTTGGGAAAAGATTGTACTTAAGAAGTGGTACACAATTTTTAAAGATCATATTAAACTAGCTGATTGTATCCTTTAAATAAACATCAAAATATTTCAATGTCTAATAATTTTAGGGGAAAGGTGAGTATAAACTATTTTGCTAAAATAATTTACGAAAAATAGTAGGGCTAGGCCTAATACACTTTCTTTTATTCAGTTATAATTATCCTACATTGCTAGTAGGCCTACAATATTATGAAATAAAATAATAGTAAAATAAATAGAAATAGAAGAATTCTATCATTTCAAGTTTAAACACTTCATCGTGAGTTGAGTTATAAGAATTTACATAAAATCTTAATTTGACATATTTGGAAAACTTGATGTTATAGCCTAATAAAAGTGAACCAAATTGGAGACATGTTGAGTATTGCCCGAGTGTAACACACAGGTGTGTGACAGACATCTTTGAAATAAACCCTTGAAAGCGATACATATTGTGGGTCGACCATTGTCACGTCCCGCTGCTCATTTTCTTGTTATGTTTGTGAGACCTTGACTCAGCTTCAGACGAAATCCATGACGGCATGAATCTGGAACTCTATTACCAGTAACGATCTTCTTAACAGATCATCAGGGACGATTCAACAAAGTACCTACGGTACGTATGGGGACGGACGATATTCACAACTGATGTGTTCAGTGTTAAAGACTGTTTGTGGGATGATAACTGATAAAAGTGAATTTCAATTTTCAATTGATATGAAACAACCAATATTGTTCAAAGTCTCAAAGTTGTCTGTACAAAATTGTAACCTGCATTGCAAGACTGATGATGGTATCTTTAGCAGATGTTTTTGTGCTGTAACAATGTAAGAACGAATAAAATGAACGAATGTAATAGTTCGAAGTAGGCCTACCTACTAACTTAATTTGCCTACAATAGAGTAAAAGGAAAACATTTAGCTGTACAGGATTGATCAATGCTTTAATTAAATCCCTAGTGATGTGCTTGAGTGGCACAACAGATAATTGCACTTTCAACATTGATTTAATAATTTGTAAATGCAACACATTGAAATCAGAACTATTTATTTTATATTCTCCACCTAAAGAAGCAACAAACAAAATATCTTAGTGACTAGTGAAACATGGTTTGGTTACAGCAATGGATACAGTTTACAAAATTGTGGTAATTTACTTAACAATATTGATAAATGATAATGGGAGTAGATATATAGAAACAAAATGAATAACATCTCTTCTTGCAATCACCCAGAGTTGAAACTTTGACATTCTCTGCCTAGCTGTCCAGTAAAGTAAACATGACGGCTGCTATTTGATGTAAAATTCATGATCACAGTACCAAAGATTACAATCTTGTTTGTAATCTTTGATAGTACCTAGGCCTAGGTTGTTATTTTTGGTTACGAAATAAAATTACTGATCGAAATATGTTTGAATTACAACTCATAGTAGCCTACGGTATCCATATTTTCCATTTGTAA
The DNA here is from genome assembly GCA_945910005.1 of Isoperla grammatica. Classification (NCBI taxonomy): domain Eukaryota; kingdom Metazoa; phylum Arthropoda; class Insecta; order Plecoptera; family Perlodidae; genus Isoperla; species Isoperla grammatica. The sequence continues at coordinate 6,015,719 of OX246741.1, forward strand.
ATTATGTTTTAAATAATAAATGGTATGTTTGAAATTAAGTGTTAATCAATGTTAAATCGAATAGTAAATATATAGCCTACCAATAACTTTTGTAGTGAACCAACCTCATAGCCATTATGTAAAAAAATTCAATTATTTTAGTGTGCTGTGTTGATTCTTCATTTAGGATTGTATTGTTTGTGCCCATATTTGTTTCTAATAATCTGTTTTGTGATGTATAATTATGAATCATAATGCTGACTAAGCCTATATCTTAATTATGGCAATGCTTGGGGGATTTAGTTAGTGCTGCTGGAGATTAACTAGGGTGGTTAATAAAAGCTTGTCAATAAGTATAAATATTAACTAGTCTGGAACATCTAGTGTGGTCTATAATTGGGATGCAATGTGATTTCTTTTTTTTTTGTTACAACAATGACATGATTTACGAGATTATAGCTGCTATGAATCGGAAGTTAAGGACTTTCCTAATGTACGGACGGCAATGCGGCAAGTGATATAGATAACAGATTTGATGTGAATTCCTCAGTATGTAGGTAGGCTACACTAAAATACATGTGTTGGGCTCTATATATATTTTGCTTTTATGGTTATGAAAGCCGTACATGTGGGATTACTGAACATAAGCATTGCATTGATACTAACAATTTTGTGTGACCAAGAAAAGTAATAATAATAATAATAATAATAATAATAATAATAATATATATATATCAAACACCCTTATCCAACATTCGTCGGGTCGGGGGGTGATAATAATAATAATACAAATAATAATAATAATAAATTACAGTTATTTGTATGGCTCTACTGTCAGATTAGTCAATTTGAATAATCATTAAGGTAAAGGATTACCCTAACTAGCCTACAGGTTAGGAAAATCAAATGCAGCAGATGGACATTAAGTTGTCTCTCTCCTGCCACAGATTACTGATTAGTGATTACGTATAAGGCCCAGTGTCCTCATAAGTTCTCTGATTTTGTCGTGTTATGCTCACAGTCTCATCTAAATTACATGAGAAGATTAGTAAAATAACATGTTATACTATAATTAAATAATTAGAATAGATTATACTCATTATAGTGTATAGAACATAAATCATCACAACTCATTGAAATCCAAGAGAAATGCAAAATTTACACAAGTTCTAGGCCTATGCATTCTCTAAAAAAAATCGCACACATTGAAATAGTAGGCTACTTGCTTGTTTTGCCACGACAGAAAGTAATTCGTAATAGTAACTGCACTAGCTTTATAATACTAATACAAATAGTAAACTATAGCCTTGCCAGCAAGGAGAGAAAAAATATGTATATCTCTTCCAACAATATTCTTTTACAACCTAAATCTCGGTGACTACCCCATAAAGTACTGGTAGTAGGTTCTCAATATTTATTGTGACCCTATATATATATAGTGCAACATTGATTCAATTTTCTCAGCATTATTCATCTGTATAATACAAAAATGCAGAAAACAAGCAATGTGCACAACAGATTGACTAACTTGAGAACTGACTCTTCGATTCTTAGAATTCAACAGAGACGTTATTTTAGATGTGTAGATCTATTGGTGTCACTTTATTGAAAAACATCAAATGCTGCCAGAAAGGTCTGTGATGAGAAAATTGTTGGAAGGACATGCTAAAAAACAGGAAACACAATAAATGATCGCTCCTTGATATGTTCATGCAGAAATGCCAATAGGGTACCAACAACTTATTGTTCTAAATATCAACCAAACTGTTTGTGTTATGTCTTTTTAAGTTATTATTAGAGTATCTGAACAGGTATCTGATCAAACAACATGCATAGCACTAGTAAGCATTCAATGCTCGTTTGGATAAAGTCATTTTTTAAATTAGTGATGCACATAATAATCCATATTATCGAACGATGATCATTGTTCCATAATTGATCAGTAATTGATTATGAAATATTGTTATTGATAATCGAAATATGTATCAATACCTACAAAGTGACTGCAATAGGGTTGATTATAATGTAACGTTGGTTACAGGCACAAATAACGGAGGTCATCGGGGCCTTGGAACCGGTGCTTCGGTCGATAATTCGAAAGAAATCTTTATTGAAATTCAATCAACCTTCATTATTGCTATTATTGAATTGATAATAAACTTTCCTATTCGATAATCTGTCATTTTAAATGTATTAATGTGCATCCCTATTAAAAATATAAGTTTTAACATTTAAGAATACTTTTGTTTGAAATTTCAATGTGATTTTAACAACAATTGGCTGCCAGTCCAAGTAACAAGTTTAAATTGATTTCTTCAATAAAATATACTTAAATAGTTTAGTACCTATATAAACAATTTACTAAATATGATGCATATGTAGCTTTATGTATAAAATACAGTACATATCATTTATAATATCAAAATGAAAATGTTAACAAATCGATATAATTATATAGACTTTGGCGTCATGCCAATTGAATAAGTTGTTCAAGAAAAGAGTAAAGACATCAGTCCATAATTTGGCAAAAATGAGTTATGGATGAAAATTTACTCATGTGTAGCCACCACAATGTTTGGGAATTATTTCAATATAAATATTGACTGATGCCCTTTTTTGAACAACTGATTCATTTGGGTAACATGGTACAATGGAACCATTTTTTTTGTATATCTAGTTAAAAATAAGTTAAATGGTTGTCACTGACCAAACTGTGCAACTGGCCAATGTAACTGATTTATAATTTATGTTACATACTTAAACCTGCTTAAACTTAAATTGACATACCATTAAATTTTGCCTAGTGCCATTAAGTACCGACCGGTACACTATTTCACTTTCTCCCAGCTGATATACATATGGTCTTTAGCTTTTACAAAAAATATCTTTTGATGCATCTTTATACATGCACTAACATTTCAATGTCTCTGGTAAATGGTTACCACTTTCGAGTTGTAATCTTTTCTTTTTGTAAATAATTAACGGGTATTAATGACATGGCCATAATGTCATTATCATACATTTTTTTATCGAAATGGAGAAAGAGAATAAGAGGGTAAAGAAGGCAGGGGCAACGATACCGATGCTTTGGTTTTTATCTTTACCAACAACATCAATGAAGTGAAACTACACGTTTCTTCTCGTACCAGGTCTTTGCTAGCAGGTAAAACACAATGTAAAATTCGTAATCTATTTAACCTCATCAGTCTGATGAACAGCGTTTTTAGCAGAAATTTACAACAAGGATGTCCCCCACTGTTGCTCAAGAAACTTGTGAATGCCTGCATTATTTAAATCTTCAACAAAATAAATGATAACATTTACTCCAAATAGATATTAGTATTACCAACATGACAACTGATATTCATCCAAATGCTAAAAACCTTATCCTTCTTTCATCCATATGATCAGCCAATCCACTCCGTGGTAAGATGTCAAACGATCGGAAATTACCTTAATCGAAGTTGCTCATTATGTTCATATTCTTAACTTAATAAACGTCATTAGGCCTATCACAGTGAAATACCATTCATGCATGCTAGATAATTTCAAGAAGTGCCAAGGTTTTCAGAGAGATGGATGGCACTTGAAGCACGAGTACGCACGCACCTAATGCGGGCGTGTGAAATGGCCGTCGGCCGTGTGAGGTCGCCTGGAACCGTGGCTCGGTGACGGTGCGGGAGAAGTCAGCGCCTGTTGTTGAAGTTGTTGTTCCGTCTGCGACCGATTGTTGAGAAAGTCACGGATGTGCTGTACGATCAACTCGATAGCCACTGGAAAGAAGACGTGGGATGCCTTGTAATTGCAACGTATCGGATCGGAGGTAAGTGTTTCAAACAGTGCAGTCTTAATATAAAAACAAATGTGCTACATATATTTACTCGATTACTCCGGACTAGCATTTGCGAGCCGAGTTGAATGTGCTTGTTTACCATTTACTACCACCAACTGCAATCTTGCTCGAGTTTATTCTAATGTTATCTTAAGGGTAACCATTGAAACATTCTTCAAATTCAATAAATTTTAGGTAGACTCAAGTTTTGTTATTTTGTTATTTATTAATTCTTAGGTATTCAAATACAGTGTTACAATAACCTTGCTACAGTTCACATCTTAGTGTATTATCATTGTCAATATAAGTTCAAACCCAGTATCAAAGCAGTGGGTGTTGGTTAGTAATGCCACCAATTATACTTATAAAACAAAACAATACAGTACAGTTCTAGTACATGAGAAAATATTTAATGATATAAATGGTTGAACAATCGCTAGAAGCATAACATTAACTTGGGAAGTACAAAATTAATCAAAACAGATTTTCTTTCTCAGAAGATCAATGCCGGTACCGATAGTAAAAAAAACTAACATGAAACATGGAAGGAATGCACCAAGAAATGTTCATTCGTCATAATTAGATATATTGATCATACTGTATCCAGTTCTCACACAATTGGTCAACAAGATGGGGACTTATTGATACCAATCACACTCAAATTCGATGCATTTATTTTAATATTTAAAATACTGTTGCGACTGCGAGTTAGTTAACTACTGTTGCCAGGGTGTGGACAAATGCTCACCGATTGTGCCGAGTTTCTTGTGTGTTCACCCACAAACATTACCTATATCTAACAAGTGCACCAAGATGTCAATCGCTACTTAATGACATCGGTTCGAAATGCGATAAGAGACGTGTTACGCCTTGGGAACTTGTTTACACATTACGTATAAAAAAGTCATGAGAAGATTATGCAAATATAATAGTATATAGATGTAGGCATAAGTCTCTAGAATTTCCAAAATTGCTTTAAATTAAAAATAGTTTGATATACTGTTGAGAGGTATATAATATATTCGTAAGTAGTATGACCGTTATTTGTAAAGGGTGCCCAGATTTAAAAAGCAAAAAGGCGGAGAAAATATTGCAAATTTCAAAGTATTTTTGTGGAGACCCAGACGTGGGAGACTTGACATTTTTTAAGGCTCGAAACTTAAATAACACATTACGAAAAAATACAGGCTGGCCTCCTTGTGTTCATAATTTGGTAGGTGGTGGTGGACTGAGTCTAATTTCACTACCTGTTTCAGTGCGTTTTCGTTTTGTGCCAATTCAGTGTGCTTTTGGCTTCACACTAGTTTTGGAAGTGAGAGGGTTGCCCATTATTATATTGCAAACCCCTAGCCGATTGGTAATAATATGGGCGAAATATTCACGCTGAAACTAACTTGTAACTAATTTAAAGACTAATTCGAGCATACGAATTTAAGAAAATACTTTCCCTTTAACAATGAATTATGCGCTCTTTGACCCAAGCTCTAGCCGAAAACAAACCTTTCCACTTATTAGTAAAGAAAGATATGGGGTGTAATCTTGGCATGAGAGATTTAAAGAAAATGTAAACACTAAGCTAGAAGTGTTCACATCTAAAAGTGTACACTTTCCCAAAAAAAGGGACGAAAGTGAATTCCACCGGCAAGTGTGTCTGGACACGGGACATACAGATTGAAATAGGTACTATCCCCCTTTTGCCATCAAAAGAACAATGTCTGGGCACCCTACAGTATTTGTACTTATCTAAATACCACTAGGTATGTATGTATTGAATGAGTCTTTGGAGCTCATCTTGAGTGTCTCCAGATGTACCCGTTTTCAATTTAACTAAAATACCAATCCTCCACTGACGACAGCAAAAAGCAACGTATCAATGAACCCAACTTAGGGAGGATTTTCATTTCCCGTTTCTCAATGAAGTTAACACAATATGGAAGACACACGTTTGAGGTTGTGCAATATATAAGTACTATAGACGTGGCAAAACAATTACTAGTTGTTAACAACGTAGAATTAATTACTTACTAATTACTGTACTATGCAATGTATGGCCTATACACACATAATACCAGTGCTTGTGCCACTAATTCTTTAGTGCAGGGTTGCCACTTTCAAGGATTTTATCCTTTTCTCAAGATTTTTAGAGTGTCTCAAGGATAACAGGATTTTGGGCAAAATTTTAGGATTTTCTACCGTCTTAAAAAAATACATTAAATTAATACATTTTTAAAAATTCAGCTAAAAAAGCAATGTAGACAGTAAAAGAACATCAGGTACTAGTAAAAATAAACATAAGTGACTGCATAACATTTCCCGCAAGTGGTAGTTATGGTGAGTAAAAGTAAAACGTTAAAATATATTCGAAGAAAATTCCGATTCTTATGTGTTTCTGCACGTAATGTTGACTAGATTCTCGAAAATCAGGCTGGCATAACATATATTTGCATGAAACCTGAAAATTTGTAACATTCCTTCGCAGTTATAATATGCTAATGCTGAATATAACTGTTTTCAAGGATTTCTCAGGATTTTTTTAGTTTATTCTTTCATGGATAAAAAAATTGACTTGGTGGCATCCCTGCTTTAGTAGTGCTTAGTGCTTTTATCTGCCAACATAAAACTATTGTTTGATGTCTTGACATGTGGCCAATGATCAATTCAATAATATTTTCTAATGGAGTAAAGAAAATGGCTAAATGATAAATTGTTTGTAAAATTCTACTGGACCTTATCTATATTTAAAAAAAAAAACACACACTAGTGTGCTACATAAATTTGACGAATAAAGGTTACGTGTAATGTAAGGACTTAACAAAGTTAATAACTGTTCCATTTTCTAGAGTGTTTGTAAATAGATAATTATTGTTTTTCAACAGACTTTACACACATTACTCGTATTGGGCATCTGCATAACGTATCATATTTTAAAGAGGCGTAATCGAGATCGTTGCATTTATAGACTAATATTTAGAGTGAATGTTTAGAACAGATGTATATTTGAGTACAGGAATATTTATTATTTTACGTCTATCCTATTCGGTTATAAAACTGATTTACAAACGAGGACAATAAATACAACTATACAACATACTGGGAAACAACAATGAAACACTTAGCCAAACCACAAAAACAAAACTACAGTAGAACATTTTTCTACCAATCAAAACGTATTTTTTGTCAATGTTGTCAGTAACGTAAAGCTGCCCGAACTCATTGATAAACATAATATATTGAACTGGTATATTTATATGTAAAAATGAAGGTGATAAATAAGATACATTTCAGTAAAAAATCTGTACATCAGCATGTCTTATCAAATTACAACCTTAAATTTAACAATATCATTTTGAATTTGTTTTATTATTACCTTACAATACATGCTCGTGTTGCAGGTTGGATATAGATGGGTAGAACTTAATATTATTTAATTGGAAATTAAATCCTTGCGAGTTTCAATTGCCTGTTTAACAACACATTTTACACAACTGTGATGACAGTGATAAGACTGGTATTTATTGCCTATTTATCTAATGACAGATACTCTTTGCGACCTAAATGCCCACCAAACCCCTCCACCCTCCCCAAGCCCCCTAACTAGATTCATGACTGATGGATCTGATGTGGCCAACGTAATATGACCTAGCAGTCAAGACGACAAATAATCATCAAATCAATCAATCAATTCGAAGAATGTTTTTGATATTGACATACATATATCCAAACTGCAAACAAAAATGCAACATCTCATGTTTTTCTCTTCAGCTTTTTCTAGCACTAATATTATTGTGGTATCTGTTTTACTGCTGCGTGATCACAATTAGATGCTATGTTTCAAGAATTGTGGGCAACTATATTTTTGTTTGACTTGTGTTTTGGTGCCCTCTCTCTTTTAGAACATGAATATGCATCCGATACTGCTATTTCTCAATGATATTCCTGAACAGGATTCAATAACTGTGCTTGTATGTACTTATGTACCCATAAGTACTTACAGTTGAACTTAGTAGATTGCTAAGCTACTTGGAATAATGTGCAACTTTGCAATAGTTTCAAACTAAATGTCAGCAAGAATGCGGCCCCTTAGGCCCGGTTTAATTGTCCACTAAATACAACTACTGTATAACTATATATATTTGTTTTCTTTGTTTAGTATAGAATTAGAAAGGCGTTTATAATACTGAAGGATCAATTAATGTAGGTCAGTACCGGTACCTAATCCACCTCAAAAGGAATGCTTATTTGAAACTAATTATGGTTAAAGATTTTTACTAGGTTAAAAATCTGATTTTAAATCTGGTCAGCCTTACGAAGAAGTATTAATGTAAACATTATTGGCAGATAAAATATAAAATTATCAAAGCAATCACCAATTATTGTACTCATTATAATAAAGAAAATCAAGCATATCTAATTTATCTACACGTGCAAGCTAAATGTATATTCTTGATATTCAATGGTACCAGTTGTTTACCTAGAGGATTATTGCTGCGATGTATAGTAAATTATGCTGTACTATATAACAGTAAATAATGATCATAACAGACCTACATCACTAACAGTCCCGTGATGTCTAAATGATTCCAACAACTTAATCGTTTTGTAGTTCTTTAATTGAGTCAGAAGCTAATCATTATTCTCACAAAATGGTAGATAACCAGGTGAAGGCATAAAAACAGTTGTTATGTTCACTTAATTTTAATGTCAGTAAGAAGTATAATCCATCAAATTAGTTTTCTAAAATAGGAATTGTGTTAACATTACTGAAAATGATAATGTAACTATAATTTCAGACGATATTTTGTTCGGCTAAACGTCTCATATTTTTCCAACAATGCTGCAATGAGAGGATGACTATAATGAAGAAGTAGTTTTGATTGAATGTGATGTAAATGGTCCTTTTGTTATTCCCATCTGGGCCCGGGGTAGAATTTAACCTTTGCGGATCGTAAGAGGCGAGAAAATGAGGGGCCCCTTTCCCTATCCTCCCCTTAAACTCCAGACCAGTTACGGTGGCAACTATAATTTCACTACGTTTGTTAACACAACTTCTAATTTAAAAATCCAACTAATCTTCTTAGACAAGCGTGAAAAAAATATCAAAACAAATTTTTAGGCTGTAATAATGTCAAATAATCAGTGACACTTATTTTGAGTTTTCAGTTTTGTTATAATTCTAGTTTAAACAATAAAGTAAGACTCAATTTTATCAAAACACTACTATATAGCTTTACTAAAATATTTTTTATTTTATTTTACAACCATGCTAAATGATTATGAACTAAATATTTAAGCATCTAAATAAAACTATGCTTAGTTGTTGACATTGCTATAAATTTACACATTATGTAGTTTATTTTCCCCAACAGTCGTTTACAGTCATCCGGGAAAAATAGTTGATTTACTGACTGGCCTTGGACTATGCATGACAAAGCTTACAGCTTTGGTATAATGCTAGAACAAAACTGAAATGTGACAGCTCGTCAAGGAATAACATAGTGAATAGCGATATCAATCACTTGTATTAGTTTGATCTGCCCAAAGTTAGTACGTAACAGTTAAGTTAATCATAGTAACGCAGGTCAGGTACCCAATTTCAGGTTTCCATGTTAATATGGCAACAAAAATGCCATGTCAAAATTCAGTTTTAATTCCATAAAATACACGGCTGTCAAAAAGTCACTGAAAACTTTTAGCCACAACGTATCAATAAAATGGCAGTAGCTTTAAGGAAATAAATCCTAAAAATAATTTTTGTAATTTACCATCAATTAATGGTAACGAGTGGGCTACTGCTATTGGTGCACTACACTACAAACAAAATTAATTTCGAAGTACTTACTATACTTAAAATAATACATTATCGAGGTTAAAACTTAAAATTACGTGTGCAAACTCCAGTCTCAGATTGACAACAAAGCTGCCAAATTCGAGCCAAGGTTAAAATACAAGTCATCGCAGCCGATAATTGATAACAAAACTAAGTCTAAGAAGCCTTCTATATAGAACACTCACTGACATAAATCAAGGGTAGTAAACATATCTCCGTTTGTCGACATCTCTTCGGGTTAGTGTGTGTTTCTTGTTGTGTGGATCTAGCACCCTTGCCCTGTTTAACTATTTCAAACAATAAAGAAAACACTATTTTTTGAAGGTCTACACTGGAAATTAGCCAGCGCTTAAGTTAGAGCGCATTTAGCAAAGTCAATAACATTATGCCAAGATTACTTCAATATCCTCAGTCCCTTTAACACATTTTCCGTTCTATTATTTTATTTTTTTGACCAAGTATTTATAAGTTTCAGATAGGCAGTATGATAACAGAAGAAACATAGGCCTAACTTAATTGCTAGTTTGACACAACCAGGAACGTACGAAGTAACCCGAAAAGGTGTATATATAGAGAATACATTTTTAGTACCCTCAATTTACATATGTCGGGCATAGATAATACATAGGCTACGTTAATGGAAAATGGACATGTAAAGCATCAAAGATACATATTGAGTAAAGATAGAGAATAACTGAATTTGTTTTTAAAAAAGTCCGTGATACAAATGGAACGTTCGTCAGGAGAACACAGCGATAATTTCCTAAATCAGCCGTGCTGCAAAGTTTAGACTAAAGTTTGTCGAACTCGTTAAAAATGTAGGATTATTATGAAAATAGACATTTTAATTATTGACATTTCTCGAGTGCAGACCGTACTATTTGGTGGCTGGTACACTGGGACGGTATCAAGGAGCCACAGGACAACAAACTTAATAGTAGTATAGCAATTGTAACTTGTACGAGTCATAATTGTTACGTTCTGTTATTAAGTCTCTAGTTCGACTAGGTCAATATTATGTGCGATTCAGACCAAGTTCCAAATGTAATGACTTTAGGAAGGAGATATTTTGATAAACCTAAACTACAAGTAACGTATTTGTTTCCAAGTTCATCCTTATAAGAAAATGCAATAAACGAACCAAAGTAACTTGTCGAGATAAACTGCAAAATGATCTATTTATCTAAGTATAAAAAATGAGATTGAAACTTTCTAAATGCACAGTCTAGCCTGCACGCCTCCGTAAATACTGTACTGGAATATGCTACTGCACGTTTCTTGGAGATTCTAGTAGTAGCAATGGTCTTAGCACATAGTAGCATATATCCACGATACTGCTATTACACTATTGACTGGTTCGACATTTACCGAGAACATAGTCGTTATGCACCGACTAGAGTTGCCCAGTGATCATCGATCTTATGTCTGGTAAAACAGAATACTAATTCATTTACCGGTAAACTTAACGCTCCATATTTCCTGTATTTGTCCAGCTGAGGAAACGCAAACCAAGCTTCGTTTCTGGCTTTTAACTTATTATTTATTTCCAGTTGTGGAAGCTGGTAGGATGATAGAAAAGGGCGTTACTAGTCTTCGGCTGTGGCCAACTGGAATCAGTGGCACTGGTGGCCGTCTTAACGTTAATTCAAGGTCATTGGTGGACGTATGTTGTGCTATACTGTATAATGTATGTTGAAAATCTATGAAGGTTCATTTTTTGTTTCTCCAGCTAGCTAGGAATAGGATACAGCAAAGTGTCCTGCATATACATTATGCATATATTATACCCTACTGAAGTTTGTGCCATGGCCCAATTCATACAACATTATGTAGGCCTAGTTCAAGGTAGAAAACAGACCAATTCAATGTCAGATCAACACCGACGATATACATTGAAGTCACCGTTTACAAATTTTCCAACGGTATCGATTTCAACATAGAAACGAGATCCATGACGGGCAACTCTACAGAGTTTGATCCACACACAAACGAACGACTGCCCAGTGGATCGCAATGCCTATCTGCTAAGAGTATCAGAACTAGTGCTAGCGCAGCGGGATGCTCTTAATCCCAACGAGTGGCTCGGCGCTCCATGCAAAATATCCCAGATGTGATGAACTATGAGCTCGATAGCCACTGCAACGCAAACAATACACAGAAGCCTATTAGAAGGTTACACCCCGAAACTCGGCACAACGAGTGGGCAAACTTGCAATCATGTATGTGTGCACGTTTGTTTTATTATGATTTGTCTGTGGCTCTCGATAGGTATGCACAAATTGGACAACACATTTCCCTCAGCTTAGCTTAGGTCTAGTCATTTCAGGGCATTCATTAAAACCATACAATTCTTTGCGACATATTATCTAGTATTGTTTTATTACAATATGAAATATATTGACAGCTTTTTTTAAATAATTGAGTGTACATTTCAACACACAAATTTTATGGGGCTACATCACAAGTGTGTAATACCTCATACTGGACAATCTTCACAATGTTTTTGAAGTCCTTTTTAGGAGGTCCAAGGTTTCACAATTCATAAATGTTATCCCTACAGAAAATACTTTACAACGCTTTTCACTTAATACAGGAAATTTGCCTTCTTTAGTATTGCCTTGTAAAGCATTTGTAGGCCTTTAAAGTATATAGTAGGCTTACAGATACAGACATCTTTTTAATTGACAGCAGATTCCATTATTTGAGTTGAATGGAGTATTTCACTCTGTACTCTGTACCATCTAAAAAATATCTATTTAAAGTTCTTCTTTAGAAGAACGATTTGTTTGCAATTTACTGTAGGGCCTAATTACAGTACTATATGGTTTTGCTAATTGTCCATTAACAATAATTATAAGTAAAATTACTAATCAATGACAAACGTGCCCAGAACCAACACAGGCTTACAAACAAAACAATCTACTGGTACCGGGTACTCATTACTCTTAAAGTAAGAGATGGAGTACTGGTATTGATTTTCAAAACAAATATTGTAGTACACATATCTTTGGCATTTAGTTGTTTAAACTTAAATATAAAAGTATCAATTGGTGACATTACTCAAGAGCTCAAGATTGATTACCAACACACAAGATATATTAGGTGTTGGCTCCTAAGCTTTTACAGTTAGTTTGGTAGTCGGCTTCACACCCAGTTGACCAACAATTATAAAACAGCTAATATCTGAAGTAAGTCTCCAAACAGTAGCCTATAGAGATTACAGTGCTAGCTAGATAAGTGAATAAGTAAAACTTAGTAAGTGTTCAAGTGAGGGAAATTGTCAATATAAAAGTGGGCTTACCTGTATTGTCGGCTCCACGAGGGATAATCACGTCCGCAAACTTCTTAGTCTGCAAAACAAATCAAGAAGCCGTTATTTTATGTTTTATTTCTACTGAATTCAGCGAATTGTCCTTGATGATTGATGTTGGCAAGTAATTATCTTTTGGGCTTGTTTCATTAGACCTATCCTAGCAAGGGTTGAAAGAGACCTGACGAACACAATCTTTGTAGCACAAATTGAAGAGGGTTGATATAACAAATTAAACTAATTTTACGACTGCGACACTAAGCGTCGACTTCAATTAGTTCCTGAAGAATTAGTTCGGAAAGAAACATCACAGACGGAAAAACATATAAATAATGAGCACGGGAGGGTGGTGTTAGATTGTTTGTGGTTTGGAATGGGTTGAATAGTTTTTCAAATGCTAACCGGTGAGCAGAACTCTTCAAATGCTGGCTTGACAAAATTCATGTACTGGTTGAGCACTTGGTCGAGGTCCCTGCCTCGTTCTTTGATATCCCTCGGGACACGGCGTGCCAGACGAGTATCAGAGTCCGTGTCGACAAACAGTTTCATGTGGAATAACTGCCGAATTTCCGGAAAGAAGAAGACTAAGATACCCTCAAACAAAACCACGTCTGCAGGGTAGATTGTTGTGAATTTGTTCTCGCATTTGGAGTTGGTTTTGTAATCGTACACGGGTATTTCACATTTGTTCCCAGCAAGAATGTCACGTAATGTTTGTAATATTAAATCGTTGTTGAATGCATCTGAAATAGTAAACAAGATTCACTTACAACTTTATGTTGGGTTTGCCAACATATAATCAAAACTAATAACTTTGCAAAGGTGGGCCTAGGCTATATTGGTAAATAAGTCTATGGGGCATACGTCTAAATAAATAACATGCAAATGATAAATGTTAACTATACAAATTGGGCTTGGCACTTAAAATATTCTCTACATGAAGAGTACGGTGGGCCCTAAAAAAGTAGACCTATCCAAAAATGTAACACATCTCTTTAGATGAATTTGCACTGAAAAAAAGATGGTAAACACAAATAGGTTGGATCTAGGGCAACCACTGGTTACCTACTGATTGGGCATTGGGCCTACTGAGTTTATTTGTGCATATTAATTGCAAATTCGTCCTTGAAAGGTTAAGCCTATTTTCTGTGTCAAGTTAGCAAACCACATACCAGGATGATCAAAATTGAACAACCCCTTTTCTGCTTTCACTTTCTCTGCGGTCGTTAGTTCTCGATAGAAGCTGTCTTGGCTGATACATACAACTTGTCTTTCTGTGTGATCCATATCAACTTGGCCAAGCTTCTCCATAATCCGTTTGCAAACGGATGACTTCACATGAAAACAAACAATTGTCATACAAATCTAAATAGACAATCAGCATATTGAGGATGGAAGTAAGGGGGGTGATGGAGGGGAAGAAAGCAAGAAAACCTGAGAAGAATGGGAAAAGGAAAGTGGGTGTTGGAGGAAGGGAGGAAGAAGAAAAAAATGGGAAAGGAGGGATGAAGGAAGAAGTGAGTCTCTTGCACCGGCATACGTCCAACAGCGAAGAGGATAACAACAACAGCAACATGGTAGGCTAGATGAAGTTGCAGCAGCAGGGCAGAGGGTATAGGCCTAGCTATTCATTTAGCCTGCATATAAAAGCTCTATGAGTGTAGGCTGATCCTTACTAGGCAACCTTGACTAGGCCTATGTGAAGGGGACCACGTAATAGGCCTAGTAAGTCTTTTGCTCAAAAAACATTTGCATCGAAGGTCAGAGCATGCGAGATCGATACAAGAACAAACAATATATAATTCATTCTTGTTTTCTTCAGCTAGCTAGGCGAAGTACCTAGAGGCCTAGGCCTAGCGGATTTATGGTAGGCCTAGGCCTAGCTAGGCCCCTAGCTAGGCCTAGGGCAGTTCCTTTTGTTGCGTTGATTATAAATATATAAGGTAGGCCTAGGGAGAAATGGGCTTACGTAAAATGTGTAGGGCTTACCTTGCCACTTGCAGTGCCACCGGCAACTCCTATCAGAAAAGGTGTTTTTCCTTCAACACCATTGATTTTTCCATTGAAACGCGTGCCAGGTTCACTCGATTTCCGTCCTTCAGACGACGCAAGTACACCAATATGCTCAGCCATTTCTCTAAATACTGTTAAAATAAAACACGATAAGTCTATCTTCACTTTTCCGAACACTTAATGATCACTAGGCTGCCGCTTTCTTTAAAATAAAACTTGTATTAATGAATCTACGACGTTTCTACGCCATTAGCAGACGACACGCCTAGTACTGTTGGTACTACTGAACTCGGCTGCGCAAAGCACGTTACCACCCGTACAAAAATGCAAAAATACATTCACAGCCAGCTATAAATTCTGTTTCTTTGGATGTGAAGATAGCACTCGAACTTTGGTCTAAGCGCTCGAACCAACTCGAATGCTCGAACCCCCAATCTTCATTTTTCGCTGTATTTTGTAATGAAACTAATAAATAATGTGTAATCTACATAAAGATATTATAATTATTGTTGTTTTATTGTTGCAATACATACAAACTCGGTCAAAACCACAGTAAACATGTTGTACGGACAATGTCAAGTATTTCTATGTGTGTTACCTTATTAAAGTCTACTTAAAACTAATTAAATTTATCATTGTCCATATTATTATTTTGCTAAAACAAACTGTGGATGCTAGGCCTATGTACGGTCGTGGCCGATTTGTACTCATCCCAGCATTCGCTCTTCGTATGGTGGAAACTGGAAAGCACGAAAACCACCATCAGGATGGAGAACTTCTTGAAGTCTTCATTCTTCTTAGTTCAAAAATTTTCGCACTATCCTACATGTGTTCAAAATTATTGCTTTTTGCATCTCGATGTATACGTTCGGTTGGAGACCAATTAGTTTAATTCTGTCATGGAGTTTACGCGGAACAATACCATTTGCTGATATAATTAACGGTAAAACCACAACAGTTACATTATTCTGCTTCCACAACCTTTTTATTTCAATAGATAACTCCTTACATCTGTTTATCTTTTCCCGCCAGGTTGTCTCTACATTGTGGCATAAAGGGACGGCAACATCAATTAAAATCGTTTCTTGTTTCTTCTTATCAATAAATATAATATCCGGTCTGTTGTGATGCATGGCTGCCCGTTCTTAATATAATTTGTAGTCTTTACTATTTATAATACCTTTACAGGCTAGTATTTGTAATACGCAGTGGTTGTGTTAATAAGTTTTACTAATCCCGTGTATTACGGGAGATAGTCTGTAGTTCGTAAGTGTGGGAACCTCGTAAAATACCAAAATAACTATTTTTCATGTATTCGTGTTAATTATGCAAGTACATGTTTTACGACATAACAACTAGTTCATATGGCGTCAACTGAATCGATCAATCACACATCGCTGGAGTCGTCATAACGGAGGGTAAGTAAGCATTATTGTAAAATATATGGTGGTGGTTTGGTACCAAAGAAATTATGGGGGAAAATTGCTGTGATTGTATAATATTATAAATATTATAGTATATTAGTTTGTAAGGAGAGAGTAAATTGTAGTACGAAGAAATTGGATAGAGTGGAGAAGGATCAATTTTCGCATTGCCAAAAGTTACAAGATAATTTTCGATAAACATGGTTTGTGGGTTTTGGGGGGGGGGGGGGGGGATAAATACTTCCAAGTTCCAATTGTTAGCGGTAACTGGTAACGTGGCTAGAAAGGCGGTAGCATGTACTTTAAAATAAAACTAACAACGCCATTGGAGTCATTGCTACCTACGTCTAAAAGGAGGAGAGGAAGGTACGTACTAAGTTCACAAGAAATACTGCGAATAGTAGTAGTACTACTACAACTTGACGTAGTTTTTATAATGGTAAAGAACGTAGGTCAACCCAATCACCGCTACACCGCGCTAGTGTTGCTGTGCACAAGTTGTTCACTGGAGCTGCTATACGCTTGGATATCTTGTTTATTCCCCTAAATCCCCTTATAATCCGTCTAAAAAGAATCACATTCTTTGATTGGTTATCGCTCACTCGTCGATGGTGCTTGAAGCCTGCAGGGTTGGTTTAGTCACTTTAAATTAAAGTCCCCCACTGCAAATCAGTTTACTTACTGAGTGGGTAGACTCTAAATGTGAATTTATTTATTTTATTTATTTATTTAATGCTTACATTCCCCTCCAATAAAAAAAAAGACAATTAAAGGATGAAATAAACAAATAAAAGAGTTCTTCCTTGTTCAAGCATTAATTAAATTGTTGACACTTATCTCGTCCAATTAGATAAGCGCGCGTGCAGCAAAGATCTTAGAAACAAAAGAAACGAGGGTAAACTGCAGGGAGAGAAGACATCAAACCCGCATTAGCTCGACCATCAAAACGCGTTCACTCTGTGTGTGACGTGGGGGGAGGGGGGGGGGGGAGATGTTTTTGAGTTGAGCGGGGTTGCCACGTGCCGAGCGCTCCGAGCGGTGCCTCTTGCCATGCTAAACGGCACGGAAACAAACTTGGGTTTCACTTTCCACGTTTCAAACTTGGATTCCCACGTGTATGACGTCATCGTTTTGGAAATGAGATATCCTCGAGTTGTCTTGTCTCCATATCCGATTTAACCCCCTACTAAAGTAGAGAATATACGAAACCAATGAGAATACAAAAACTCACCAGAGCGCGAAAGTTAGATTTCTGCTCGTGTGTTTGTGTGTTTGGACGCGTGCGTGCCTGCTTTGCGTGTATTTCTATTTAGTGTTCATACAGTTTACTATAAACGAACAACCGTTACATCAAACGACCTTAAAAATATGATACACCACATCATGATGGTTATCGTTAATTTATTGCAAAAATATATTCTGCGTAGCTTAAGCGCAAAGTTGAATAAGTTGTTACTAATTCTAAAAAAGTTATAAGTACGACTCAATCCCATCATTCGCCTTGTGACTGCAGAGGTTAACCTCGGAAAAACCTTCAGTCAGGGTTGCATCGAACCGGCGACCTCCCGAATTAGGGCCACGTGTGACGCACAATGAAGCACCAGTATATAACGATCAGTAACCATAACGGATACACAACTACAGCAGGTGTTGGAGTAAATATGTTTTATCATTACGTAATGTCGCATACCATACAGCTTACCACGGAGAGAAACTGTTATGGATAATATGGATAATACGGATACTTATGGATGGATAATGAGGAAACATGGCCGCGAACATTCTTCACCTAACGACAGTACAGAAGATAAAATTACTTTCCCCCCTGAGTTTCTATGTAAATTTCATTCCCTTCTTTCCTTTATTTTTTCGTTGAGTAAATGAGCCAAAGTTCTATTATCTAAGACTGTGTTTTTAGTCGTCTTCTTCAATGGGAATATACGTACCTTAAATCTGCTCCGAGCTTCCAAGCTCTACTTTAACTCACATTAAATTAACAGCCAGAATGAGATTGTCTTATGCCTAACTTTGTGCAAGGAAATTGTTAACGAGATTTTCTATAGGAAAATTCTCTCTTAAAAAAAGAAAGTATAGTTGTGTTGGAACTTGGTAACGGTATAAAAGAATGAAATCATACTGAATGGAGAACAAGTGTGCATAAAGGATAGTTTCTGCGCTCATGAAGAATTTAAAATATCGTGAAATGTTCATATTTTAAATTGTGTTATCAAATTCAAACGTACACTCGTGTTTTAATAATAATAATAATAATAATAATAATAATAATAATGTCTTTATTTTCTTAGTTGAAGAAAAAGGCGAATTTAAGCCGAGATGGCTTCTCTTACAATTTGACCTTTACTAACCTAACTAAACTATATCTTACGACTAATTCACATATTAATTTATTATTATAAGCTGGCTTGATCTATAAAGGCATAATATCACTTCAATTTTTAGAATTACAGTAAGCACAAGTAAAATGTTTTCATAACATAATTAATTGATGATAATAGTCAAGTCATGAGACATTGAATTTTTATAGAACAGTATGTACAACATAAATAAATAAAACATGTAGCATAATGAGGTAACAGTTATGAGTAAAGATTAATGGCCATCACCAAATACGAAGGTTTGTGATATCAGGTTTAGCTATATTTTATTTTATGTTTGTTCATTCAATAGATATGATTTTAGTTTTAGTTTAAATTTTTAAATAACCTGTGCGTTATTCCGTC
Source organism: Isoperla grammatica (assembly GCA_945910005.1). NCBI lineage: Eukaryota > Metazoa > Arthropoda > Insecta > Plecoptera > Perlodidae > Isoperla > Isoperla grammatica. The sequence continues at coordinate 6,034,845 of OX246741.1, forward strand.
TTTAGGCGACGCAAAACCATGTTTAAACACTGCAGCATCCAATACGCATAACATTGCAACGTTGTTTTTATGGCGAGACAAATCTGCTCGCGTAAAACTCTTACCATTTTATCGCTTCTTTCGGAGCGTCCATCTATCAAAGTCTTCGGGAGAATTGTCTTCGTGCAAATTCACGAATCCATATGGAATAAAATGTTACCGCGGGACAAATGGGGCATGAAATGATACCGGTTCGGGGTATTTCATACATAACGATACGGTGGTTGTACAATGAAAGATGTATCCTTGTTATTTGTGCTGGTAAAGCGTTTTGCTAGATGTAAGAAATGTTGGCAATCGTTCATATCGCCACATAGACGAAATAGTTTGGTAGAAAAAGCGACGACCGTGTGAGTAAAAAGGTTGTTCTACTTTTAGCATCATTACTCTTCTTACATTTATATTATAATATTATCCGTTTACGCTTAAATATTATAACTAATCGACAGTTTTATTTAGAGTTTCGTCAAAAGAAGTTTTTTATTTTAGCCATTGTAGTGGCTCTAGATTCACCAGACATACACGCATACAGTGCCGGGAATAATCAGTGCTTACTAGTTAATTATAGAGACTTATTCGTACACATAAAATTACCTTCCTACTCTCATTGAAATAACATAATATACTGCAGTGCGTAGACAGCCACAGCTTTCAGTCTTGCCGAAAATAAAATAAGATTCACAAATTTGATATCTGCGAGCAATAAATAAAATCAGTATTCAAATGCATGTATTTTTTATTTTGAACTGATTCTGTAGCTGATACTTCCAAACTAGAAATGTATGCGATGAGAACAATTTGGACACATTGCAGTGCGAGTACTGTAAACAATGTGTTTACACTCGCGTTTTCCATTTTCTAGTAAAATAAACTTGTGAGGAGTGAACCTTAAAATGGGTCTAGTATATTATAATGTTCCAAAGGTAAAAAAAAACTCTCAATGATTAGTGTTACGTTTTGCATTTACGGTACGCCGAACCACCGTTATAGCTAGTAAAATGAATTCAAGAAGATTCATATTTTTTATATTGTGTGTACTTAATCTACCTTTGTATACATACCATAAAGTTTGGAAAATATATTGTCTCTAATATTTTTTGGTGCCCACCAATGTCGTGCTAATAGCGAATACACTATAACACGCTTGAAGTGTTGCTATATACTTAATACTTCCAATAAATCAACTTCAAGTTTGATTCGGACAGGATCAAGGGTCAATGTGCAGCGATTGCCAAGGAGTTCATATTTCTTCTGTTATAAATCCCTTCATTAATTGGGGTTCCCAGATTGCATCAATCATCAACTGGGGTAGTTTTCTGTAGCTTCAGCTTATAAAACTCCGGTCAGACCAACTCAGTGACAATATAATCCCGGGCCATTGAACATTGACTTTTGGAAGAGCCAACTTTTGTGTTTCAGCATTGCGTACAAATATTGTTACGTTTATCCGTTGTTTTACCGTACAACACTGATACACGTAAAATGTGTTACCATACACAACTGATAAACGTTAGATGTGTTACCATACACAACTGATACACGTAAAATGTGTTACCATACACAACTGATAAACGTTAGATGTGTTACCATACACAACTGATAAACTTCAGATGTATTACCATACACAACTGATAAACGTTAGATGTGTTACCATACACAACTGATAAACGTTAGATGTGTTACCATGCACAACTGATAAACGTTAGATGTGTTACCATACACAACTGATAAACGTTAGATGTGTTACCATACACAACTGATAAACCTTAGATGTATTACCATACACAACTGATAAACGCTAGATGTGCTACCATACACAACTGATAAACGTTAGATGTGTTACCATACACAACTGATAAACGTTAAATGTGTTACCATACACAACTGATAAACGTTAAATGTGTTACCATACACAACTCATAAACGTTAGATGTGTTACCGTACACAACTGATAAACGTTAGATTTCGTTAAAAGTTTATAACCTTAATTTCAATAACGTTTTTCCAACGTCTCTTTCTTCGTTGACGTTTCCGTCCGTGTCACCATAATATAGCGTGACACATCTTCCTCTTACTTAGAGCTAAGACGTGCGTGAATATGCTTTGTTTGACAAGCGGAGGAAATGTAAGCAAATTACGAACGACGGGAAGTTGTTGGTGTACAAATACTCCACTCTGTGCGTGTAAACTCGTCTCAGTTTAGGTTGAAAGGGTTGTAAAGTGGGATTTATTATGAGTGACGTAACTTATGGAATGTTTTGAGAGGAGCGTAACTTGCATGACTGTGAAAATAATCGCATGTTCTATTTCTAGGCTCATTGCAAGGTTGAGAAGCTACGTACGATAGGCTTATTCAGGAAGTGAGAGTTCGATTTACTTGATTCTTGAGAATATGTTTCTCGTGGGTTTATTCCTTCTTCCAATGCAGGAGGACTAGGGTTCGATTCCTGATTCGGGCTGGATATTTAACTTCTAGAATTGATTGGAATCTATCGATACAATATTAGCAAACGTTTTGTAAACGCTGACACTGGAACCGTCATAACAACAATCGTATGATATCCTCCGCAGGAAATCAGTTCTTGTAACTGAGGATAAGACAATAAATACAAATACATTTTGTATTTATTTTATTTCCCAAAGCAGAATCTTAGATTGAACCATATTCACAGTATTACCGAAAATATCAAAGAAGCCATATTATGTAGGCCTACATTATTTGTGTACAGAGAAGAGACCATAATAAATTACTGTCGTTTCTCTATCGAATTTTAAAAACCTCTAAATTTATCATTTGGATCATTTTCTTTGATACAATTCACGTTTAAATTTAATTAGACACCAACAAAACATAAATAAATCAGTAAATTCAAAGGCCAACCCACAATCCGATCATGACCTAGTTATTCAAGTTTTCCACCAAGCAGTTTCACGGCATGATGCACTTCTACAAACTCACAAGAAGGAAATGTAATTTCCTCACATTTTTCATATACGGGAAATTGAATTATTTTGGCTTAAGGCCCAATCAAGAAACATTAAAAATTTTTGAAATAGAGTAGTTTTAGAGCAAAGTCGTGCATTTAGGTCATACCGCAATACGTCTCGAGTTAATGGCCGAATTGAGGGGCCGTTCCTGTAGTGTAATGGCTGTGCTATCTCAGATGAGGCTTTTCACGGTGTATTAAGGGAATAGCTGTGACACTGCAATTATTTGGCGACCCAGCCCCCCCCCCCCCCCGCCCCCGCCCCCGCTTATATTAATTAGCTATGTGCTTAGTAATCTACTGCGACGAAGTAATATGAACTATTTATCATTTTATGACGTCTGCATACTTGGTTGGTTTCGAATCGAATTTTTGACGAGATTTACTTGTTTTTGATTTTGTGTCGGGAGAAAATCAATCAATTTAAATTTCGTGTTAAACTTCAACTTTGTAAGTGGGGTAAAGTGTTTACTAACTTGTGAAAGATGTCAGTGTTGTAAACATTTTGAGTTATCGCTGCAGTAACTCTAACTTTGAGGTAATGAAGATGGTATCTTTTTGTGTTCAAGTTATCTTGTCTAGACTAGACACTCTACACGGGACACTTAAATCTGTTCTGTTCTTTGCCACTAAAGATTTTTAAAAAGAGTGAGAAAATAAACATTCTTCTACCTAAATAGCTTTTATTATTAAGTAGGGTATTCAAAAATAGTAGCTTTAAATTAACGTACTTTTCTATTTTCTTTAAACTAAGATTTTAAGTATATTGGTTAATGGTTATTAGTTAAAAAAAATATATATATAGTTTTACTTGCCACTAAAAATGTAAAGATAATTTAACTAGAAAAAAGTAATCAAGTATTGAATTAAACTTTTTGAATAGTAAATTTAAAAGTTTTAATGCGACTGCATAGGTGGGCTCTATTGTGACCTGCCCAATCCTTTCCAACTTTCAGTCATATTGTTAGTGACAATGTTGAGTTTTACCTGGGTCTAAATTCATAAACGTTTCCAATCTCCCCACTCATCATCTTGGTTTAGGTTGTAAAGTTATCTTCTCTATCTTGCTCGATAATGATCTCACTCACTGTAAGCTTACGTTGGTAATTAATAATAATAATAAAGCCTTTATTTACAACAGAGTATTCAAACACCACAAGTGTAAATGTAATACAACCTGAAAATAACACTAAAAAATAGTTACAATTACAATAAATGTAGATAGATGTTCATAGTCAACTCATTTTTTACATCAACCCGATCTCATATTATTTAACACATTCATTATTTTAGCCCTAAAACATAATAACTTGTCAGAAAACAGATCAACACTAATTTAGCCAAAGAGTTAAAAGAAGTTTGTAACCTACCAATAGTTGCATACTTTAAAATATAAATCCTGTTCTTACAAACATAAACAGTAGGGTGACTTCTAGTGTGTCTGGTAGGCACGTAAAAGTTTAAAAAGCTGAGTTCTAAAAAACTTAATTCTACCTATCATCGTAAATACGTTCAACGAATACGAGGTGTTACATTTAATACTTCCAGTCTAATACATGTATGGATCAATATATTAAACACTTTTAAGAGCCACATTTAGTGTAAGAATACTTATGTCTTTAGTCTGATAAATCACTCTAACGCGTTAACGTTGTACGAGATAAATCGCAACGAACGAGATTTTTCACCCCCTATTCGTCAGTGTCAACTTCGCCACCCCGAGAAGAAATATGGTCGGGTGCTTTTAGGACACTCTCTTAAGTATCCACGTGACAGTTATAGTCATCCATCCATCGGCTGCTGTGGCACATTAAATACAGAGTTTTTAAATCGTTTTTTTCAAATCAGATCATCATACGAATCGTATTCGTGAGCCTTAGTATAGAAAACATTATTTTAGTTAATTTTTGACAAACATGTCACATGTGATGTGACATGTTTTTCTATGTGATAGAAAAACTTTTTTCTCTAGTCCTTTCATCGATAAACGTTAATAACTTTATCAGTTTAGAAACCAGTCAAGAGCCCTGAAAGGTTCATATTTTCCTTATTATCGATAGAAAGTGAAATATCTCAAATATTCTATGATCTATAACATCTAAAGATGTACTTTTCAAGTCTTCAACTCTGACTGCGGACCCGAGCCTTCCGAATTGTAGATTCAGTACTTTTATCTATTCGTCACCAATTGTTAGATTAGATGTTATACACGAGGCCGTAAGGTTGTGTAGGAATTCCTAAAGTCGCGTTTACACACCAGTTTTACCTAAACTTACTATATTAGTGTTTGGATACTTGAGAAGGAATCCTAAGACTGACTCCCAGCAACTGTCGAAAACCTCGGAAAATAACTTCAGTCGGAATCGAACCGGAGACCTCTCAAGTTAGAGTGTCTATCCTACCTCTGAACACTTCTATCGTTTTCTTATATTGCGGCGCTACCGAATATTGCATTATTCTAGCTTCCTTATAGGCGAAGTCGTTTCATAAATTGAATGAACGCCAGCACATGTGAAGCAATGCAGTGTCCGCTTACTGTCTTGAGAGACTAGTTGCCCTAGAAGGTGAGATGATGTTTTCTATCGACTGGGCTCAAACACGCCCAAAATAGGCGAACGTTTGTTATTCATGCAGTGGCGGATAAAGACTTCGTTCGTGAGGGATCTGTGAATGAAACTTGTTCATTGAAATTCTCTTCTCTTCCATTTTCTTATCCTTCATCGGGTGTTCTCCTGTGTCTCCATTCTCTTCTCTTCACCCTTTTCCGGCAGCCTCCATGCACGTTTCCAGCATATATTTCACTCTCAAACCCACCTTTATCTTTCCGGTCCCGTGATATAGGGACAAATCTACCGGAAAATGGATAAACTTGTGTTTTATTTGCAAGCTTTTGTCGTATTTTCGGATCAAACTTTCAATTTTGCCCAACTTCGTCGTTAAACATTCACACGTTTATGAGATTTTGTTGTAAATACGCAAAGATACAATTGACAATGTCTAATTAACAATGATATTTACTGTATCTGTTTTTACAGCTAGGTATTTTATTTACAGTTAATATCAGGTGTCAAAGAGGGTATCTCTCGCAACTGAAAGAGAAATGTGTATATTTTCAATAATAATTTTTTGAAGGAATACTTGTTATAGGGTGCACACTGACGTGTTTTCCCCTCTTGAGGACTATAGGTATATTAGGGTGTTGGGATAGTTGGGAAGGAATGTCCAAGTACCGAGGTCTGTTAGTAGAACTTAAGCCCAGCATTCACCCTTACGACTGAGGAAAACCTCGGAAAAAACGTTCAGTCAGATTGTCGGTTACACACACCGGTATAGAACCGGTGACCTCCCTAATTAGTCCAGTCTCTCATCTTACCGCTGAGCTATCTCTATCGGTGCTCGTCATGCATTTCATTTATTGAAACGAAATGCCAGTGTAGAGCACATTACCCTCTTTAATACGTACGACTACGGACAATACGTACGTATGCCACAAACAATCAACAGAAATGTGTATTTGACTAATTGTAATTGAAATAAATTGTATAAATCAATTTTGTATTTAGGATTAAGACAGTATGATCTGTTACCAATAGCAATTAAGGAAATTAATAGTGTTAGTTTGTTTAAAATTAAATGTAGGGAGTGGATAGTGAAGAAAAAATAAATTATGTAGGATGCCAAAATAGCTGTTAAGCTAATAAATAAAGTACATTACATCACATAACATTACATTACATTACATTACATTACATTACATTACATTACATTGCATTACATTACAACTACTTATCTACACATACAACAAATGACTTGTGGTTACCGAAGACACTGTGTGACTCAGTTACTGCCGAGTGCTGCATGATGTAAAGTGTGGGGGGGGGGGGGGGGTAGTTATAGTAGAGAGCTCATGGTCAAGACAATGTCACACAATAACAACAGGTGATGTAGCTCGTGAACCCACCCAACCCAACGAGGTCTTATAAACCAAACCAACGAATGCCTCCACAGTAGATTGATGTGACCCATTTCCCGGTGTCGTCACGTTGATCTTCCATCCCGGCGGTAGAGTGCGCGACGCTCGGTCAAGGGTCAGTGTCGCGAGTACTCGAGGAATATGTCGGTGCGCATGCGCGCGGGGGGGCGATTTGAGCGGCCGGGTTGCGCCGAGCGGCATTTCGCTTCGACATCGCCTACGGTTCGGATCAGCTGACGTCACGTACGAAATTCAAAAATTGTAATAACGACTCGTTAGATTTATTATTCGCGTATTCGGTAGAGTTTAATCAAGACGATAAGTCAGTTTGCGGACCACATTCCTTGATATTATTTACCAAACAATGTAATTTAAAAAACTTCTCCTTCATTCTAATAATATCAATTATTACATTATTGATGAGCGTAAATTAATTCTTAAAATTCTCCCTTTCGTTATTAGCTCATGTTTAAAAAATTAACGTTCCCTAAGATTTGAATACCCGAATGTCCCTTCTGAACGCCAAAATTTAATTATCCTTAATATATTAATGAATATAGTGTATTAATTAATTGAGACAAAGAAAAAACAATAAATGTAGTACAGTCTAGTTGTTGTGTGCATGTTGTGAAAAGTTTCATTAACTTTGACATAAGTTCGATGTAAGTTTGTGGTGTCAAGTTTTCATCTGGACGCGTCGAGTATGATCGTGTTATGTAATCTCGTAGTCTGCAAGTTGCCTCCAGTGACTAACTGGGCGCATATAATCATATTGGTGAGTCAAGAGACAGTTAATAGTGTTGAAGTGAGTGACAAGTGAGTGACGAACGGGCCGGGTCAAGTGGAGAGTGGTTGGACATCGCAATGTGGTGAGTGGAAGCTGTTTTATTAGTACATCTGTAATAAGTTAAGTAGTGTACTAAGTAGTGGGATAAGCTTCTTGAAACTAACATGTCCATTCGGAGAGATAAAACATGGTGTAGATTAAACGTTTAGTTTTGTGACGATGCAAACGTTTTCTGCAAAGTACCGTTCAGCTACGTTGAGCAAAAGAGGTTTTCTTTACAATTGTCTTTAACAAATCCTCACTCTATCACATCTATACGTATCCGTTGAGTTATCCTTTCTTTAGACCTTCGCTGAGCGACAGACACTTTTATACAGCAAACTACAATTCAACAACGATGAGCAAAAGTGGTATTTTGAATTGTTTTAAACGTTTTTTCAACCACAACTTTATAACGTTTATACGTATTCGTTGTTATTCTTTCTTTAGACCTTCGCTGAGCGACATATTTAACACATTTTTTATACAGCAAAGTACAATTCAGCTACGTTTAACAAAAGTAGTACTTTGGATTGTTTTAGATGTTTTATCGATCAAAACTTAATAACGTCTACATCTAATCGATGAGTTATACTTTCTTTAGACTTTCGTTGAAAAAGACGACATCAAGTGACAATATTAATCTAGCTAACCAGTTCATTCAAAACTAAAATTCGTTCATCAAATGTTTTATCAACGAAAACTTTATAAAATGTTTACACAGTTGAATTAAACAAACAATTACAATTGTAATTTGAAGTATATTTAGACAATCAAATGTAAAAGTTGATAAATAATAATTACACGAAAAGTAGTTGAATTTATTTGGTACAAGGGAAAAAAGCAATGCGTGAAACTAGTTTTGATTACGTTGATACGGGGTTATCGAGCGTCGCATTTTACCCAACTCGAAATAATAAAAATATAAAAGTATCATAAATATATATTTTATTTGGTGCAATAACAACAACTCACACTGAATGTTACAAATTAATTGTTTGATACATTCATGAATACAGATTGGATTTATTGGGTACCTAAACACATTTATTCATTTTGCCTTCAGATATTTTTCATTTCAATTAATTTCCCAAACAAAATTCTAACATCTTCATTAATACAGATTGGGGTTTTGATTTTGATAACTGCACACATTAAGTAGTGTTTGATTATGGTAAACATTTGTTTAATATTAAACACATGATTCCCTGAAATTACGTACATCCGTTTTGTGTAATATACATTGTTTGGTTACATCTATTGTGTGTGTTAAATCAATCCTCCCAAATAAAATATAGCGACTCATAAATATAGATAATGTGGATTTATTCGGTGTACATAAAAACATATTATTATGTGTGTACTTTATAATTTTATTAACAAATATTGGCTCACCTAATATTAACATCAAATTTAGAATTCTATTAATACAAAATAATCTGTTCAGCCACAAACATGATTGTTAAAACATCCCGTCAAACAAAGAAACTATCTCATTTTTGAAAACACGGAGATATTATTTTGTGTACGCTGTGTCTCGTTCAAATAACATAACTATTACTGTACACACTCTGTTTTTCAGAAAAGTAATGAAGATGACTATCATTACATGTTCTTAAACAAAAAGTCGAAGAAACTTATTTCTCACTGACAACAGAAAACAATAAATTATCCGTTGACGTAATTACCAAAATGACTACTCCAGTTACTATTTTTGCCGCCAGAATGTGTTCGTGTGCTTTTCAGTGCTGGATATGAATGTTCTAAAATGAAATTTAAAAATGTTGAATAACCGTGCTGGTTGCCAGATATTCCTATGACGCGTCCACTTAGGATCTCAACGCAGTGAATCTCAGCTCAGACAATAGGCTCTTGAATATCGCAGCCGGCCCGAAGATGTCTACTTACTCAGTCCTGAGCAGTAAAACCAACTTCTTAGCTTAAACTTTAATTTACTTAACAAAATTACGAGGTAGGATTTGATACTTTGGCGGTTGCTAAGTAAAACGTTTCGAGAAACTAAATATACAGACTCTTCCTTAAACCAATAACAAACCATTTTAATGAAAGTGTTTTTACTTCAACGTTATTATTTTACCAAAACTAATAACGATAAGTGTAGAGATGTGCTGTGTGTGTGAGCGGTCGATGGGCGTTGGTCTAGCGTTGGTCTGGCGTTGGTCTGGTCTGGCGTTGGTCTGCGTTCCGGGTTCGAATCCTGGCTTGGGCACGGATGTCATCTCTTTCAAATCACCCACTCCGTTGTGATTAAGAAACATAATTATTCGTAGAAAACCTGCCAAGAGACAATTCATGTCCCTTTTCAGGTGGAAAACTAAAGATATTGCTTGGAATAGTTGGGAAATAATGCCCGAGGGCTGTTCGTAATACTCAATCCCAGCATTCGCCTTGTGACTGAGGAAAACCTCGGGGTAAAACCTTCAGTTAGGATGCCGGTAGCGGGTATCGAACTAGGGACCTCCCGATTTAGAGACTGTGCTAGTACTGGGTCATCTCTATCGGTTTGTCTTATCGTCATTACCAAAATATTAGACGCAATACCGAACCCCGTGCATATACGTATTTAGGCCATGAGTTTATCACACAGCTAATAATAAATAAATACATATGTATGTTATTATTGATCAGTCATGATTTAAGTGATCTACATTCATTCATTGACGCAATTCTATACCTTGACGTAGAACCTTAAAAACTGCGATCAAATTGACGGCGTGTAACATATTCACTATGTACTCACACACATGAGCATACGGAAGCCTTCATTGAGTGTCAATGTACTCTGTGATTGTAATGTAGTTGATTGCAGTGGCGTGCCGACCTATCAATTTTTGGGGCCAAGCACCGATTACTTCCGGGGTGGGGTGTGGTACCCCGGGGGTACCACACCGGAATTTTACTAAACAAAATAGCAATTTTTGTAAATTTCTGCAATTTTTTTGAACTTTTTCGAAAAATTATAAAATTTTGTAATTTCGGAATATTTTTTAATTTTCGGAATTTTTTGTAAATTGGAAAAATTTGGAACCATGTTGAGAACCATGTTCAGCAAACTATCCCGACGATCACAGAAGGTTCCGCACGCCACTGGTTGACTGTGTCCTCAATCTATACTTGTCCGACTTGGCCAATTGCATCGATGTTGGCTTCATAAATCATAAACACGTCCATACCATGCATGTTGTGAGCGCCTGGTGCTCGGCAGTGAATCACTCGGCTAATTGGTGTTCATTTAGTTTATACTATTTACATAATCCCATTAGGATTTCATATATACAGAGGGTGACAAAATGTAATTAAATGCAGGATAAAATTTAAACAGTTGTGGGGATTAAAGGTGATCGTCAGCGATTAAACGAATCAGTTTGCGTAATGAAGCTATGATCAAGTTGACAGTGAGAGCATTCGTAACGTTAATGAAAACACATGATGGGATATGAAAACTCTTGCTTAATGGTTGAGCTTGAGATCATTACAAAAGTTAGCCATGTTCCCATTCAAATATGAAACCTCGTCCACCTAGATCTTAAGAAGAAGAAGGAAGGTCACTGAAGGGGGAGGTCACTTTATTGGATTTTAAGTTATATAGGAATAACTGCTGTTAGGTTAGGATGATCTTTCCCTCTTTCGGTAACTATTACAGTACCGGTGAACGGTGAAGAATGTCCATGGTATATTTTAAAGGCAATATCTCTTCTCTCAAAACAACTAGTTAGAAATACCGATCCCAGGAACCGAACCTGTAACCTCCCTGATAACAATATCGCACCCTCTGATATATTTCAGTCTTTATCACTAAATTCTCTCAAAATTCCTCGCAAAACAATTTCCCCAAACTTTGTTGAAACAATCCCTACATCTTAACACTTCACATTAACACTTTCAAGTTCATCTTGTTTACTCGAGCAATGGGACTTGGTTGAATCTAGCGACTAGCGTATAGCTTGCAGCGTCTCAGAACTTTCCACCAGTTAACTTATTTTAACGGCTTGGATATAATTCAATCGCATTAATTGCGTAACTAATTTCCTTCGTTTTCAACACCGCAGGGAGTTGTCGTGGATTTAATTCATGCAAACTTAAACACTTGTATCGCTTGCTATAGATAAAGAGTGAACAGACAATATTAGCGTTTCACGAGTGTTTGGGAGTGGAAGGGAGTTCTTGCCCAAACCGCCACAGCGGTATACATTGAAATAATATTATGCTTGTATTTGTTGTTTAACAATACATTATATTAAAATATTGTGTAACAATTCAATTCCATCACTTCTTGGCTTTGGAATTAGTAAACAGTGACTTTGGAACAAAGATTACAAACTAGTTTGCTTTGGAGCCATCCGAGCAACGAAGCACTATTATTATTACTATACTATTATTAGTCTGGACTAGATTTAGTAATTTCTCATTTGAAGAAAAGAGTTTTATCAGAAAGAGTTTGTCTAAAAGTGAATTTAATTCTTACGTTCAGTAGAATTTTAGTAGCATCATGGATTTGCAGTTATAGCATATATGCAGTTATACAGTACTTGTGTGCAATATGATGCACGGTTTAGCTGTAAAATGCAATTAAGGATTGATCCCAAGGCAACCACTAGTGTTGTATGGGAGTCTAGTGAGGGTGCCTGTGTGATGCCAGAATAAGCCCCGTTTCCCTCTACGATGCACGGTTTAGCTGTAAAATGCAATAAAAAATGGATCCCAAGGCAGTAACTAGTGTTGTATGGGAGTCTAATGAGGGTGTCTGTGTGATGCCAGAATAAGCCCCGTTTCGCTCTACGATGCACGGTTTAGCTGTAAAATGCAATCAAAAATGGATCCAACGGCAGCCACTAGTGTTGTATGGGAGTCTAGTGAGGGTTCCTGTAAGATGCCAGAATAAGCCCCGTTTCCCTCTACGATGCACGGTTTAGCTGTAAAATGCAATTAAAAATTGATCCCAAGGCAGCCACTAGTGTTGTATGGGAGTCTACTGAGGGTGCCTGTGTGATGCCAGAATAAGCCCCGTTTCCCTGTACGATGCACGGTTTAGCTGTAAAATGCAATTCAAAATGGATCCCAAGGCAGTCACTAGTGTTGTATGGGAGTCTAGTGAGGGAGCCTGTGTGATGCCAGAATAAGCCCCGTTTCGCTCTACGATGCACGGTTTAGCTGTAAAATGCAATTAAAAATTGATCCCAAGGCAGCCACTAGTGTTGTATGGGAGTCTAGTGAGGGTGCCTGTGTGATGCCAGAATAAGCCCCGTTTCCCTCTACGATGCACGGTTTAGCTGTAAAATGCAATTCAAAATGGATCGCAAGGCAGGTACTAGTGTTGTATGGGAGTCTAGTGAAGGTGCCCGTGTGATGCCAGAATAAGTCCCGTTTCCCTCTACGATGCACGATTGAGCTGTAAAATGCAATTAAAAATGGATCCCAAGGCAGCCACTAGTGTTGTATGAGAGTCTATTGAGGGTGTCTGTGTGATACCAGAATAAGCCCCGTTTCGCTCTACGATGCACGGTTTAGCTGTAAAATGGAATAAAAAATGGATCCCAAGGCAGACACTAGTGTTGTACGGCAGTCTAGTAAGGGTGTCTGTGTGATGCCAGAATAAGCCCTGTTTCCCTCTACGATGCACGGTTTAGCTGTAAAATGCAACTCAAAATGGATCCCAAGGCAGGTACTAGTGTTGAATGGGAGTCTAGTGAACGTGCCCGTGTGATGCCAGAATAAGTCCCGTATCTCTCTACGATGCACGGTTTAGCTGTAAAATGCAATTAAAAATTGATCCCAAGGCCGACACTAGTGTTGTACGGCAGTCTAGTAAGGGTGTCTGTGTGATGCCAGACTAAGCCCCGTTTCGCTCTACGATGCACGGTTTAGCTGTAAAATGCAATTAAAAATTGATCCCAAGGCCGACACTAGTGTTGTACGGCAGTCTAGTAAGGGTGTCTGTGTGATGCCAGAATAAGCCCCGTTTCCCTCTACGATGCACGGTTTAGTTGTAAAATGCAATTCAAAATGGATCCAAAGGCAGGTATACTAGTGTTGTATGGGAGTCTTGTGAGGGTGCCTGTGGGATGCCAGAATAAGCCCCGTTTCCCTCTACGATGCACCGTTTAGCTGTAAAATGCAATTAAAGATTGATCCCAAGGCAGCCACTAGTGTTGTATGGGAGTCTAGTGAGAGTGCCTGTGTGATGCCAGAATAGGCCCCGTCTCCCTTTACGATGCACGGTTTAGCTGTAAAATGCAATTCAAGATTGATTCCAAGGCAGCTACTAGTGTTGTATGGGAGTCAAGTGAGGGTGCCTGTGGGATGCCAGAATAAGCCCCGTTTCCCTCTACGATGCACCGTTTAGCTGTAAAATGCAATTAAAGATTGATCCCAAGGCAGCCACTAGTGTTGTATGGGAGTCTAGTGAGAGTGCCTGTGGGATGCCAGAATAAGCCCCGTTTCCCTCTACGATGCACCGTTTAGCTGTAAAATGCAATTCAAGATTGATTCCAAGGCAGCTACTAGTGTTGTATGGGAGTCAAGTGAGGGTGCCTGTGGGATGCCAGAATAAGCCCCGTTTCCCTCTACGATGCACCGTTTAGCTGTAAAATGCAATTAAAGATTGATCCCAAGGCAGCCACTAGTGTTGTATGGGAGTCTAGTGAGGGTGCCTGTGTGATGCCAGAATAGGCCCCGTCTCCCTCTACGATGCACGGTTTAGCTGTAAAATGCAATTAAAATGGACCCCAATTAATGTTGAAACAAAATGAAAATGCTGAACATAATCTCATATATATATCCAACTATGAAACACTGTTACAAGTAAAATATGTACACACATCAAAGACTTATAATTGGATATACGTCCAAAGTGTAAATAGTTATTAGTGTGGCAAACTTTCTGTTTACCAAAGTAACGGTAGAATTTCTTATTTGATACAATTTTATTTTCCTCGAACTCTGTAGTTGGAGTCAAACTTTTATTCAGCGCGGAAACTCTAAAAGAGTAACACAAGAAAATACAATCTTGTAAATTGCAAATAACATATTCGAGTTGTTGTGGGAACTGAGTGGAGTAGATGTTTACACTGTACACTGTTGATCGTATTCCAAGCTGGAACTATTTAGCCGGATCTAGGACACTGAATGTTGATGACGCGATTGTGTACCTGCATCTTGTTACGGGATTTGTTCAGAAAGATTTCTATATCAAGATGGATTTGATATAATTGAGGGATCGATGGAGGTGAATTCTAGCATTGCAAACACTCACAATAACATAATTAAGATGGTTTCTGATTTTATTATTGTCGTCTTCGGTAAGCGTGAGTTTCCCTCGGTCGAAAGGAGATTTCTGGAACTTGGTCATAGCTTGGGCCCGGATTCACAAGAGGTAAAAAATTATGTCGGTCTCTCCAAAACAGACTTTGTACCTTTTGTGAATCCGGACCCAGTTGTTTAGTATAGATACCTTCAAACGGGGGAGGGGGGGGGGGGGGGGGGCAAATATTGATTAAACTGATTGCATTGTACAACAGACATTCTTACACGAAAACATTGTTTTCTGGTGTGGCTGATTCCCTAGAATTCTTCTGCGCCTGTAATCCTGGGCATTTGACTGGGAAGGTGTAAAACAGAGTATTTATTAAGATATTCAAATTTATTCTTCAAATCAGAGAAAAATGCTTGTCGTGCAGTTGCTTAACAGGCGCGTCTAGGGTCGAGAGTGATTGAGAATTAATTGGTTGATTTGGAATCAGAGATGCAAATAAAATAATTTGCGTATTTTTTTTAATGACCACTTGAATCAGTAGCAGGACTTTATTAAATGATCCCACAGAACTTCCCAATATAATAATATTCTGTATGGGTAGGCTTGTTGAATATTCTATTCTACCAAACATCCCAGCAGCTAAAAACAACACAACACTTTGACACCAATATTTTAATTTATAATTCAAATTTGCATATTGTAGCGAAATTTACCAGTCTCCCATTCAGATAAAAAAAAACATATTTTTTAATATTACCGCTACCCCACGTTGCGTATGTCAGTCCTCTATTATTAGCGTTACTTGGTTTTGTATCGTAGTGTACCGTTAACACGGTAGGCGCCGTTCATTGAGGCATTGCCTTCAATTTTTGATGCTCGTTTGTCTTTATTGTTGAACACCCAGCGGAATGGAATCATTAATGAGATCCGTTTGATATCCGTTTCAACAAGGACCGAACTGATTCATTATTGAATGGGAGTCAATTTAAAAAACACGGCCCAGGGCGTAATATTTTAGTCTGTATCAGTTGTAAAGTTAAAAGGTTTTCGTTCACCAATCTTTTATCGACAAAGTGTAACAATGAATCGTTTGTTAGTTGACACCGCCACTAATGTAACACTTTAAACTAGGGTGTAAAAGCGATTTTTGGCGCTTTAACTTGTCATTACGTTTCGTTCGGCACAGATAACGAATTCCTCTGCAATCCGTTATCTGTGGTTTTGGTAAGTTTCGGTTTAGGGTTTAAAGTTGATACTGAAAATGAACTAGGTTTCTTTGTTTCTCTGTCTTTGGAAATAGTATGTAAACTTCTTCTTGCCTCACACGAACAAAATGTTTTGTTTTCACGTACATTGTGATTGGTTGGCTGCAAGATAGTGCAATGCTCCGTCACCAGGAATCTCGCACCCGTATCGAGATGGTTACGCAGCGCGATATAAGGGGGGGGGGGGGGGGGAAGTCAGCTGGCCCGTATCGCCGACTCCAGGCTGGCGATATTGGCGAGACCGTAGGTAAATGTGCGGAGCGTAGATAATAAACTTGAAGCGCCAATCCCCCCCCCCCCCTCCCACCGGCCGGATAAAATAGATAGATGGATGAACCTCCTAGGATAAATTACACACGCGTGATCCGGGTCGTAATTTTCCAGCTGCTTTACGCGCGTCTGTTGAATGGGTCGACGCGGCTACGACGGTGGCTGTGGTTCAACCAGAGTATTTACATACAACAATAGGTGGTTCAACCATAGTAGAGAGAGATGCACAGCTTGCTAGATAAACTGCATTCAACATGGCGGTGGTTCAACCACAGTATTCACATACAACAATAGGTGGTTCAACCACAGTAGAGCGAGAGATGCACAGCCTGTTAGACTAACTGCATTCAACATGGCGGTGGTTCAACCACAGTGGAGAATAGAGAGCACCTCCGCTAGGCTCCATTCTTATGCTACATCGGATTAGATCATTCTAGATCGTTAATGTCCTCACTCATTCGTACATCACAAGTCATTGCCAAGTACAACTAGCCTAACTGACTGCTTTCTGCATAGTATATAGATTCATCTAGATTCTAGATGACACAAGTTCGATAATGTTAATACACATCAGAACGTTGCCTTGATACAGTTAGAATCAACTCCAGTAAGTGACTTGACTGCCATAACATGAACGTGAAACCGATTTAAAAACGCCACGAATCCCAACGTTATACCACTAAATTAAGTTACCTTGTTATCGCCACTTCACGTGGTCGTTTGCGTCCGGTTTACGAGTGTCGCACTGGACATAATCGTGTAATGGTCGGTCGGGCCAATAGAAGCGAAGTTTACACCATTCAGAGTCATGTTAAATCGCATTAAATAACGGTGTAAGTGCTTCTTGATACACTTGTATCGGATTAGGGTAACGTTCTAGCATCAACGGTCAAGATGCAAGGATAACGTTCAACTATAATACCCACATTACACGGTTCAATACTTTGGTCAAACTTATTGAATTCAAGGAGAAAAAAACATCAATTAATAGAAGCTTTATTGTTGCAGTTTTTTACAAACTGTTTTTGATTCGCTTTTGTTCTTGAATTCAATAAGTTTGACGAAAGTATGTATTGAGTCGCGTAATGTCGGCATAAAACACATTTTGAACGCACTTAGAAAGTGCATGGTTACAATCCAATAATGTGAACTGATCGAGAATTTATTATGAACGTGTACAGTGAATAATGCTCGTGTAATATATGAATGAAAGAAGAATGGCAGTCTTCTATTCTATATGAAGTATGTACTACATGCTGTGAGGCGTGATAGGCGAAGTTTGGTGATCTTCCACATCTATAGAGGAAAGGGAAATAAAGACAAGTTACCAACTAGACAGGACCCAGCCACAGGTAACTCCGGAAATGATGTTTGAATAAAGTGTTATACCATTATGGTTTGTCTACCCATTCAGTCACAGGAACGGATTATCAAGGGGGGGGGGGGGGGGCATTATACCATTTATTATGTGCTTTGTTGTTATGACGGATCCAAAGTTACCGTTTACATGATATACGCCATTACCATACAGGAACTTAAAATTAAATTTCTAAAGTTAAAGAGCCCCAGCAAAAAATTACAGCTTAATGCAATATGTGTTTTCTAGGTACCACAAAACTGTTCATAAAATGAGTTTTCATCCCCTCAACCCAACAAAGACCGACCGAATCATGTGACTCTTTGTGTTCTGTTTCACTGGATACGTCCACCGGGATACAGACAGGGTAGTCATTCGATTACTGCGGAGCATTCCTTCCACACGGAGCATTCCTTCCACACGATCGGATCTCCCCGACGAACTCTGGCGGGCATATCTCGAACCGTCATTCCCTTGCTATATGGCTGACATGTGTCCGATACACGAATCAGATTGTTTTTATATTGGTAGAGAGTTTCTATCCGTGGGACAAGTGAGTTATGGGTAGTTGGGTTATGGCAGGAAACTCACCCCGTTGGTTTTGATGCGGTTCAGGGGATGGTTTTACTCTGCACATATAACTGTATTGCGGAATATCATGTCCTTGACGTTACTCAACATCCAGGATCATCATGTCAAGGATTTTATAATCAGGTGGAAGAATAAATATTATAGTCATTCTACTGATGTATCAATTTTGTGTTACAAATATCAACTTAATAAGGTATTCGTCGAATAGCTAGTTTTCTCCATGGCAACCACCAATCAAAGCCCGTGAAATCCTCCGAATAGCTTCGAATAACTTTCTTATTAGGAGACTGCATAAGACCGGCCGTAAGTACAGTTTTTCATTTAAACCCAATACTCAGGGGCGGACTGGCAGGTACGGAACTACGGAAACCCGTACGGGGCCCCCCCGGGTGGGGCCACCAACCAACTCCCTGAAAATATCTTACGCTATATAGATTATGAAACAATAGTAAGACGAGCATAATGTGTATCTCCTCATGTCAGTGAAAAGGGACATGGACCATCTAGATTCTAGAAGTGCTACAAAGATGTCTGCTTTCCTCCTCAGAGCTTACTTTTGTATAGTTCAGTTTGAAATATAAAACATGCCAGTGCTGGAAATTTCTTTAGTTTAATTTTTAAAGTGGTTTTCACAGTTCAACGTGTTGTTCCACATACTTATCGTCGTTTATCGATTTTTAAACGTGTTTATATGCGTTTAAAACAAATTATAGGAAAGAATATAGTTTGAAATATCCATATCCAACTGTCAGTGTTGGGAAAGTTCATTCATCAATTTAATTTTTAACAGTGGTGTTCACAGTTCAACAAGTTGCTCGACACACCTATCATCATTTATCGATTTTAACACGTGTTTATATGCGTTCTAAACAAATTAATAGGAAACGACAACCCTCAAGATTTCTGCTCGCTAGCTCGCTACTTGAGAGTGACTTTTGATAGTTTGCGAGTAAACTTTGTTATATCTGAAAGTACCATTTTGCCCATTTATAATAGCTAAAGGCTCAGTAAAAATGAAATAGTTTTCAAGTCGTACGTCATTACAAAACCACTTTCCATAAAATAGCTGGGTGACAAATCGGGCTGATCGCGTGTCTGTAAGCGTTCAAAATTTAAAAAAGCTAACTTTGTGGCAAAAATATTTCAATCAGCGCCTACTGAAATCCGATCCAACGCAGCACTGAGTCATACGATTACTTCTCAAATGACGGGAACGAACTCCTATCCTAGACCTGATGTAAGGAATCAATGCAATATTGACTTTAGTTTCATTGTTTTTAATGATAGGATTTCGCCTCAAAACGCGTTTTAGACCACTAAGCATCATGCAGGGCCGAAAATTGTTTCGCCTTCGGCGACATTGCCTACGGCGGCAGGGGCTTCGCCCCAGACCCCAGCTACATCCCGCTCCCTCGTTGCGAGTACAAATTACACGATGCGAGTGGACAACTAGTAGTCGATATTTTGTAGAGGGTTGGGAAACAATATAGTTTGAAATATACAACTGCCAGTGTTGGGAAAGCTTCTTCTTCAATTTCGTTTCTTGAAGTGGTGTTCACCGTTCAACACGTTCTACATAACTATCATTATTTATCGGTTTTTTAACGTGTTTATATGCGTTCTAAACAAAATAATAGGCGGAGAAATGTTCGCCTCCGGCGGCTGGGGCTTCGCCCCAGACCCCTTCAAGCTTCGCCAAGTCCCGGGGCCCCTAAGATCTTTTTCCGTACGGGGCCCTTACCCCCCCAGTCCACCCCTGCCAATACTACTAAATATTTAGTGTTATTTTAATAGAAATTCAGAAAATAATGCTTTTGAGATTTTGTAGAGACATTAACACGACTTCATTAATTTGTTTTCCAACAGGTGTGTGGTAAACTCATTCATAATTACAGCGTTGTATGCCTCACAATGTTGTCACATACCATTTAATTTCAGCAGGATAGAACATTTTTAGAACTTTGTCCCTAAATGTAAAAATAAAACGATTTTAATTTACAAAATATATAATAGATTATGCTCCGTAATTTGTAAATGAAGATCTTTCTATATTACATTACTAATAATGACAAAGGGCATGCAGTTCCCTATTTTACTAGTGACACCGTGTATGATATGTAAACCCTTCATGCAGATGACTGCAATTGCTCCGTTTAATCACATGTTTAATGAATGGCTAACTGCCCCCGTGTGTTCTGTGCAAACTGAACGTGGAGTCACGGATAAGAACAAGTTAGCGTGGATCACGCGACTACGGTGTCTATTTTAGTTCGGGCTATTTCAACCCCCGTTCAAACAAGTGATTGCGAGTGAACGTTGTTTGCTTTGCTCAGTGGCGTATTCAGGAATTGACAATGGGGGGGGTCGAACATCCCAAGCAGACAGGGGTCTGGGGCGAAAGCCCCAGCCGCCGGAGGCCAATCCGCCGAAGGCGAATTTTTTTTTCTTCATTTATGACGTTTTAAACGCCTGGGAACACGTTTCAGAATAAGAAAATGTCATAGAATAGGTTTAGGAGAATTTAAGAATGACTACAAAGAAAATTAAAAACCCAGTCACAGAACTACAAAATTACTGCAAAAATAAATATCTTTCCTATATTTTTTATTTTAATTGTTGGCAAGTCTCCTCGTAACTGGTAGGATTGTAGTTCAATGTAGTTCAATAGTTCAATTCAATGTAGTTTCTTATACGCAGTGCCAATCGTAAGAGGAGAGAGAAGAGTAACCCCCTGACCCCTAGCACCCATTATAGCCTTTTTAAATATATTCCTCCAACTTGTCCCGTTCCTCAAACTTCCTTCCCGATTGTCCCCGGAAGACAATAGGTCGTAGGCAGCTCTTCCTGACGACCAAGACCCCAAATTCATATGATTTAACGGTTGAGTATGTTATTAAACAATAATCAAAATAGTAATTTCCTCTTCACTCCTCCTTTCCTTCCTTCTTTCCGCCTGTATTTTTTTTTTTTTTGGCATTGGGGGGTTTGAACCCCATAACCCCCCCTTGGATACGCCACTGGCTTTGCTCAACTCGGACCCGACACATTTACAGAACTCGATGATATTATTATTTCATATTTAGACTTTCGGGGCCTGGGATTATTTGAATCAATTTAAATGAAGATCAAGACATTTCTCCGCGTCGTTATTTATTTCCTTCATGTTTAACGCAATTAACTTAGTTATGGTCTGTCCAAAGAAACATACTTGTCACAGGTTTTAACTCATATTTGACTTATTTTAACTAGTAAGTTGCTATCTAACATTTAATGTAAAGTCAACACGTAAAACAAAAAAAAACATGTTATGTTAAGGTAAACATTCTTTGTAAAACAGAGAGCTTAATTAAAAACTTAAATTAAAGAATGAAGCTATGTAAACACACTGAATTCTAACTATGTAATTATTATTTCTTGCCGAATCAGATCTACCTCACATCGCCGGGGTCGTCATAAGGGGAAACAAACTCATGAGTAGAGGGGGAGGGGTTGATAGCGCATGTAGGTAGCAGAGAGGGGGCAGATATCAATGAGAAGAGAGTCGAAAAAGGAGGCAAGAGAAAGATAATGATGAATTAAAATAAAGAGAGAAATATAGAGACGTCCTCTTTGCGGGACTTTGTTATAATATTATGCATACATGAGTCTTAAGTTATCTAGGAGTTTTGAGTTTTTCTCAAGCATAGATACTTACAGTGAAACAGTTGCTTCTAAAATCGGTCCTCAATACAACAACACAACACATCTCTTAACCCGACACCACTTTAAATGCACAACCTTGATGTGGGGATGATGGGGCTAATAGGCAATTTGTCGATGTAACGAGCCCTAACCTGCCCCGCGTTGTTTGTTTTCTCTTCGCAGCTTGCAACGAAATGCTAAACCTGGCTTAACGTGTCAGTCGAATCACCTCTACCAACAGAACAAAACAAACAACGCCACCACGCAAGGCAAGAGTACGTGTCCTAGGCTTGTACGCAACAGGCATTGTCCACGCATACCAACGTAACGCAGTCGTCTGCTAATGAAATCCAGGCCACAGGCTTCGTGTAAACGGTTTTAGGGATCCTACCCGAATAAGCTGCTGTAATGGTCTGAGAAAGGGACGAGCTTGGTTACGTGTTAAAATAATAACGCTCCTTGGTCTGCTTTTTGTCGTCGTTGTCGTTGTCGTTGTCGTTGTCGTTGTCGTTGTCGTTGTTCGTCGGAACACATTACAAATTTCGATTGAGATGGTATAAGTTAATTGTATAAAAATAAAATTTGTTGATATAAGTGTGGTAGATAGCGTTTATACATATACATATATATATATATATATATATATATATATATTAGTTTTCAGGTTTTCGCGGACATATGTGTACCTGTTGCAATTTTCTGGGGATTGTTGCCGCGAATATTGTACTATATTCGCGTACAATATTCGCGGCAACAATCCCCAGAAAATTGCAACAGGTACATATATATATATATATATATATATATATATATATATATATATATATATATGTAGTAGTAGGTTTTCGGGTTGCTGTCCACGTTACTTGCTCTTTAGAGACTGGTTGCTGGCCCAGAAATGGGCCATTGTCAATGTCTCGACGTTTCGACAAAATCGCATTTGCCATCTTCAGGAAGATTCGTTGGTTTCCGAAGCTGAGAACCGAATCGGTTCTCCTTTCGGTTCTCAGCTTCGGAAACCAACGAATCTTCCTGAAGATGGCAAATGCGATTTTGTCGAAACGTCGAGACATTGACAATGGCCCATTTCTGGGCCAGCAACCAGTCTCTAAAGAGCAAGTAACGTGGACAGCAACCCGAAAACCTACTACTACATCTTCTTCAGTCCGCGAAAACCTACAGAATAACATATATATATATATATATATATATATATATATATATAGAACGGTAGTATAACGAACACTATAAGGGCACAAAATCTCAAACCCCTCAAATACGGTACTAAAGTGTTAGGATCTGTACCTAAACTATCCCCTCTCTATTAACAAAATTGGGCATTGGATGGAGATTCATAATTCCTCGTCAACTCTTTGCGTATATATCCCTCATTCAATCTAACCCCTGTATGTTCCCCACTCCCCAGTTTCTAAAAAGGTTCAGCCCTAGAGAGCGTGACAGTTAAGTCGAACGTTGCAGTCAAGTCCTGTTGAGAAGTAACAAACCACTGGCTAGGGTGTCCTTAACTCAGGTATTAGGTATGATTAGAGATACGTGAAAATAGGGTTTTGTGTATAGATGCTACAAAGCGATATTTTTCATTAGAAACTATAAGGTTTCTCTGTTCCTATTTTATTATATTCAACATAGTAATTATACTTTGTTTATGATGAATGCAATTTGGATGATTTTAATTTTAATAGTATGACATGATTTAAAAATAAAAATTTGAGAAAACTTCATTCTCAAGTTTTTTAATCTTGGCAAAAAAATAGATGCTACAAAACGCTATAAAATGACAATTGAAAATGCTATCTTCACGTATCACTAGGTATGATTAATACATTAATTTGACTAGTGATAAGTTTTAAAAACTCATCGCCCTCTCTTGTAGCACTTTGATAGATGTGGTGTTGTATCCTCTGTGAAGTGACTACGGTTGTTACACACGGAAGTACTTGAACACTCACGAACTTAGCCGAAGATAAATACAAACCGAAACACGCAAGAAAGGGGGCGGGGGAAGAATATTGTTTCTGTTTGAGTTGAATTCTGTACAACTGAAACTTTCCATGTTTAGAGGTTTCTGAACTTGGCAGGCAGGCAGCTATTTTCATCAGGCGATGTTTACATTTAGTTTCAATGTAGGTCGTCTTGTCTTGCTCGCAGTTGTCTTCGCTCCATTTCCATTTGCTCATCACTTACACCGGTTGGTTGTATACATGGTACGTCACAAGACGCCGCAAATCTGCATTGAATGTTAGTTTGGGGGGGGGGGGGGGGGCATGACCACAGTGAAGAAGCTCAGTATTGTACCATTCTACGAAGCGTGCTAATAAGAGGTAGACTGTACCAGTACTGACACTGTACACTGCTGTGTATGTGACTGTATTATAGGGTAGGTATAGTACTAGGTGAATTATGTTGAGTCTGTGAATTTAAGATTTTTGGTTCGTATATGTAAAACAACTTTTAAAATAAAAATTGTGGGATGATTCATCGGGATTTACAGATAACGAAAAGAAATATTTGTAAAATTCATTATTTTACAATAGTATCGTGTTGTCGTATATAATCCAACCTTATAATGAATTTTGAGCACATTTTGTTTCGTGATCTGGATACCATTATGACATCTAGCTGATGTATTTTCCCGCAATTTCGATTTTAAAAATTGTTTTAAAGATTCACGAACAGAAACCATTAAATGCTCACCCCCCCTTGTAAAATAAACTTTCTATTTCGTAGAAAAGCTAGACCATACATTTCAGTATTTTGTATTTCAGTATTTTGTACAAAAATTGATTTATAAATCAAGTTAAGTTGTTAAAAAAAATTAATCAAGTACATGATTAAACGGAAATTAAATAGGCAGATAAAATCGTTCATATATTAATTAAACAACAGTTATTTTATAAGCTCGATACACACTCAGTCTACCAATTTTACACAGAAAAGCTTATATCTCTCACAGAATCCCACAATGCGAGCATTCAGATGTCGCTGTGTTTTATGTGGGTGTAGTGCGTGTCTGTCTTTATTTGGGACATGGTTGAGTTTGTGTGAAAACACGCAATCGCGTCATAAATTACCCATACCCGCATCACTAGTCAATTGCATCTGTAATGCGTCTACACTACATAATATATCTTCGCGATAATTCGGACATTTACAATTTACTAACATACATACGGAGGACAATTATTTTATTGATCTAAAAATATAAATTATAATTCTCTTGACATTACTTAACTCAGTGAATATGTATTGCTGTAATTATTTAGGCATCGTTAACAATAATCGCGATTTGTGTTAATAATAATAATTTTTCGTAGGTTCTACCTGCTCAGGGATTCATGTCCTACTTTTCCCATTCTCAACACCTATAGATACCTATAGATATTGTAGTATTTTCTCTACGCACGTTATAGTTTACCTCTGCTTAAACCACTCGGTTGTTTTCTAAAAACTCCTTTAGCGGTACCAAATGTCGACGCTTTCATCAATCCAGCGGAAAAGGCTAGTAATTAATTTGTTATTAATTTTTTTATAAATACAAGAAACTGTTAATACATTGTTCTCCGCAAACACTGTTCTTTAACTTTCTGAGTTTTCTGGAAGCGCTCTCTGGGCCTGTGAGTTTTAGAGCAAATACAAGGATTAAACACTCTACCATCAACGAGTTTCTTTGAATGACAATTCACTCCGGCGCATGTTTTGTGAATCTCTATTTTGTCATATTCTTGTGAACGTAATATTTTGATATTTTCCTCTCGACTGAACTCACTTTCTCGTCTCCTCTTGTCGATTTCATCTATTTCTAATGATACTTGAATATTTTCTGTGAAGGTATTGAAAATGGAATTGTGCTGTTTGGATATATTGATCCATTAAGTTACATAAGTATTTGAGAGTCAGTTTGAAGGCATATTTGACGAACTTCCAGTCATTGTGTTGCCAGTTCAAAAGTTGTGTTGTAGACTAAAGCGGATTAACTCAAGTTAAGTCGCTATTTTTCTCTCGGTATTTACTGACGGCTTATATTTTCGCTCCTAAAACATACATTAACACGATAAAGTTATTAAATATATGATGCAAAACCCTTGCTAATTTTATTTGTGAAAATACTGCACAATCTATTTCACCCAGAATAATGCAGGGATATGGAATTAAAAGTTATCACTAATTATTCTTGCATTTCTAAATAAACCTGGAGCGTATAACACTTATACTAGAATACATCTATACAAAAGTTCTATACAAAAACGAACTCATGTAAATTAATAACTTTTGCATTGAACACGTATAATTCTATCGCCCTTGCTTTATATTTAGGACTAATTTGTCTAAATTATTTCCACAACAATGAAACACAATCTATGTATATCATGCAGAGAGTTAAAAACTTATGGAAGAACCTAGCGGAAGCTTATAAACCTACACTTGTATTGAGGAGTTCGTATCCAGTATGCACATAAACATAATAACATGGTCTTTGGGAACATAACAATTATGCTTTATTGAGCAGTGTGAGGAAAATACACAAGTACATTATTATAAATGTTGGGGTAATATGTTCAAATTTGATATCTTCAAATACCAAAACGTTGTGCTTTATAGTCTAGAGGAAATGTTTGTTGAACTTATCCTTTAAAAATTAAACGTGCAATTTTTATTTGCCTGTGTAGTCAGTATTACCATTGAGTTTGTTAGTGTAGGGTAGAGACCAACCTCCTTGGTAGAGACCCAGCGGCCATTGGCGGCTCTCTACCAATAAATTTCCCGTGGACTCTAGTAGTGCGAGCGCGTACCGCTAGAAAGCGCTACATGTACCCACTGATGTCAGCGTTCCTGTGGAAAGAAAGGGATACTACGTAGTACGCGCAGATGTGACGTCAGAAGATCACGTGGTGTAGTCCGAGCCTAGGTCTAGGCCCAACTCTTTTAGTCTAGGCCATTACTAGGCCACAATAAGCCTAGGCCTACATTAATAGGCCTACATTAGTAACGTAGTACTACAGCCTAGTCTATATAATGAATAAAACCTTATATAATGTGTTGTAATAAAGTATTAGCTTACTTATTGCTAACTTCGTGCCCGTTTGACATGTTTATCAGAACAAATGATAATGCTTTAATAACAATATCCACCGCCATCTGGATACTACTACCTTACCGACTTCGCATCAGCGCGTACTACGTAGTATCCCTTTCTTTCCACAGGAACGCTGACATCAGTGAGTACATGTAGCGCTTTCTAGCGGTACGCGCTCGCACTACTAGAGTCCACGGAAAATTTATTGGTAGAGAGCCGCCAATGGCCGCTGGGTCTCTACCCTACACTAACAAACTCAATGGTATTGCTGACTTGGGGGTACAGTGAGTCTTCTTTACTTACACAATGTATAAACAGGCAAGTCGTTAACAATGTACATGCATTGTTTTATGTTTGTGCATTGTTCTATTAATAATATCCCAAAAAAGAATGGTAACAGACCTTCCTGCTATTCTTCATTTTACATTCTCGTTCTATGAGAATTCATACAAAAATAAAATGAACACAAAACCAAACTGGCCAATGCGCAATGCCCGTGTAGCAACCAAGCCGTCTGTTTTATTTTCAGTCTAGCTGCTTCCCATCTTCCTTGCATTGCGTAGCGGAAGTACCGAGGGTTTCCGGAAATGGCGTCACCACTTCGCACTCGGTCTTGATAATGTGAGGTCGTTGCAGCTGAACAGCACTGGCTGGACAAGAATGGAATACAAATCATGCGCTGTACTGCCTTAATGCACAGCCTAATGCATAGTCGCTACTTGATGGCCAAGGTCTACTTGATTGCTTACTCTACATTAACGACAGCGCAAGTACTGCTCATTTGTCGCGAGTACCCGGCCAAGTACTCGGCTAAGTACTTATACTTATATTCGACCATTTTTTTCTAATCAAATTGTCCTGTTTGTTTGTGTGACCATGGTTGTATATTATGTAAAATAAAAAAATTAAGACGTTATTAAGGGTAATGGGTGCCTCGCAGTGTCAACTAAACGCAAATTTAACGGTTTTTTATTGATATTTTTAGAACACTTCAAGATATTGAAAAAGTGATTACTTACCCGGGATTTGGTTTTGAATAAGCTAAACAATGATTCTTAAAACTTTCAAAATATTTCATTGTTACTGTTGTTTTTTCATAGGTTATGAATTACAGATCTAACAATCATAACAATAATCATCATATTTGAAAGTTTATGAATTCGGTTGTTTAGTTGATTCAAATTCAAATCTCGGTTAAAATCACTTTTTAAGATCTAAAAGCTTTTAAGATATCAATGAAAACCTAAATTTGTCTAGTTCGATCTCTATGAGGTGCGAAACGTATGTGCCAAATTAGGCGCCGTCAATTAATTAAACGAGATTAGCTAAATTAATAGAGAGACCTGACCCAAGCTAGGGTTCGGTCCGGGCATTACACAGTAAGAGTTAACCCTCCCACACGCTCTAGCTAAGCCCAACTGAAATGCGGGATCAGAAGGCGTGTTGGATTATTCTATTAGTCAGCTGTTTAAATATGCAGGATTTATAGCCATGAGCTCGACCACTCTGAGATTAGAGCGAGTGTTGCTAAGCCATGAGCCGGAGTGTTGCGGGGGCAAGTATGAAGGATTCACATCTTGAAGACATGAGCGCACAATATATAGGGAGTATTCACGTGACGTCACATCGGCCATATTAGAGGCCACCTATAGTACTATTTCAAGTTTCATTAGCTGTCAATAGCAAACGAATAATATTGTTTACGTGGAAATATAACAAGTTTGTACACGTATATCCCCAGATAAAGTGTACGAAAATGATTATTGTATGCTTTTGTAAACGATTAAAAGAGTAATCGAGACAAAAGAGTTTGTTTATGCTGATTTTAAGTAATTTAATAGCAAACCAAAGTTAGAGAACAGTTGAATTTGCATCAAACGCCAGCTGAAACATAGTAACAATGAACTACCAATCCTCCAATGGTGGCCTCCAATGTGGCTCCATGCGCAATACGTGAATACACCTTATTGTGTCAGGTTCCTCACGATGTAACACATATCACAACAAGGAGAAAATTGATTCATTCATTGTCTTTTCACTCGGTTACAGAACTGATATCAGTGTGTCAGATATGCCTATTCGTCTTCTGTTGACAGCTCCGGTGTGGCTCATGCGGTTCTTAAGCTTATGACACTTATAGGGACGTGGGTTCGAATACCGCACAAGGCTTGGGTTATTGTAACAGTCCATCTGCATCTATCACCTCTCATCGTCTCGAATAGCTTTATTACAAGAAAAGAGACTAACGCATCAAGAATCATTTATTTAATGTCTATCCTTTTCAGTTATAAAAACTGATTTACAAAGGAGGACCTTAAATAAAACTAGGCTATGCAAACAATCAATAATAGTGACATCATAAATAACAATAACAACAAAAACAAAACAAACTACTTAACTTTAAAAAAAATCAAGGACAAGAAAAATAATTGAGAAATTAAA
Organism: Isoperla grammatica; assembly: GCA_945910005.1. Lineage (NCBI taxonomy): Eukaryota > Metazoa > Arthropoda > Insecta > Plecoptera > Perlodidae > Isoperla > Isoperla grammatica. The sequence goes on from OX246741.1 coordinate 6,064,644, forward strand.
TAAAATCAAATCAAGTGGAAATGCATTATATTAAATAATAAAAATGTAGATGAAAGAACATCATCATTAGTCATGTAATATAAACACATATTGGCTTCTAATATGGTCATTGTGGCATCACGTGAATCATTACTACACATTTAATTAATTAATTATCTACTCTATATAAGGATCAAGAATGCCTTGCATTGTGTTGATGCAGAAAGATGCGTTGGTATGTGGACAACACCAGCAGCTCACTGGAGGACTCTGTTCTGATTGGCCAGAGCGACTGCGATGAGTAATGCAGCTGGACTCTACGACCATCGAGAGTCGCATAAACTGAATGCTACACGGCTAGGTAGTGTCAGCACAGCCAGTGTACTCCGTATACGTGGGGCAGTGAGGGTGCATGTGCTGTAGATTCGTGCGCAGTGCAGAGTAATATCCCAGTGCGTGTAGAGTGCGTTTGAGTGCGTGTAAAGTGCGTGTCTAAGAAAAGTGGTGACAGTTGAGATACTCATGGAAGGTCACCGCTCAGAATACTGCAATGTACTTCACGTGAGTGGCAAAACAGTTGTTATCTTTAATTAAATTACCTGTTAAAGAATTTGTATGAATAGTTTTTCTGTTCGGATGTTTTAAATGGATTGCATTTAGCTAATTTCTTTTAAGCATGCTTATTTTTTTTCTTATTGAACCATTTATTAGCTCTCATTGAATGAGTGGATGCAAGGGGACTATCTTGGTATCTTGTGGTATTTGAATAGTTGGAAAGGAATGTCCGTGAACTGCACTCCATCCCAGCATTCTACCTTGTGACTTAGGGAAACCTAGGAAAACACCTTCAGTCGAGACTGCCAGTGGCCGGTATCGAACCGGAGACCTCCCGGACTGAAGTATTGCGTGTTACCGCTGAGCCACCTCTATCGGTTACTGCCTATAACTATACGTTGTCGTTATAGTTTGGAATATATATTATCGAGCTCTATTCCCAACATTCACTCTTAGACTAAATCAACCTGAAGCAATAACTCCAGTCACGATAACAGGTGACTGGAGTCGAACTCAGTTCTGCGTTATTCATGAGCTGCAGGTGTCAGTACAATTACACCCTCTGTTCAACTAAGAATAGATTTAAGTCCATACAATTTAGTCGCATTAAAACATGTTGAAAATCACCATAATATGAAGTATATTATCGACACCAGACATGAAATTGAGGGATAGTGCAAACATCATAAAAATATAACTTGCAAAGATGTGATAGTGGAAACAATTCTGGTGTTTTTAAACGCGTAGATTTAATTAAAGAACTGTTAAAATAAAACAGTTTCCCTGGTCTTGGATTGCTGGAAACGTAATTAAAAATGTAAACTTCTCCCATACCTCTTCAACCTCGAGGCGACCCCCCCCCCTCCAGCTGAGGCTACCCCCCCCCCAGCTTAATTACCCCTCCTACACCGTCTTGAAAGTGCCCCATATAAATAAACTGTTCCTAGAAAACTTTTAAGAGATTATTTCAGTCACAATGTGTTTGAAATTAGAAACTAAACGCATTCAACGAGTATTCTTTGAAAATATTTTCCATTCATAAATATAATAAATAAATAAATAAATAAATAAATTCACATTTAGAGTCTACCCATGCACTCAGTAATGAAACTGATTTTCAGTGGGGGACTTTAATTTAAAGTAACTAAACCAACCCTGTAGGCTCCGAACACCATCGACGAGTGAGTGATAACCAATCAAAGATCGATATTTGAAATACGAAACATATAAATCAGTGATTCATATTTTTCACATTACATTACACATACATAATTACACAATCTGCAAAGAGTATAATATTATATCACAGCTACGTAGTTAATTAGTTATCTGTGATTATATTATACAGTAAAGATTGTCTAATAAAAATGAATTCAATAACACATTGATGTGAATACGATGCAGTCACGTTCACTAGCTAAGTACACAGCGCAGTGTTCGTACTTGTACGTGTTACTTCATAGTGAATCTAAATCCGATACCGATTAAGTGATGCGCCTCACTCGAGACTCAAGTACTCTTATCACGGTTGATACTTGGAAGTTGGAAGTGAGGCCGCACGCGTAGTGGGCAATAACTCAAACCGGCGTCAGAATCTCAATATTGATAACGTGACATGAATGCGCCGGTTGTTGACAATCGCTTTTAAGCTCGATGTTCCGATAGAAAGCTCCCATCCTGTGCTGACGAGCTGACGAGTTTCGAGACACGCAGGTTCATGATTACATAATCATTTATCGGAGAAATCCCTAATGGAGGGTTATATCAGTTTTATCTGATGTATACCCTTAATTTTTTAAGCGATTAAGGTGTTTTGACAGGAATGGCTTAAAATCGTGTTGATTTAATGTTTATGGTTCATGCCGTTAAAATAAAATTACATTCAGTATCATAATTTTAAGATCTACTGATATTGTCAAAAAACGGATGGAAAATTCGATAAAATTTTGACAATTTGAAGATAGTATTGAAACTTGGAAATTGCATCAATTTTTAAGATTGTTACACGTACAGATAACCTTGACGTTTTATGCTTTTAAATACCAATTAATAATAATTATTATTATCATCATTATTATTTAAGATTGTCGGTAGATAAGAAAACTAATGAATAACGTAGATTTACTGGTCTTTGCATTAATCGTATTTGTGGCGCGTACACAAAATATCGATTGGTTTAGTTCAGTGCGACCTATTTGTTTATTTACCCTTGTGCTCAGTTATCTTGACCTTGATTTAGGAAACACGCCACACGTGTGGTTTGAGTGGACAACGCACCATTTGGCAGCGCATCACTCGAGTGCTCAATGAACAAGATACAGAAATAATGTTGTTTACTCCTTGCGTCAGGGCCACGCAGAGTCTTTCTCTTACAGGGTGGTAGACTTCACGGCGACCAGTAATACAATTCTGTCTCTCTGCTTTATGGTGCTTGTTTAAGAGAATTCAAACCTTTACACAAGGAAATGCGTTAGTGGGCGTAAAAGCGATCGGTTCTAGGGATCAAAGTGTAATTACCACAACGTAACTCGTCTCATTGCTTGCAGAGTTCAATAGGGTGTATTCACGTATTGTGCATGGTGGCCACATTGGAGGCCACAATGGCATGTGATTGGTAGTTCATTGTTAGGCCTTCAGGTTAGGTTTCAGCCGGCGTTTGAGGTAAATTAAACTCTTCTCTAACTTTGGTTTGCTATTATCACTTAAAACCAACATAAACAAACTCTTTTGTCTCGATTACTCTTTTAATCGTTTACAAAAGCATACAATAATTATTTTCGTACACTTTATCGGGAAATATACATGTTCAAACTTGTCATATTTCCCCCGTAAACAATTTTATTCGGGTTCTATTGACAGCTAAACGAAACTTGGTATAGTACTATAGGTGGCCTCCAATATGGCCGATGTGGCGTCACGTGAATACTCCCTATAGTACCAACTATACATTTCTACTTTTCTAGTTGAAGTTCCTACCGTCTACATGAAACAGGGGATAATTACTTACTACCTCGAGTTTGGTACCAGGAAATAAATCACCAACACAGCAGGCGTGACTATGCTGATACTTGTGCTATCTACTAAGCGCAAGACTGCTTGTATGTACGTGTGAAAGAACGCAAGTAACCTGATTGTATTCGTTGAAACAGAGCGCATGAAACATGTGGTCGATAATGATGAGGGATCTATGCGGCTAGTACTGCTTACGTTGGGGCTATAATGAATATATGACGGCTCTTAAGTCACCGTTTACAGTATCCCGTACCATATTATAATAATAATAATTATTATTATTATTAATTGTCTATTCTTGTCATCCCAAAAAAAAATAAGGTTTTGACAAGAAACGGCGTCGACGCTAGTAAACATGGTAAAACACTTAAAATCCTAAGAAATCTTGTGCCGCGAAGAGCCTTCTAAACACTAAATACTACGCTAACACTTCAATTAAACTAAACTAAAACTAAACTAACACCTTATAATACATAAAGGCAATTATACATAAACTTGTGCCACGAAGAGCCTTCTAAACACTAAATACTACGCCAACACTTCAATTAAACTAAACTCAAACTAAACTAACACTTATAATACATAAAGGCAATTATACATAAAGGTAATTATGCATAAAGGCAATTTCCAAAGTTCAGAAAACCCAGCCAGAACCGGGAATCGAACCCTGGTCTTTCTGCAGGAATAAACTCCCAAGAGCAGCGAGCCAGACACATCAATCAAGTTCCTAGTTGCGGCGACGACTTCAAGCCACCTTACCAGGGCGGTATCGATAAAACGTCAGCTCGAACCGAGAGTTGAACCCCGGACGTTGTGAAATGAAGAGCATCAAATGGATACAAATGAGGATCTGATAGTGAGCTGAGCGTCGCGTTCCATCATTAGAGACAGACGACACTGGGAAGCAACAGGTTCATTCGTTTTACTTATGCGCGGTTTAATTGTCAACGCAAATATATGTATGAACCTTCATACATTCTCTTGCTCGCTAAAGTTAGGACAGAGTGTTCAGCGGTCCAAAAATATGTTATTTAGTTTAAGATCTTTTATAAGACCTCTTTATGTCTATTTTCACCTACTTCTTTAATTCGTTACCTTTGTATGTGTATTTTCATGGACATTTAAGAAAACAATATAATTGTGGGAGGACAGCCTAAAAAGAGTTTATCCTTCGGGGAACAAATGTTATTTAAAATCTTATTATGAGTTAATTAAGAACAGTGTTTTGTTTTTCAGCTCTTTTACTTCGAAAGTTTGAAGAAGAATTTTTGTTTTACATTTTGCATAATATTAATTTAAGCTAATGAGGTTGTTATAAAGTGTTAATTAAATGTTGATATGAGCCCAAACCTGGAACAGATGGTTCAGTCTCAACTCGCCTTTTCTTAACTGCCCTTGCCAATTAACTGCCCTTGCCAATTAACTGCCCTTGCCAATTATCTGTCTCAAGCCGCCTTTGAATGTCCAATTCGATGAATCAATTATCCCCCCTCCCCCCCCCCATATCTCTGCATGCGAGTAGACAGCAACCTTCTCTGTTACCACTGCAGGTACTGTCCATCGAAACACAGAGATAGACGAAGTGGTTAAACAAACTGGTTGTAAGTCTGTGTATAAAAGTAATAATGTCGGGTTTTAATGTGATTTACCTTTAATAATATGAGATTCCATTTTAAAATTAGATTGGGACTCAAGTGTTCCACAGCAAACTTTTAAATACCGACGGCATAGATGAGTTAACCGGAGCGTTGTTTTGGACACATTTATAATTATCTGTATGGATGCAATCTGCTGCCCATAATATGGTTTTACTAAATATGAGATAATACCCACTTTCAGATGAACGAAAGTGTTTACAATTTACTGATAAAGATTAACTATCATAAGTAAACAAACAGAAATGATTTTGATACGGTGTAAATAAAAAGTTCCGACTTTCTTGGTTCAAAAGTAGCCCAAGTTTTCCGTTCCGATCACTCCCATGATAGCTCTGTTTGATCTAAGTTCTGAACGAACTAATACATAATCAAACACATTATGTCTCGAGTTAGGCGCTATCATACACTCCACACTTCACCTTAAACCGCTTACATTATATTATATTAGACGCGTCGGCGAAATCTGTCGCGGATTCGTTTCCCCGTTGAATAATGCATAGTCGAGAGTGGAGCTAGATTCACTTTCGTTAGTAAACTAAAACATGCATAATGTATGTCCTTGTGTAATTGGGTGAAGATCTTCGCACTTTGCTGGAGGGTAATCTCAAGATTCTGAACAATGGCGTAACTGAGATAGTTATTATTCTAATTAAATTTTTGTAATGATACTAAAGTGAAACATATAAAGATTAGATTACAATATTGTTGTTTGGAATATTGTGGGTTTTATTCTCTATTCCCATCACCTAGAATCTTGATTATTAGGTATTTCCCTATCATAAGACTGAGTTTGTCTCAATATCTGAAGTGAAGCATTATTAAATATAGTTACACTTACAGATTTGGAGACTTGAACATTTTATAAATTAAAAATAATCATAGGAAACACATTCTGATGCAAATACATTCTGTAGGTATAAGTTCTGGTTCGTTCGTCAAATGGTTCGTTTCTTTGAGTGTTCCAACTCGAGATGAATGCAAGCCAAGGTCCGTCGATTTAATTACCGGAGGCTCGGTAAACCTCATAGGAGTTCGACGAGCCTACGCCAGGGGATTTACGGACCTTGATGCAAGCAAGAGGAGTTGGCAACAGTTGTTTAGGGTTCCAGGCTCGAATCTGAGGGATGGGGATGTTTTTATCTTCATTATCACTCATCATCATTTTGATTAGTATCGTTGACACAATATGAGACATTAGCCGAAATGTTATCATAACGATGGTCTTCTAATAGACAATTTTCAAAATTTATCTATAGAACCCTTAGATAGAAGTAATCACGGCCCTTTAAGATTTCAATAACAATGCACAACAATAAAACTAGTTTTCAAACGTTATGTCAAAATGCATTTTTCATTGTTGTGCATTGTTGTCATTGAAGATTTAGATGACAGTGATTAGTTCTTTCTAAGCGTCCTAGACCAATTTTTAAGATGGTCTATTGGTATACGGCAGAGTTCGTGGTGTGAGATAGGCAATAGAGTCAGAATACATCTAGGACCCATAGATAGAGCAAAAAACGGCCCACTAGATCTTCAATGACAACAATGAAAAATGCTCCTCAACATAACTATTAAGGACCCTTAGAGTCGATTTACAGCTACGCGTTGCGAGCGAAGCGAAGGCGCGAGCTCCAATCAGTGGCCGAGTTTGCGTGAAACTATTAACTTCTTTGCTTCAAACTCGGCCGCTGATTGGAGCTCGCGCCCTCGCTTCGCTCGCAACGCGTAGCTGTTAACGTACCATTAGATAGAGCGTATCACGGCTTCCTAGATCAATTCTGAAAATCATCTATTATGTAAAGCGCTCTATGTCATGTCTTACAACAACAATTGTAGACGTGGGCTGCAATAGATATGAACAAATGAAAATACTGTAGAGAAACTACTAAATAATAGATAAATGTTTCAAACTTGTGCAGGGACTGCAAACAAGTTGATAAACGACATTTGATTCAGTGAAGTTTTGCTAGCCGGCCTAATTGCCTGGAACATGATTACTATGACGTCAAGCGCAGAGCATCATGGGTAATTAACTCTTGTGATATTCATTGAGAACTCTTCATTTTGTTCGGTAAGTCTCGAGTTTGGTCGGCTAGTCTCGAGTTTGTTCGATAAACAGTAAACACCACGTTTATGAGTAGTAGTTCTTGATTCAGCTGCAACTTTAACGACAATTTACTTAATTTTTTAATTTGATTTACTTATCGTTTATTCTACTCAGTTATAAAACTGATTTACAAAGGTGGACAATAAATACAAATATATAATTGACAGAGCAACAATAATAAAAGCAATGAATAAAATAAAATGGCAATTAAAATAAAACAACAGAAAAAAACTTGTATAGAAAAATAAAACATTCAACAAATTTGAAAAACATATATCTGTAGATAGAGGTACATAGAAGAAATAAAATAATGTTGACAACAGAAATACAAGGTGTGAAAATATCAATGTAATATCACTATATATATATATATATATATGAGGTGGGGTAAGTTCAAACCACCTACTCAATTTATATCGTGTGATGAAACCCAGAAAATGGTGAACAATAACATATATATATATATATATATATATTATACAAAAATAATGCTCTGTAAATTTGTTTTGTATATCCTGATATGAATTCGAACTTTTTATATATTGAAAAAGAGAACATATTCATATTATGGCAGATAATGTAACACGAAACTAACGAAACTTATTAGCTTACATTTACAAAACACATTCAACAGAATGATAAAATGTTTGATTTTTGAAAATATGTGAGAGAGTATTGTTTATGAAAAATAAGAGAGGAAAGACTCGTACACATTAGCTTTATAACACTTCATAATAGACTTTTGTCAACATTTTAATCCATATCGAGTTATGGAGAAGAGAGGTATTAAAAAAATTTAAAAAAAATCTTGAGGGTCATTCCACCTGACGGTTATCGAAGTGGGTTCACACTGGTTCATAGATATTTTGCGTCTTCACGCCGAACAAGGAGTTTTGTCTCCGGACCGGACCTTAGCCCATGAGCAAGCAAGGCCCACACAGGTCGATGCATGCGTCAGTCAACCGACCATTGTGCAAGCTAATCTGATATAACCATACAAGTAATTGCGTTGCTACATCGTGAACGGTTTCTACTTGTTTATGATATCAACCTTCACATTAGGCGTGTTAGGGAAATAATTACAGTGTTTACATTTATTGGTGGAGAACTATATATAGATAGATATAGTTAAAACTACACACACAATAATAAAACGGTACCAAGGTCACTTACTTTAAAAAAACGGTGAATTTTCGGAGTAACCGTTCCTACCCCTTCCTCAGACCGAGGGCAACTGCCTGTCTCAGAAAGGAGTAGGAACGGTTACTCCGAAAATTCAGCGTTTTTTTAAAAGTAAGTGACCTTGGTACAGTTTTATTATTGTGTGTGTAGTTTTAACATTTATTCCGGGTCAATAAGTTTCTGCGTGTGACACAGATGGATATAGTTGTGTGTGTTGGAGCATTAATATACCGATTGATTGTGTTCGTAACGCAATAATATGAAATCTGTTGGCGATTAGTTTTTCGTGAATTGTTCCCATTGTAGTTGTTGAAATAATATAGACTCAATCTGCGTAGGAGGTAATTATAAACATTGGTTTTGGTAGAATGATTTCAAGAGCAAGAACTGTAGACCAAAATATTCTTTCTTGGCAATAACTTTGCAAATATAGCCTAATCAATATATAATATTAAATAATATTAAATATAGCCTAATTGCCTTATCGGGCAAGTGATTTCTTGCCCGCAACATATTCTGTTTGATCGAAACAATAAAATTATATTTTATTTTCGAATGGGGAATCTAGACTAAACAACTAACTTTCCTTCCAAAAAGATGAATAAACTCAAATGTATTTTCTATCGTTTTTACTAATAATACCCTTGGGTCTCGCAATAAAGAATTAATATCAGTACATTCGAACACGTTTGAAGATTAAAAAATATATATTTTAAAATTAAATACAAGAGAGAGAGAAATTGTTAATGTACAGTTTTAAAATTTCGACGTGGTAGTTTTAACACAATAAAAACGAACTTAGAGTGATAGAAGAAACGGATATACCTTATATAAATTAACACTTGAAAAATGTGAACATTTAAAAAAAATGTAATTCCTAGATAGTTGGTAGTTTCTTCGTTAACCTCAACGTCTATTCGAGTACATTGTTTTAAATAATAGTACACGGGCTTCACAATGCTTTTTCATTCATATTCTAAAATAAAAACGCGCACATGTCCGTGGCTTCTATTTCAAAATGTCCCCGAGATATTATGTATCGTTTAAAAATATGACTTCCAACGTTTCTCTGCCCGCGAGTATAGTTATTTCATTATAATGAGTGCGCCACGTCTTTTTACTTAAAAGGAGTATACTGCATCAGAAAACGTATTAACGTGTAAATAAACGCGATTAAGGTTAGAATACTGAAACGAAGTTAATTTTATGGAAAATTGCAAAATGTCATCAAAACTTTGTCAAGAAAACGTTGTAAAACGGATGAAAAGTAGTTTACGATGTAATATTTCCCCATGTAAGTTATTGACACGGGTAAGATTAAAGCCATTTTCATGCTGGCTTCTCATTGGTTCCCGTGCTGGGACAGTCTTGTCCCTGACCCTGCTACAAGGATAGACGTCCAATAATGGATTGAACAGCTTAACCAAAAATCAACAGAGTATTGGGGGTGGCTTTAGTCTTTTACACGTCAATTAAGTACGTAAAGATAAAGATCCATCGATTTTCGCATAAGTAGTTTTTTTGTCACACTCCATGTACACTCGTTTTTTGTAACAATTGTGTTAATTTGAATAAATCGTAATTTATGTATTGTTTAACAATTTTTTTAAATACAATTTTCTTGCTAGAAACAATCCAGCACGGAAAATGTACACATTATTTGATTCTTTTCTACTTTGGTGTTGAAATATTTTTCTCGGGCATTTCTTTGCCAACCACATCATTTTGTAAAAGAAGTTATTAAATAAAGTAGTATTTTCTATTTTGTTTAAAAAACATCAACATGGTTGCGTGGGGCCTGGGGCGAACGTGCAAAACGCTAAAATTGAAGTGGGTCTTTATTAAAAATATCATTTAAATGCTTGAAATATTTGGGCATTGCCTTATACAACCAATTCGGGGAAAGTAAAAATTTCGGCAAGTTGTGTAATATTCCCACAACTAAGGTTGTTCTTTGTCAACAAGTGCTTTTCACTCTGCCTCCCTCGTTTCCGGCAATCAAATTACCTTACTTTTGCATTCATTAAACACAATTTCTCTTATTACCTAGAAAAACTCTGGATACAATTACGGCTAACGCAATAACCCACAAAACGTCCCTAGTCCCACTTGACGGACGAAAAGAAATTTCCGGAAATTTAATTTCGAACCGACAAAACATTCCTGGATATTCGTAACCTTACTCTGTTTGTTTGTCCTGCACTTCTGACAAAGAGGAGACGTGGTGTAACAGACGTGCACCACGTGGCACTGATGTGACGTCACTGTACGGCTTTGTCCATGTAAATACCTTTCACATTCCAATGGTATTCGGCCCAGACGGTTTCTAGAGAATGTTTAGAAATTAATCCTTATTGAAAGCTGAAATGAAAATATCAAATGTATGTTAGTGATTTTTTTTGCGGGGATCGAGGACGAATGTCGTGAGAGGTGAATATAATAAGAGCATATTGTTAAGATTGTCGGTAAACAACACTTAAAATAATAAACATAAGAATAAAAATAATCACTTTTAGGTTTTTTTAGTGGGCAGACGGCAAATAAGAAATTTGTATTTGTAGTCGACCCACTCAGTTACAAGAACTGATTAAATATATAAATATGTTAAAAACTACAAATATCATCAACGCAATTTAAGTATATAAAATATGGTGTATACAATGTATTTTCTGAAAATAACGTTTTTATTTTTGCAGTTTGCAAACACTTGCCATATTATGATTAGTATTTCCACATTAGCTTTGATGTTTCACTCACTTCTCTTTGCATGTGTTTCATCTCTTATAGCTACTAATCCCGTGTTCATAAGAACTCCGTTTAGTAAACCAACATTTTCGAAATAGAGTATTATGGGCTAGTTTAGCAGTGAGCTAACTATTCATAGTTCCCACGTGACGTCACAGCGGCCATGATTGCGACACAATTGACGAGGACCAATCCTAGATCATTTGCAAATACCAGTCAAATTTAATAAATAAGCGTAATTTTGAATGTAAAAGTGAACATAAGTAATAAATAAATAAACAATTACCACATATACCAATTTTATCTCAAACACAGGCTGGATTTTAAAGAACTGAGAATTTATGTGTTCTACCACAACAGCCTTCAATTGTTTCTCCATGGTAACGTCAAAGGTTGATCACAAATGTGGCCGCCACGCGAAAAGATGTGACGTACGTGCAACCTATGAATTGCGAATTGAATAGTTATGATAGTGTTGTATATGTACTTTGATGGTGTACACTCGTGCTAAATGTTCTATTTCTGTTTGCCCCTAAGTTAACCCGTATTCTCTAGGTACCTACACGACCGTGAGCTTATGGTAATCTATTCATGTATTGTATTACCTCCAGGCTGCAGGTCACATTGCATAAAACACGAGTATACACACATTACAAAGCAACAGGATTATGCAAATACCACGTGCTTTTTTATTTTAATTACCTTCTGACATCAGAAAGCTACAGATTACTTTTGTGAGTAATTATATTTTCTCCCTTTTCTATTTTTCACTTCACAAGATTTTTTCTACCTCCATGTTGTGGTATAATCTAGCTTGCATTCCTCAGAGCTTTGCAGCATGGCTACATCAAAAGTAATTGAGATGAAAATGTCGTCAGAGCTGTAAGTTGATGGTAAGTTTGATGTTGGTGTTAAATAACTCAGTACGCGCAACGATGCAAACTTAGTATAAATGTGAGTTGAGACTATATACAGACAACAGTGGTTATAAAATGTACTGTCAAGGCCTCTACTAAGTCCATGCAACTCATCATAAGTCCCGTGGTACAAGTCAAGCCTTATACAAGAAGCCTTATAGCTACCTCACAATCACACATACATATATGAACCATTGATCAATATTGGAATATACCATTAATTCTTCAAGTGATCTAGAATCTTAGACTGAAGCTGAGATTTCAGTCAAGGATGTGCTCGGCGTGGCGCGGCGCGGATGAAGATTGCAGCCAATCAGCGTGCTCTATTTCTCAGCCGAGGAGAGCCGCGGATTTCTATCCGAGGATTGAAAATATTCAATATTTCAGCCGGCGAACTCCACGCTCGGCATGACGTCACTTTGAATGACCAATAAAAAATCGGGATAACGACAACAAACAAATAACTGAAGACTTTACCGAAAGATTATTGTTAGCTGTCGAAAAGAGATAAATCGTGTATAATATATTCCACAAACACTATACAAGTAATGTTTTGTGTGTTCAAGCGTGGAAGGACGTGGCGAAAGATTGTAACAACACAGGTAAGCAAAACGACTAGGCCTAGGCTAGGCCTACGGCCCTAAGCCTAGGCCATAGATAGCGCATCGTGCAATCTGCAAGTGAAATGGCTGGCGAGGAGAATCCGCGCCACGCCACGCCGCGCCACGCCGAGCACATCCTCGACTGAAATCGCAGCTTTAGTTAATCACGATCGTGTAGATAACAATGTACAACAATTAAAAACTCGCTTTCAAATGGTATGTCAAGGCTTCGATTGCATTGTTGTCATTGAAGATTTAGGAGACCGTGGTTAAAACCTATCTAAGGGTTCTAGATACTTTCAAATAGGTATATTGGGGCTCAGAAGTTTATCTTTTATTTACATTTATATCCGGCATAAGAAAAAAATACTACAAAGGTATATTATAAACATTTATCTTGCTTGCTTCTGTACAAATCACACAAAAGCATTTTGCAGGTAAGCTGGTGTAAAACGGTCCATTAACTGTTTTTCTAAAATGACGGTCCCAAGTCCACTGATATACTGACCTTGGTTTCAGTCATTGACCCTGATCACTCAACAATAGGTAACAGATGGTTTGCAACACTCGTAACAAGATAACAATATTGTTCAAGTGTCACAAATTTCCAATTTTTAGAATCTCGACAAAGATTAGAAACTAGGGAAGATAGTTCATCCATATAGGAATTCGTATGCGCGTGTCTGAGCAAAATTTTCGAAGTCCGACGTGTAGTTCGAATTCTCACCGCAAGAACTCGCTCTTTCAAAAGTTTAAAACAGCGGGAACAAGGTCAACTTGATCTCCGCCTAGCAGAGGCTCGTCGAACTGAGCCTCCGCTAGGCGGAGATCAAGTAGACCTTGAGCGGGAACCTCAAAAACTATCTAAGGCCCTTTGAATGATCATCATCACGGTCTTCTAAATCGTAATTTGCGATAAAATCAAGGTTAGTAGATGAAGATCTTGTATGCATCATTGAACCTTGATATAACACTTGAAAGCTGAGTTTTTATTGATGTCATTGAAGATATAGAAGACCGTGATGATACTCATATAAAGGGTTCTAGGTTCTAGATAGTCTTTGAATGCCAGAACCGAGTTCAAATATATCCCGCCAGAGGGCAACGAAGTTTAATCGTTCTGAGCTAGCGCTCCTGGCGGTGAGAATTCGAACTAGTGGTGAGAATTGAAATTTTCGACAAAACTCGCGCAGATATTTTAACACGGCGATGAAACATCTTCCCCACTCAGTAATCTTTGAGAGTTTATTTTATTCTTTGTTGTTTGGTCAACTTGTAGAGATTTCTTCAAGGTGGTAGTGAAGTCTCCAAGTGGTGGGAGTAAAGTCTCCTAACCTTGGTCGAAGATGATCGGACAATAACGCTATGTACAAGATAACCCGCAGATGCGATACAATGTAACATTAGGATACAATCGAAGATTTAACTACCGATTAATTATTATCTATAATATTGTAACTGCGTAAATAATGTGAAGTGGTTATAATTGATATAAGGTCGGCGTTTGACAGTTTACCGATCACACAAGTTTTGACACTCGGTTGAAAAACTAAGTGATTTCGATCACTCTCCGGGCCAACATGAGAGGTGAGTAAAAGAACGCTAATATTGACATTAACGTTTCGAATAGTTATTAATATATGATAAGGCATAGAAAGTTGATCCGTACAAACTTTCAGTACTCTAAAATTTGATTAGTTACAATAATAAAATGTATGCATCTAGAGTTTATTATATTGATTTGTGTAACAAGTATGGAAATACCAGGCATCTTCGATCGTTACCGGATGATGTGTTATAACAAAGAAAATAGAGACTCAATGAGGAAAATAGGAGGAATATTCGAGTCCATTTACATTTTATAATATTAGAACAAAAAAAAACGAATATTTAAAAGTCCGTATTCTTCCTACAAGAGATTTAGAACCTCTTACAGTCTTTTAAAGAACAGTCAATGAAAACAATCGTTATATTATTGCAAATAAAAGAATAAAACAAATATGCAATTTCCAAGATAATAGGGGTACGTTGTACTTTCGTTTGAATGTTTCTTTGTTCTGATAAATATTTCCGTTTATCGAGTGTTATACTTTAATAATGAAGGTGTGTTGCAACAGCATACCTCAAAACATTTGAAAAGCCGAAATATTGATTGGAACAAAGACACATTTAAGAAATAGCACTAAACTCTTTAGGATATCTCATATTTTGTTGTACGTTGTGACCATTCTAAAGCAGTTTGAAGGAATTTTACCAGATACAAATCTATCGTTCCGCACTTCCGCAGGGTAGGAGGATATACAAGCTTAGTAAGCACGTTTAGTCCTGTGAAGTGTTGTTATTAGTTAGGTAGAGACAATTCATAGAGTAGCAGTTTACTCTGCTCTCACCATTCTCACTAGAGCATCAGTCCTTGTTCATCCCCCCCCCCCCTTACTTGGTTATCTTAGTGCGTGGATATAAAATGCATACATAGATTCGTACATTTATTTTGTAATTAGTATACTAGTTCACAAAATTCTTAACTTGCGTGGTGAGGAACAAAACTGTGTTTCATTCCTTAACATACAACGAATGGTTCCATTGTGTTTCAGGACTATCGTGTTTCACCGTCCTGGCACTAGTGTCGTGTTGGTCTTGCGCACATTGCGCCACGACCGAAGCAAACCCCGACCTCCCTGACTGTCACGGGACAACCGACACCCTTCTCCCCCATCCGACCAACTGTACCGTGTTCTACGAGTGTCTAGCGGGTATACCCTACCCGATCAGTTGCTATCCAGGCCTGTGGTGGAACCAAGAGATCCTGGCTTGCGATTGGCCGCTGCAGTCCGGATGCATCCCCGGAGGTACCCGACCTCCCACGGAGCCGAGCACCACCCCGGCAGGTTCGACCACCGCGAGACCCCCCACCGAGCCCCCCGCAGGTCTCCCCAACAGCTGCCCCGCCGAGGACGTCGAGGGAGAGGTCATAAGACTCCCCCACGAGAACTGTAATTTGTACTACCGCTGCGGCAACGGTGGTGTCACTTTGTTCGCATGCCCGCCTGAGGAACACTTCAGCCCCACGAAGAGGGTGTGTCGTGACAGGAGAGTAGCCGGCTGTGACCGCTGTCCGCCCGTCGACGAGGAGGGCGAAGAGGTTCGTCTGCCGCACGAGACTGACTGTCATCGCTACTACCTGTGCCACAAGGGGGAGAAGGAACTCTTCCAATGCCGCAATGACTGGCACCTTAGCAGGGTGGCGAGAGAATGCATGGAACCAGAACTTGCCAAATGTGCGTCTTAGTTTATATATTGATTGTTACCTTAATTGAATCCTGTTTAATTCATCAAATTGTTATCGGCAAATAAAGTACAATTTATAATATATGCTATCACCTGCATCAGCTTGCCTCCTTAACAATGATTCCCCTCCAAATACTGCTACCTTATCGTAGTGGGCAGGTGAGTGTGTGCTTTGCTGATCCTGAGAGCTAGGCCGGCGGAAGCGTATGAAGGGCCACCACATCTGGACAGGTCGAGGGGGAAAAGCCAGACGAAAGGAAGTCCACGTTCACATATCTCACTTTTCTCATCCTGTACGTCATTCATTTCCACAATCATTTCCATGCAGCTGGTTATAATCAAATATGTGCGGTTAAATAACTAAATAACTAAGTTGAAAGAAACCGGCGGGCATTCAAACCACTTCTCCCGGCGAGAGCGAACACTAAACGGTCTATGAATATACATCAGTGACACCACAACTAATACATCACTATCCACTGTATGCGGCCGCGTTCTCACACGTAGCGCTTATATACGTCATCGGTGTTACGTCATATCCGTCACCTCTCACGTTAAACTGGACACGTAGAAGTTCGTGGTTTGTAAGTTAATCCGTTTGTATTTCACTAACCCAGTTGTCTGGAGGGTGTGTTGTCTAATTACTTTGTTCATGTGTCCCGTGCCCTGTGAGGGAAGGACGAAAGGGCAAACAAAGAAATAAACAGACAGACAGACAGACAGACAGACAGACAGACAGACAGACAGACAGACAGACAGACAGACAGACAGACAGACAGACAGACAGACAGACAGACAGACAGACAGACAGACAGACAGACAGACAGACAGACAGACAGACAGACAGACAGACAGACAGACAGACAGACAGACAGACAGACAGACAGACAGACAGACAGACAGACAGACAGACAGACAGACAGACAGACAGACAGACAGACAGACAGACAGACAGACAGACAGACAGACAGACAGACAGACAGACAGACAGACAGAAAAGGAGAGGGGGAGAGAGAGAGAGAGAGAGAGAGAGAGAGAGAGAGAGAGAGAGAGAGAGAGAGAGAGATAGAGATAGTGTCAAATAAACCCGGCACCTCCACCACAATACCAATGTTGACTTGTAGTTCCTTTTCTGTCCACGACGAATACAATGTTCAGTACGGAATATGATGTTTTTCACAAGACTTTAAGAGTTTGTTTTCTTTATGAAGATCTAGTTTCGGGAAAAATGTGCCGAACGTTTTTATAAAAGATAACTTTTAAAAATACAATTTCTAACAGTTGGCCATTGAGATAGGGTATTTAATCTAAAAGTTCAAGACGCATAGGAATGTTTTCTTTTAAGATGTATTCTTCCAATGATTCAAGTTTTTAAAGGTTCTAACTTTAAATATAACCTTGCCCTAAACAGAAATTTATTCACTTAAGAATATCATAAATTGGTTATCATTTTCTCGAGAACCATTGACTTAACTAGTTTTTATAACTTAGTTAAACCCATAACACGTTTTTGCTACGTAAGTAATTAAGCCAACAAATTGACCTGTCACACAAACCTATAAACCCGTTCTAAAATCCTCAATTATCCTCACCTCGAGCTACAGCTTGTCCTTGTTTATACGAACAATCAACGACTTTCAAAAATGAAAACTCATTTAAAATTACTCTCCAAAAAAGCTAATTTTAAACTTTCAACATTTAAAACTTGTTGTTTTGAATTAGAATTCAATTAAACAACAGCTGTAACAAATGTTAGCGTTTAAACAGTGAATTTCTCGGGGTAGTTATCGCACCTCTCATAAAAAATTTCTAAATCTATATTATGGCTTATATACAGGTTGCCAGTTACAAACGGGCCGATGTTTCTACATGATACGCAAAGTAACGGGATTAGAACCAGATTCAAACATGATTTAAACCTTTGTTTAAGTCGTCTACATGCTACACTTTACAGAATGCTACTTTTAAATCTGAGTAATACAATTAATCTTAATAAGCTATTACACTTCAGTGATCTGTGTACTCAAAAACATCATTCTGTTGTATGTGTTTATACTTCGTTTTTGGAATGGGGTGTTAATTTTACATTTTGTGTACATATAACTATAATTATACCTATAATTATAACTATAATTATGATTATTTAACAGCACATATTTGATTATAACCAGCTGCATGGAGGTAACTGTGATGTTAGCGATAACTTCACATAATAATGTACATAATAAATTAAAGCACCGAAACAATTCGTCTGGTAATAGGTTTTTTATCCTCTTCACACCAGCATTTATGATACTAACGTTATCTCTTTAGAAACTGTCCATTTTTGTATAAAATAAGTTTTCTGTTGAGAAATTTACACTCTCTTCTTTCAACGTTTTGGGAAGTAAAAATAAAGATATAAAACTAATTATGACAAGAATTCACCCTCCCCCAGTAACGTGTTTTTTCTTACGTAGAGTTAACTAAGTATTAATTTAAAGTTTACAAAGACTTGAGCAATAAAACGTTATTAAACATTACAATTTAATTAAGGAGGTTCCAAACACCTTAGGGAAAGTTGTGTTCTTGCAAAGGCCTACAGGGAAGATTGTATCGCAGAAAAAACATGTACATATGTACGTGTACAATACACACTCAAAGACAGCAGTACCTGGAGGCACCTGGAGGGTACTCGACAAGTATGATTATATATGACGTCAGAGGATGTTTGGAAGAACGGAACAAATAGGACGTAAAGGATAGGAAGAGTGAGATGGGTTGACGTGGACTTCCTTTCGTCTGGCTTCTCCCCCTCGACCTGTTCGGATGTGGTGGCCCTTCATACGCTTCCGCCGGCCTAGCTCTCAGGATCAGCAAAGCACACACACACCTGCCCACTACGATAAGGTAGCAGTACTTGGAAGGGAATCATTGTTAAGGTGGCAACCTAATGCAAGTGATGGAATATATTATAAAGTGTTCTTTATTTGCCGATAACAATTTGATGAATTAAACAGGATTTATTTAAGATAACAATCAATATATCAACTAAGAAGCACATTTGGCAAGTTCTGGTTCCATGCATTCTCTCGCCGCCCTGCTAAGGTGCCAGTCATTGCGGCACTGGAAGAGTTCCCTCTCTCCCTTGTTGCACAGGTAGTAGCGATGACAGTCAGTCTCGTGCGGCAGACGAACCTCTTCGCCCTCCTCGTCGACGGGCGGACAGCTGTCACAGCCGGCTACTCGCCTGTCACGACACACCCTCTTCGTGGGGCTGAAGTGTTCCTCAGACGGGCATGCGAACAAAGTGACACCACCGTTGCCGCAGCGGTAGTAGAACCTACAGTTCTCGTGGGGGAGTCTAATGACCTCCCCCTCGACGTCCTCGGTGGGGCAGCTGTTGGGGAGACCTGCGGGGGGCTCGGTGGGGGGTCCCGCGGTGGTCGAACCTGCCGGGGTTGTGTTCGGCTCCGTGGGAGGTCGGGTAGCTCCGGGGGTGCATTCGGACTCCAGCGGCCAATCACAAACCAGGATCTCTTGGTGCCACCAGAGGCCAGGAGGGCAACTGAGCGGGTAGGGTACTCCCTCTAGACACTTGTAGAACATGGTGCAGTCGGTCGGATGGGGGAGAAGGGTGTCAGATGTTCCGTGGCAGTCTGGGAGGTCGGTGTTCCCGTCGGTCGTGGATTCACCCCCGGTTGAACCCTCAGTAGGCAGTGTGGATTCACCCCCGGTTGTACCTACAGTATTCGCTGTTGTTGAGCTGCCAGCGGGACAATCCACGTACTGTGGAAGGTTACAGCCCTCTAATTCGACATCCCACCACAGACCGGTTGGACAATTTTGCAAGATGGCCTGGCCGTTAACACAGGTGTAGTACATGCTGCATTTGGTCGGGTGGGGGATGTGAGTGGGGGAATCGTCTCCACACAGGACGGGGGTGGTAGTTTTTATTGCTACAGTAGTCGTGGGTGTAGGGCTTGAAGTGTCCATGGTGGGGGTTGTAGTTGGTTTGGGGCTGGTCGAGGACGCTGCCGCACAGATTGAGTGTTCCGGTAGGTCACAGCCCTCTATGGCGACATCCCACCACAGACCTGGAGCGCAGTATTGCAGGATGGCCTGGCCGTTAGTGCAGGTGTAGTACTTGGTGCAGTCGGTAGGGTGCGGGATGTGGGTGGGGGAGCCGATGCCGCAGTCGGGGACGTCTGCGCAGGCGCAACACGACACTAGCGCCATGACGGTGAAACACGATAGTCCTGAAACACAATGGAACCCTTGGAATGAAGCACAGTTTCGTTCCTCACCACGCAAGCTAAGAATTTGTATTTAAAGAATTTTGTGAACTAGTATAGTAATTATTACAAAATAAATGGACGAACTTATGTATACATTTTATATCCACACACTTGGTGAACCAAGTAAGGGGGGGGGGGGGGGGGATGAACAAGGACTGATGCTCTAGTGAGAGTGGTGAGAGCAGTGTAAACTGCTACTCTATGAATTGTCTCTACGTAACTAATTACAACATTCCACAGGACTAAACGTACTTACTAAGCTTGTATATCCTCCCACCCTGCGGAAGTGCGGAACGATGGATTTGTATCTGGTAAAATTGCTTCAAACTGCTTTAAGCTGGTCACAACGTACAACAAAATATGAGATATCCCAGAGAGTTTTGTACGATTTCTGAAATGTTTCGGCTTTTCAAATGTTTTGAGGTATGCTGTTGCAACACACCCTTATGATTAAATTAGAACATTCGATATACGGAAATATTTATCAGAAAACAAAGAAAAAGCCAAACGAAAGTACAACGTAGGCCTATTATCTAGAAAATTGCATATTTTGTTTTATTTTTTATTTGCAATAGTAGAACGATTGTTTTCATTGACTGTTCTTAAAAAGACTGTTAGAGGTTCTAAATCTCTCGTGGGAAGGACACCGACTTTAACATATTCGTTTTTTTTGCTCGAATATTATTAAATATAAATGAACTTCGAAAATTCCACCCATTCTCCTCATTGAGTCTCTATTTTCTATGTTTTAACAAATCATCCGGTAACGAAGACGCCTGGTATTTTCTTACTGGTTACACAAATCAATATAATAAACTCTATACATACATTTTATTATTATAACTAATCATATTTTAGAGTACTGAAAGTTTGAACGGATCAACTTTCTATGCCTTATTATATATTAATAATTATTCGAAACGTTAATGTCAATATTAGCGTTCTTTTACTCACCTCTCATGTTGGCCCGGAGAGTGATCGAAATCACTTAGTTTTTCAACCGAGTGTCAAAACTTGTGTGATCTGTTAACTGCTAAACACCGATCTTATATCAATTTTAACCACTTCACATTATTTTTTACGCAGTTACAATATTATAGATAATAATTAATCGGTAGTTAAATCTTCGATTGTATCCTAATGTTACATGTATCGCGGCTGCGGCGTATCTTGTACATAGCGTTATTGTCCGATCATCTTGCACCAAGGTTAGGAGACTTTACTCCCACCACTTGGAGACTTCACTACCACCTTGAAGAAATCTCTTCAAGGTGACCAAAAAACAACGAATAAAATAAACTCTCAAAGTTTTCTGAGTTGGAAAGATGTTTCATCGCCGTGTTAAAATATCTGCGTGAGTTATGTCGAAAAATTCAATTCTCACCACTAGTTTGAATTCTCACCGCAAGGAGCGCTAGCTCAGCACGTTAAAACTTCGTTGCCCTCTGGCGGGATATATTTGAACTCGGTTCTGGCATTCAAAAACTATCTAGAACTCTTTGTATGAGTATCATCACGGTTTAACTGTTATATCAAGGTTCATTGATGCATACAAGATCGTCATCTACTAACCTTGATTTTATCGCACATAAAGATTTAGATGACCGTGATGATAATCATAAAATGGGCCTTAGATAGTTTTTGAGGTTCCCGCAGTTTTAAACTTTTGGAAGAGCGAGTTCTTGCGGTGAGAATTCGAACTACACGTCGGACTTAAAAAATTTCGCTCAGACACGCGCAGACGAACTCCCATATGGATGAACTATCTTCCCTAGTTTCTTATCTTTGGCGAGATTCTAAAAATTGGAAATTTGTGACACTTGAACAATATTGTTATCTTGTTACGAGTGTTGCAAACCATCTGTTACCTATTGTTGAGTGATCAGGGCCATTAACTGAAATCAAGGTCAGTATTTTCAGTGGACTTGGGACGGTTATTTTAGACAAACAGTTATTGGACCGTTTCACAACAGCTTACCTGCAAAAACCTTGCGTTTGATTTGTTCAGAAGCAAGCAAGATTAATGTTAATACATACCTTTGTAGTATTTTTTCCTTATGCCGGAAATAAATATAAATACAAGATAAACTTATAGAAATACATCAGTATGGATTGCAACCTGTCTTGATGTTCCAAATGTGATTTTTTAAGAATTTCGTTGCCAAAATAAGTTAGTATTAAGGACGTGAATTTGAATCGAATATTGCATTATGGGTATGGATCTCAATAATTGCCCACTCGTTTCTCAACATTTTTGCATTATAACTGTGCTACAATTTTCTTAAAATAATAAAAAACAAACACTATACAGACCTATAGAGATAAAAAGCATGCACTCTTCGCACTAGATTGGTGAAGATCGTCTTGACCGATGTGATAGTACACCGACACACACAACAAAACATGCCAACGTGTTCAATGACGATTTAGAATGTTAATTAATTTCCGAAAAACTTAAAATATTCCATACTGAATTGTATTTGTCGTGGAAAAGAAGTAAATTATAGGAACTACAAGTCAATGATAAACTTATTTGTATTATTCTTGCCTGAATGAATTTCTATTTTGGGCAAGGTTAAATTAAAGTTTAAACCTTTAAAAACTTGAATCATTGGAAGAATAAATCTAAAAAGAAAGCATTTCTATGCGTCTTGAACTTTTAGATTAAATACCCTATCTCAATGGCCAAAGTTGGAAATTATATTTTTAAAAGTTGTCTTTTATAAAACCATTCGGCACATTTTTCCCGGGATTGGATCTTCATAAAGAAAACAAACTCTTAAAGTCTTGTGAAAAACATAATATTACGTACCGAACATTGTATTCGTCGTGGAAAAGAAGGAAATTATAGGAAGTCAATATTAGTATTTTGGTGGAGGTGCCGGGTTTATTAGAAACTCTCTCTCTCTCTCTCTCTCTCTCTCTCTCTCTCTCTCTCTCTCTCTCTCTCTCTCTCTCTCTCTCTTTCACTCTCTGTCTGTCTGTCTGTCTGTCTGTCTGTCTGTCTGTCTGTCTGTCTGTCTGTCTGTCTGTCTGTCTGTCTGTCTGTCTGTCTGTCTGTCTGTCTGTCTGTCTGTCTGTATGTCTGTCTGTCTGTCTGTCTGTCTGTCTGTCTGTTTCTTTGTTTGTTTGTTTATTTGCCCTTTCGTCCTTCCCTCACAGGGCACGGGATACATTAACAAAGTAATTAGACAACACACCCTCCAGACAACTGGGTTAGTGAAATACAAACGGATTAACTTACAAACCACGAACTACAACGTCTCCAGTTTAACGTGAGAGGTGACGGATATGACGTAACACCGATGACGTATATAAGCGCTACGTGTGAGAACGCGGCCGCAGACAGTGGATTGTGATGCTCTAGTTGTGGTGTCACTGCTGTATATTCATAGACCTTTTAGTGTTTGCTCTAGGATGCTTATGTGCGCCTGGGGAAATGGTTTGAATGCCAGCCAGTCTCTTTCAACTTAGTCCTAAGTCATTGTACATAGGACGGCAATGTTCTAGACACATTTCCTACCTTCAAGTATCTAATAAATTGAATCACAATGCAAGATTCTGATGTGTAATCTAAAACATCATTTTGTTGTTTGTGTTTATACTTCGTTATTGGAATAGGATGTTAATTATACATTTTGTGTGTATATAACTATAATTATACCTATAATTACAACTATAATTATGTTTATATAACCGCACATATTTGAGTGTAACCAGCGGCATGGAGGTGACTATGATGTGGGCGATCACTTCACATAATAATGTACAATTTAAACTTAAGTACCGAAATAATTAATCTCGGAATAGGTTTTATTTTTGTCCTCTTCACACTGGCTAAGTTACGAAATCTCTTTAGAAACCGCCCATTTTTGTAGAAAATAAGTATTCTGTTAAGAAATTTAAACTCTCCTCTTTTAACGTTTGGTGATTGTGATGTGGGCGATCACTTCACATAATAATGTAAAATTTAAACTAAAGTACCCAAATAATTAATTTCGGAATAGGTTTTATTTTTGTCCTCTTCACACCGGTTAAGTTACGAAATCTCTTAAGAAACTGCCCATTTTTGTAGAAAATAAGTTGTCTGTTAAGAAATTTAAACTCTCCTCTTTTAACGTTTTGGAAAGTGAAAAGTATAGATATAAAACTAATTATGACAAGATATCGACCCCCTCCCCCCCCCCAGTAACGTTTTTTCTCAACGTAGAGTTAACAAGGTATTAATTTTAAGTTTACAAAGACTTGAGCAATAAAACGTTATTAAACATTACAATTTAATTAAGGACGTTCCAAACACCTTAGGGAAAGTTGTGTTCTTGCGAAGGCCTACGGGGAAGATTGTATCGCAGAGAAAACATGTACATATGTACGTGTACAATACACACTCAAAGACAGCAGTACCTAGAGGCACCTGGAGGGTACTCGACAAGTATGATTATATGACGTAAGGGGATGTTTGGAAGAAAGGGACAAATAGGACGTAAAGGATAGGAAGAGTGAGATGGGTTGACGTGGACTTCCTTTAGTCTGGCTTCTCCCCCTCGACCTGTCGGATGTGGTGGCCCTTCATACGCTTCCGCCGGCCTAGCTCTCAGGATCAGCAAAGCACACACACACCTGCCCACTACAATAAGGTAGCAGTATTTGGAGGGGAATCATTGTTAAGGTGGCAACCTAATGCAAGTGATGGAATATATTATAAAGTGTTCTTTATTTGCCGATAACAATTTGATGAATTAAACAGGATTTATTTAAGATAACAATCAATATATAAACTAAGAAGCACATTTGGCAAGTTCTGGTTCCATGCATTCTCTCGCCACTCTGCTAAGGTGCCAGTCATTGCGGCACTGGAAGAGTTCTTTCTCTCCCTTGTGGCACAGGTAGTAGCGATGACAGTCAGTCTCGTGCGGCAGACGAACCTCTTCGCCCTCCTCGTCGACGGGCGGACAGCTGTCACAGCCGGCTACTCTCCTGTCCCGACACACCCTCTTCGTGGGGCTGAAGTGTTCCTCAGGCGGACATACGTACAAGGTGACATTACCGTTGCCGCAGCGGTAGTAGAACCTACAGTTCTCGTGGGGGAGTCTAATGACCTCCCCTTCGACGTCGACGGCGGGGCAGCTGTCGGGGAGACCTGCGGGGGGCTCGGTGGGGGGTCCCGCGGTGGTCGAACCTGCCGGGGTTGTGCTCGGCTCCGTGGGAGGTCGGGTAGCTCCGGGGGTGCATTCGGACTCCAGCGGCCAATCACAAGCCAGGATCTCTTGGTGCCACCACAGGCCAGGAGGGCAACTGATCGGGTAGGGTACTCCCTCTAGACACTTGTAGAACATGGTGCAGTCGGTCGGATGGGGTAGAAGGGTGTCAGATGTTCCGTGGCAGTCGGGGAGGTCAGTGTTCCCGTCGGTCGTGGATTCACCCCCGGTTGAACCCTCAGTAGGCGGTGTAGATTCACCCCCGGTTGTACCCTCAGTAGGAGGTGTAGATTCACCCCCGGTTGAACCCTCAGTAGGCGGTGTAGATTCACCCCCGGTTGAACCCTCAGTAGGCGGAGTAGATTCACCCCCGGTTGTACCCTCAGTAGGTGGTGTGGATTCACCCCCGGTTGAACCTTCGGTAGGCGGAGTTGTTGATCCGCCAACGGGACAATCCACGTTCTGTGGAAGGTCACATCCCTCTATCTCGACATTCCACCAGAGACCGGTTGGACAATCTTGCAAGACGGCCTGGCCGTTAGCGCAGGTGTAGTACTTGGTGCAGTCGGTAGGGTGCGGGATGTGGGTGGGGGAGCCAATGCCGCAGTCGGGGACGTCTGCGCAGGCGCAACACGACACTAGCGCCAGGACGGTGAGACACGATAGTCCTGAAACACAATGGAACCATTCGTTGTAGCAAGCTAAGAATTAGTATTTTAAGGATTTTGTGAACTAGTAAAGTAATTACAAAATAAATGGACGAATTTATGTATGCATTTTATATCCACGCACTAAGATAACTAAGTAAGGGGGGGGGGCGGGGGGATGAACAAGGACTGATGCTCTAGTGAGAGTGGTGAGAGCAGAGTAAACTGCTACTCTATGAATTGTCTCTACGTAACTAATAACAACACTTCACAGGACTAAACGTACTTACTAAGCTTGTACA